>JAIFAC010000056.1:0-218847 GCA_026545765.1 Plantago major
ACCTCAATGATATCTCGTGACTTAGGCGCACCCTTGAATACTTAAAAGAATGAAGGACTTGTAAATCAACTTGATTATTAGCCATAGAACCAAGAGGGTGGGAATTAGCCTCACCACAAGACTCCAAATCGCAAAATAGAATGCCCGAAACAGAACACCATCAAATAAGCAACGACAAGGCTAAATTCAAAGCACCCAAATGCCCGCCACAAAGGCAAGACGCCACAAAGAGAGAATCAGAGCTAAAATGTCAATTCCATGGCATATAATGTAAGCTTCCAAAACTAAAGCAATCTCAAAAGGAACTCGAAAGATCAAATAGAGTATGCCGATAGTCCGAGGAATCGGACAAGAGACCAAGAAATGGTCTTGGTAATCCATAGCAAGATAGCAAAAACACACACAATCAAGGACCAACAAACCAGAGCCTCAAGCTTTCAATAGTTGAAGAACACCATAAATAGCCTTCCAAACTGGATAGAACGACGGGTGGGATAAAGGAGCCCATATCCAAGATCCTCAAATAATCTTAAGGAAACGCGTCAAGAAGAGTGATAGTTGCTGTAGAAATCGAACTGTTTAGAGATTCACCAGACAATGGTATCGTAACCAGATGGAGCTGATGATAGGAGAGAATGTCGCGAGTAACATCTCGAAAAGCCACACGGAACCCATCCAAAAGAAACCAACCAGCCGAGTCCAATACTCGTAAATAGGGAACTCAAGTGATGCCAAGATGAATAGGAATACCAATTTGTCTGCACATCGTAGCCAAGCCAATCATCAAGCCAGAAACGTAGCTGAGAGCCTTGACACGCTAACCATCTAGACTTGGATTGAAGAGTGGGGAAACAATCCTTAAATCCAAACCAAATCGAGGAAGCAACATAAGAGCGTAAGGAAGCATGCCGAAAGAAACGTCAGGAAGATATCTAGATATGGAACCTTCATGTTTCAAATATCCCAAGCAAGACGAGAAAGATACGCCTTATTAGCAAAGAACCAGAGAACGAATACTAAGACTACCTCGACTTTGGAGCACAACAACGCTTCCAAGAGATAGAAGTCGATGCTCTCTTCAGAGTATCCCCAGTTTGGACGAAATTACGAATGCCAGCATCCATACGCTTAAGAAGAGTCAAAGGCCAACGATAAACCATCATAGAGTGTACAAGTAGATTAACTTTAGTTTGTAGCTTAACTTTCAAGTAGATTCATACGTTTGTTGTTCATCCCTCTCCTTTAGTGTATCATTTTTATCTCTCAAGTAGAGTTGTTCTTTTTTTGTCTATCCCGCTCCTTTAGTGTGTTCCTTAACTCTCAAGTAGATTTATACGTTTGTAGTTCATCCCTCTCATTTAGTGTGTTGTTTTTATCTCTCAAGTAGTGTTGTTCGATTGTTGTCTATCCCACTCCTTTAGTGTGTAGCTTAACTCTCAAGTAGATTTATACGTTTGTTGTTCATCTCACTCCTTTAGTGTGTTGTTTTTATCTCTCAAGTAGTGTTGTTCGATTGTTGTCTATCCCACTCGTTTAGTGTGTAGCTTAACTCTAAAGTAGATTTATACGTTTGTTGTTCATCCCTCTCCTTTAGTGTGTTGTTTTTATCTCTCAAGTAGCGTTGTTCGATCGTTGTCTATCCCACTCCTTTAGGTGTTCCTTAACTCTCAAGTAGATTTATACGTTTGTAGTTTATCCCTCTCCTTTAGTGTGTTGTTTTTATCTCTCAAGTAGAGTTGTTCGATTGTTGTCTATCCCACTCCTTTACTGTGTAGCTTAACACTCAAGTAGATTTATACGTTTGTTGTTCATCCCTCTCCTTTAGTGTGTTGTTTTTTATCTCTCAAGTAGAGTTATTCGTTTGTTGTCTATCCCACTCCTTTAGTATGTTGCTTAACTATCAAGTAGATTTATACCTTTGTTGTTCATCCCTCTCATTTAGTGGGTTGTTTTTATCTCCCAAGTAGTGTTGTTGTCTATCCCACTCCTTTAGTTTGTAGCTTAACTTTCAAGTAGATTCATACGTTTGTTGTTCATCCCTCTCCTTTAGTGTGTCATTTTTATCTCTCAAGTAGAGTTGTTCTTTTTTTGTCTATCCCGCTCCTTTAGTATGTTGCTTAACTCTCAAGTAGATTTATACGTTTGTTGTTCATCTCACTCCTTTACTGTGTTGTTTTTATCTCTCAAGTAGAATTGTTCGATTGTTGTCTATCCCACTCCTTTAGTATGTAGCTTAACTCTCAAGTAGATTTATACGTTTGTTGTTCATCTCACTCCTTTACTGTGTTGTTTTTATCTCTCAAGTAGAATTGTTCGATTGTTGTCTATCCCACTCGTTTAGTGTGTAGCTTAACTCTCAAGTAGATTTATACGTTTGTTGTTCATCCCTCTCCTTTAGTGTGTTGTTTTTATCTCTCAAGTAGAGTTGTTCGATTGTTGTTCATCCCACCTTTAGTGTGTTCCTTAACTCTCAAGTAGATTTATACGTTTGTTGTTCATCCCTCTCCTTTAGTGTGTTGTTTTTATCTCTCTAGTAGAGTTGTTCGATTGTTGTCTATCCCACTAATTCAGTGTGTAGCTTAACACTCAAGTAGATTTATACGTTTGTTATTCATCTCACCTTTAGTGTGTTGTTTTATCTCTCAAGTGTTGTTCGATTGTTGTTCATCCCACTCCTTAGTGTGTAGCTTAACTTTCAAGTAGATTTATACGTTTGTTGTTCATCCCTCTCCTTTAGTGTGTTGTTTTTATCTCTCATGTAGAGTTGTTCGTTTGTTGTCTATCACACTCCTTTAGTATGTTGCTTAACTCTCAAGTAGATTTATACCTTTGTGGTTCATCCCTCTCATTTAGTGTGTTGTTTTTATCTCTCAAGTAGTGTTGTTCGATTGTTGTCTATCTCACTCCTTTAGTGTGTAGCTTAACTATCAAGTAGATTTATACGTTTGTTGTTCATCTCACTCCTTTAGTGTGTTGTTTTATCTGTCAAGAAGTGTTGTTCGATTGTTGTCTATCCCACTCTGCTTAGTTTGTAGCTTAACTCCCAAGTAGATTTATACGTTTATTGTTCATCCCTCACCTTTAGTGTGTTGTTTTTACCTCTCAAATAGAGTTGTTCGATTGTTGTCTATCCCACTCCTTTAGTGTGTAGCTTAACTCTCAAGTAGATTCATACGTTTGTTATTCATCTCACTCCTTTAGTGTGTTGTTTTTATCTCTCAAGTAGTGTTGTTCGATTGTTGTCTATCCCACTCCTTTAGTGTGTAGCTTAACCCTCAAGTAGATTTATACGTTTGTTGTTCATCCGTCTCCTTTAGTGTGTTGTTTTTATCTCTCAAGTAGAGGTTTTCGTTTGTTGTCTATCCCACTCCTTTAGTGTGTAGCTTAACTCTCAAGTAGATTTATACGTTTGTTGTTCATCTCACTCCTTTAGTGTGTTGTTTTATCTCTCGAGTAGTGTTGTTCGATTGTTGTCTATCCCACTCCTTTAGTTTGTAGCTTAACTCTCAAGTAGATTTATACGTTTGTTTTTCATCTCTCTCCTTTAGTGTGTTGTTTTTATCTCTCAAGTTGTGTTGTTCGATTGTTGTCTATCCCACTCCTTTAGTGTGTAGCTTAACTCTCAAGTAGATTTATACGTTTGTTGTTCATCCCTCTCATTTAGTGTGTTGTTTTTATCTCTCAAGTAGTGTTGTTCGATTGTTGTTCATCCCTCTCCTTTAGTGTGTTGCTTAACTCTCAAGTAGATTCATACGTTTGTTGTTCATCCCTCTCCTTTAGTGTGTTGTTTTTATCTCTCAAGTAGAGTTGTTCGATTGTTGTCTATCCCACTCTTTAGTGTGTAGCTTAACTCTCAAGTAGATTTATACGCTTGTTGTTCATCCTCTCCTTTAGTGTGTTGTTTTTATCTCTCAAGTAGTGTCGTTCGATTGTTGTCATCCCACCTTTAGTGTGTAGCTTAACTCTCAAGTAGATTTATACGCTTGTTGTTCATCCTCTCCTTTAGTGTGTTGTTTTATCTCTCGAGTAGAGTTGTTCGATTGTTGTCTATCCCACTCCTTTAGTATGTTGCTTAACTCTCAAATAGATTTATACCTTGTGGTTCATCCTCTCATTTAGTGTGTTGTTTTTATCTCTCAAGTAGTGTTGTTCGATTGTTGTCATCCCACCTTTTAGTGTGTAGCTTAACTCTCAAGTAGATTTATACGCTTGTTGTTCATCTCACTCCTCTAGTGTGTTGTTTTTATCTCTCAAGTAGTGTTGTTCGATTGTTGTCTATCCCACTGCTTAGTGTGTAGCTTAACTCTCAAGTAGATTTATACGCTTGTTGTTCATCTCTCTCTTTAGTGTGTTGTTTTATCTCTCAAGTAGTGTTGTTCGATTGTTGTCTATCCCACTCTTTAGTGTGTAGCTTAACTCTCAAGTAGATTTATACGCTTGTTGTTCATCCTCTCCTTTAGTGTGTTGTTTTTATCTCTCAAGTAGAGTTGTTCGATTGTTGTCTATCCCACTCTTTAGTGTGTTGCTTAACTCTCAAGTAGATTTATACCTTGTGGTTCATCCCTCTCATTTAGTGTGTTGTTTTATCTCTCAAGTAGTGTTGTTCGATTGTTGTCTATCCCACTCCTTTAGTGTGTAGCTTAACTCAAGTAGATTTATACGCTTGTTGTTCATCTCACCTTTAGTGTGTTGTTTTATCTCTCAAGTAGTGTTGTTCGATTGTTGTTCATCCCACTCCTTTAGTGTGTAGCTTAACTCTCAAGTAGATTTATACGCTTGTTGTTCATCCCTTTAGTGTGTTTTTTTATCTCTCAAGTAGTTGTTCGTTGTTGTCTATCCCACTCCTTTAGTGTGTAGCTTAACCTCAAGTAGATTTATACGCTTGTTGTTCATCCCTCTCATTTAGTGTTGTTTTTATCTCTCAAGTAGTTGTTCGATTGTTGTCTATCCCACTCCTTTAGTGTGTAGCTTAACTCAAGTAGATTTATACTTGTTGTTCATCCCTCTCCTTTAGTGTGTTGTTTTTATCTCTCAAGTAGTGTTGTTCGATTGTTGTTCATCCCACTCTTTAGTGTGTAGCTTAACTCTCAAGTAGATTTATACGCTTGTTGTTCATCCTCTCCTTTAGTGTGTTGTTTTTATCTCTCAAGTAGTGTTGTTGTTGTCTATCCCACTCCTTTAGTGTGTTCTTAACTCTCAAGTAGATTTATACGCTTGTTGTTCATCCTCTCCTTTAGTGTGTTGTTTTATCTCTCAAGTAGAGTTGTTGTTCATGTTGTCTATCCCACTTTTTAGTGTTGCTTAACTCTCAAGTAGATTTATACGCTTGTTGTTCATCCCTCCCTTTAGTGTGTTGTTTTATCTCTCAAGTAGTGTTGTTCGATTGTTGTTCATCCCACTTTAGTGTGTAGCTTAACTCAAGTAGATTTATACGCTTGTTGTTCATCCTCTCCTTTAGTGTTGTTTTTATCTCTCAAGTAGTGTTGCTCGATTGTTGTCTATCCCACTCCTTTAGTGTGTAGCTTAACTCTCAAGTAGATTTATACGTTTGTTGTTCATCCCTCTCCTTTAGTGTGTTGTTTTTGTCTCTCAAGTAGTGTTGTTCGATTGTTGTTCATCCCACCCTTTAGTGTGTGCTTAACTCTAAAGTAGATTTATACGTTTGTTATTCATCCCTCTCATTTAGTGTGTTGTTTTTATCTCTCAAGTAGTGTTGTTCGATTGTTGTCTATCCCACTCCTTAAGTGTGTAGCTAAACTCTCAAGTAGATTTATACGTTTGTTATTCATCCCTCTCATTTAGTGTGTTGTTTTTATCTCTCAAGTAGTGTTGTTCGATTGTTGTCTATCCCACTCCTTTAGTGTGTGCTTAACTCTCAAGTAGATTTATACGCTTGTTGTTCATCCTCTCCTTTAGTGTGTTGTTTTTTTATCTCAAGTAGTGTTGTTCGATTGTTGTCCATCCCACTCCTTTAGTGAGTAGCTTCACTCTCAAGTAGATTTATACGTTTGTTGTTCATCCCTCTCCTTTAGTGTGTTGTTTTTATCTCTCAAGTAGTGTTGTTCGATTGTTGTCTATCCCACTCCTTTAGTGTGTAGCTTAACTCTCAAGTAGATTTATACGTTTGTTGTTCATCCCTCTCATTTAGTGTGTTGTTTTATCTCTCAAGTAGTGTTGTTCTTGTTGTCTATCCCACTCGTTCAGTGTGTAGCTAAACTCTCAAGTAGATTTATACGTTTGTTGTTCATTCCTCTCCTTTAGTGTGTTGTTTTTATCTCTCTAGTAGAGTTGTTCGATTGTTGTCTATCCCACTCGTTCAGTGTGTAGCTAAACTCTCAAGTAGATTTTTACGTTTGTTATTCATCCCTCTCATTTAGTGTGTTGTTTTTATCTCTCAAGTAGTGTTGTTCGATTGTTGTCTATCCGACTCCTTTAGTGTGTAGCTTCACTCTCAAGTAGATTTATACGTTTGTTGTTCATCCCTCTCCTTTAGTGTGTTGTTTTTATCTCTCAAGTAGTGTTGTTCGATTGTTGTCTATCCCACTCGTTTAGTGTGTACCTTAACTCTCAAGTAGATTTATACGTTTGTTGTTCATCCCTCTCCTTTAGTGTGTTGTTTTTATCTCTCAAGTAGTGTTGTTCGATTGTTGTCTATCCCACTTTTTAGTGTGTAGCTTAACTCTCAAGTAGATTTATACATTTGTTGTTCATCCCTCTCCTTTAGTGTGTTGTTTTTATCTCTCAAGTAGTGTTGTTCGATTGTTGTCATCCCACCTTTAGTGTGTAGCTTAACTCTCAAGTAGAT
This sequence comes from Plantago major, assembly GCA_026545765.1. Lineage (NCBI taxonomy): Eukaryota > Viridiplantae > Streptophyta > Magnoliopsida > Lamiales > Plantaginaceae > Plantago > Plantago major. The sequence goes on from JAIFAC010000056.1 coordinate 6,806, forward strand.
TTATACGCTTGTTGTTCATCCCTCCTTTAGTGTGTTGTTTTATCTCTCAAGTAGTGTTGTTCGATTGTTGTTCATCCCACCCTTTAGTGTGTAGCTTAACTCTCAAGTAGATATATACGTTTGTTGTTCATCCCTCTCCTTTAGTGTGTTGTTTTTATCTCTCAAGTTGAGTTGTTCGATTGTTGTCTATCCCACTCCTTTAGTGTGTTGCTTAACTCTCAAGTAGAGTTATACGGTTGTTGTTCATCCTCCTTTTAGTGTGTTGTTTTATCTCTCAAGTAGATTTATACGTTTGTTTTTCATCCCACTCCTTTAGTGTGTAGCTTAACTCTCAAGTAGATTTATACGTTTGTTTTTCATCCCTCTCCTTTAGTGAGTCGTTTTTCTCTCTCAAGAAGAGTTGTTCTTTTGTTGACTATCCCACTCCTTTAGTGTGTAGCTTAACTCTCAAGTACATTTATACGTTTGCTGTTCATTCCTCTCCTTTAGTGTGTTGTTTTTATCTCTCAAGTAGTGTTGTTCGATTGTTGTCTATACCACTCCTTTAGTGTGTAGCTTAACACTTAAGTAGATTTATACGTTTGTTGTTCATCCCTCTCCTTTAGTGTATTGTTTTTATCTCTCAAGTAGTGTTGTTCGATTGTTGTCTATCCCACTCCTTTAGTGTGTAGCTTAACTGTCAAGTAGATTTATACGTTTGTTGTTCATCCCTCTCCTTTACTGTGTCGTTTTTATCTCTCAAGAAGAGATGTTCTTTTGATGTCAATCCCACCTTTAGTGTGTTGCTTAACTCTCAAGTAGATTTATACGCTTGTTGTTCATCCTCTCTTTTAGTGCGTTGTTTTTATCTCTCAAGTAGTGTTGTTCGATTGTTGTCTATCCCACTTCTTTAGTGTGTAGCTTAACTCAAGTAGATTTATACGCTTGTTGTTCATCTCACTCCTTTAGTGTGTTGTTTTTATCTCTCAAGTAGTTGTTCGATTGTTGTCTATCCCACCTTTAGTGTGTAGCTTAACTCTCAAGTAGATTTATACGCTTGTTGTTCATCCTCTCCTTTAGTGTGTTGTTTTTATCTCTCAAGTAGAATTGTTCGATTGTTGTCTATCCCCCTCGTTTAGTGTGTTGCTTAACTCTCAAGTAGATTTATACGCTTGTTGTTCATCCTCTCCTTTAGTGTGTTGTTTTTATCTCTCAAGTAGTGTTGTTCGATTGTTGTCAATCCCACTCGTTTAGTGTGTAGCTTAAAACTCAAGTAGAGTTATACGGTTGTTGTTTATCCCTCGCCTTTAGGGTATGTGTTTTTATCTCTCAAGTAGTGTTGTTCGATTGTTGTCTATCCCACTCCTTTAGTGTGTAGCTTAACTCTAAAGTAGATTTATACGCTTGTTGTTCATCCTCTCCTTTAGTGTGTTGTTTTTATCTCTCAAGTAGTTGTTCGATTGTTGTCTATCCCACTCCTTTAGTGTGTAGCTTAACTCTCAAGTAGATTTATACGCTTGTTGTTCATCCCTCCTTTAGTGTGTTGTTTTATCTCTCAAGTAGTGTTGTTCGATTGTTGTCATCCCACCCTTTAGTGTGTAGCTTAACTCTCAAGTAGATTTATACGCTTGTTGTTCATCTCTCCGTTAGTGTGTTGTTTTTATCTCTCAAGTAGTGTTGTTCGATTGTTGTCTATCCCACTCCTTTAGTGTGTAGCTTAACTCTCAAGTAGATTTATACGCTTGTTGTTCATCTCTCTCCTTAGTGTGTTGTTTTATCTCTCAAGTAGTGTTGTTCGATTGTCTATCCCACTCCTTTAGTGTGTAGCTTAACACTCAAGTAGATTTATACGCTTGTTGTTCATCCCTCTCCTTTAGTGTGTTGTTTTATCTCTCAAGTAGTGTTGTTCATTGTTGTCTATCCCACTCCTTTAGTGTTGCTTAACTCTCAAGTAGATTTATACGCTTGTTGTTCATCCTCTCCTTTAGTGTGTTGTTTTTATCTCTCAAGTAGTGTTGTTCGATTGTTGTCTATCCCACCTTTTAGTGTGTAGCTTAACTCTCAAGTAGATTTATACGCTTGTTGTTCATCCCTCTCCTTTAGTGTGTTGTTTTATCTCTCAAGTAGTGTTGTTCGATTGTTGTCATCCCACTCCTTTAGTGTGTAGCTTAACTTTCAAGTAGATTTATACGCTTGTTGTTCATCCCTCTCCTTTAGTGTGTCATTGTTTTATCTCTCAAGTAGAGTTGTTCGATTGTTGTCTATCCCACCTTTAGTGTGTTGCTTAACTCTCAAGTAGATTTATACGCTTGTTGTTCATCCTCTCATTTAGTGTGTTGTTTTTATCTCTCAAGTAGAATTGTTCTTTTGTTGTCTATCCAACTCCTTTAGTTTGTTGCTTAACTCTCAAGTAGATTTGTATGTTCGTTGTTCATCCCACTCCGTTAGTGTGTTGTTTTTATCTCTCAAGTAGTGTTGTATGATTATTGTCTATCCCACTCCTTCAGTGTGTTTCTTAACTCTGAAGTAGATTTATACGTTCGTTGTTCATCCCTCTCCTTTAGTGTGTTGTTTTTATCTCTCAAGTAGCGTTGTTCGATCGTTGTCTATCCCACTCCTTTAGGTGTTCCTTAACTCTCAATAGATTTATACGTTTGTAGTTTATCCCTCTCCTTTAGTGTGTTGTTTTTATCTCTCAAGTAGAGTTCTTCGATTGTTGTCTATCCCACTCCTTTACTGTGTAGCTTAACACTCAAGTAGATTTATAAGTTTGTTGTTCATCTCACTCCTTTAGTGTGTTGTTTTTATCTCTCAAGTAGTGTTGTTCGATTGTTGTCTATCCCACTCGCTTTGTGTGTAGCTTAACTCTAAAGTAGATTTATACGTTTGTTGTTCATCCCTCTCCTTTAGAGTGTTGTTTTTATCTCTCAAGTAGAGTTGTTCGATTGTTGTATATCCCAATCCTTTAATATGTTGCTTAACTATCAAGTAGATTTATACCTTTGTTGTTCATCCCTCTCATTTAGTGTGTTGTTTTTATCTCTCAAGTAGTGTTGTTCGATTGTTGTTTATCCCACTCGTTTAGTGTGTAGCTTAACTTTCAAGTAGATTTATACGTTCGTTGTTCATCACACTCCTTTAGTGTGTTGTTTTATCTCTCAAGTACTGTTGTTCGATTGTTGTCTATCCCACTCCTTTAGTGTGTTCCTTAACTCTCAAGTAGATTTATACGTTTGTAGTTCATCCATCTCCTTTAGTGTGTTGTTTTTATCTCTCAAGTAGTGTTGTTCGATTGTTGTCGATCCCACTCCTTTAGTGTGTAGCATAACTCTCAAGTAAATTTATACCTTTGTGGTTCATCCCTCTCATTTAGTGTGTTATTTTTATCTCTCAAGTAATGTTGTTCGATTGTTGTTGATCCCACTCCTTTAGTGTGTAGCTTAACTTTCAAGTATATTCATACGTTTCTTGTTCATCCCTCTCCTTTAGTGTGTTGTTTTTATCTCTCAAGTAGTGTTGTTCGATTGTTGTTCATCCCACTCTTTAGTGTGTAGCTTAACTCTCAAGTAGATTTATACGCTTGTTGTTCATCCCTCTCCTTTAATGTGTTGTTTTTTATCTCTCAAGTAGAGTTGTTCGTTTGTTGTCTATCCCACTCCTATAGTGTGTTGCTTAACTCTCAAGTAGATTTATACGTTCGTTGTTCATCCCACTCCTTTAGTGTGTTGATTTTATCTCTCAAGTAGTGTTGTTCAATTGTCTATCCCACTCCTTTTAGTGTGTAGCTTAACTCTCAAGTAGATTTATACGCTTGTTGTTCATCCCTCCTTTAGTGTGTTGTTTTTATCTCTCAAGTAGAGTTGTTCGATTGTTGTCATCCCACTTTTAGTGTGTAGCTTAACTCTCAAGTAGATTTATACGATTGTAGTTCATCTCACACCATTAGTGTGTTGTTTTTATCACTCAAGTAGTTTTGTTCGATTGTTGTCATCCCACTCTTTAGTGTGTAGCTTAACTCAAGTAGATTTATACGATTGTTGTTCATCCCTCTCCTTTAGTGTGTTGTTTTTATCTCTCAAGTAGAGTTGTTCGTTTGTTGTCTATCCCACTCCTTTAGTATGTTGCTTAACTCTCAAGTAGATTTATACCTTTGTGGTTCATCCCTCTAATTTAGTGTGTTGTTTTTATCTCTCAAGTAGTGTTGTTCGATTGTGGTCCATCCCACTCCTTTAGTGTGTAGCTTAACTCTCAAGTAGATTTATACGTTTGTTGTTCATCTCACTCCTTTAGTGTGTTGTTTTTATCTCTCAAGTAGTGTTGTTCGATTGTGGTCCATCCCACTCCTTTAGTGTGTAGCTTAACTCTCAAGTAGATTTATACGTTTGTTGTTCATCCCTCTCCTTTAGTGTGTTTTTTTATCTCTCATGTAGTGTTGTTCGATTGTTGTCTATCCCACTCCTTTAGTGTTCCTTAACTCTCAAGTAGATTTATACGCTTGTTGTTCATCCCTCCTTTAGTGTGTTGTTATTATCTCTCAAGAAGAGTTGTTCGATTGTTGTTCATCCCACTCCTTTAGTGTGTAGCTTAACTCTCAAGTAGATTTATACGTTTGTTGTTCATCTCACTCCTTTAGTGTGTCGTTTTTATATCTCAATTAGTGTTGTTCGATTGTTGTTCATCCCACTCCTTTACACACTAGCTTAACTCTCAAGTAGATTTATACGTTTGTTGTTCATCCCTCTCCTTTAGTGTGTTATTTTTATCTCTCAAGTAGAGTTGTTCGATTGTAGTCTATCCCACTCCTTTAATGTGTAGCTTAACCCTCAAGTAGATTTATACGTTTGTTGTTCATCCGTCTCCTTTAGTGTGTTGTTTTTATCTCTCAAGTAGTGTTGTTAGATTGTTGTCTATCCCACTCCTTTAGTGTGTAGCTTAACTCTAAAGTATATTTATACGCTTGTTGTTCATCTCTCCTTTAGTGTGTTGTTTTATCTCTCAAGTAGTGTTGTTCGATTGTTGTTCATCCCACTCCTTTAGTGTGTAGCTTAACTCTCAAGTAGATTTATACGTTTGTTGTTCATCCCTCTCCTTTACTGTGTTGTTTTATCTCTCAAGTAGTTGTTCTTTGTTGTCTATCCCACTCCTTTAGTGTGTGCTTAACTCTCAAGTAGATTTATACGCTTGTTGTTCATCCTCATCCCTCTCCTTTAGTGTGTTGTTTTTATCTCACAAGTAGTGTTGTTGGATTTTTGTCTATCCCACTCATTTTAGTGTGTAGCTTAACTCTCAAGTAGATTCATACGTTTGTTATTCATCCCTCTCCTTTAGTGTGTTGTTTTTATCTCTCAAGTTGAGTTGTTCATTTGTTGTCTATCCCACTCCTTTAATGTATTGCTTAACTCCCATGTAGATTTATACGCTTGTTGTTCATCCTCTCCTTTAGTGTGTTGTTTTTATCTCTCAAGTAGTGTTGTTCGATTGTTGTTCATCCCACTCTTTAGTGTGTAGCTTAACTCTCAAGTAGATTTATACGCTTGTTGTTCATCCTCTCCTTTAGTGTGTTGTTTTATATCTCTCAAGTAGTTGTTCGATTGTTGTCTATCCCACTTTTAGTGTGTAGCTTAACTCTCAAGTAGATTTATACGCTTGTTGTTCATCCTCTCATTTAGTGTGTTGTTTTTATCTCTCAAGTAGTGTTGTTCGATTGTTGTTCATCCCACTCCTTTAGTGTGTAGCTTAACTCTCAAGTAGATTTATACGCTTGTTGTTCATCCCTCTCTTTAGTGTGTTGTTTTTATCTCTCAAGTAGTGTTGTTCGATTGTTGTCTATCCCACCTTTAGTGTGTAGCTTAACTCAAGTAGATTTATACGCTTGTTGTTCATCCCACTCCTTTAGTGTGTTGTTTTTATCTCTCAAGTGTTGTTCGATTGTTGTCTATCCCACCTTTAGTGTGTAGCTTAACTCTCAAGTAGATTTATACGCTTGTTGTTCATCCCTCTCCTTTAGTGTGTTGTTTTTATCTCTCAAGTAGTTGTTCGCTTGTTGTCTATCCCACTCCTTTAGTATGTTGCTTAACTCTCAAGTAGATTTATACGTTTGTTGTTCATCCATCTAATTTAGTGTGTTGTTTTTATCTCTCAAGTAGTGTTGTTCGATTGTTGTCATCCCACTCCTTTAGTGTGTAGCTTAACTCTCAAGTAGATTTACGCTTGTTGTTCATCCCTCTCCTTTAGTGTGTTGTTTTTATCTCTCAAGTAGAGTTGTTCGATTGTTGTCTATCCCACCCTTTAGTGTGTTGCTTAACTCTCAAGTAGATTTATACGCTTGTTGTTCATCCCTCTCATTTAGTGTGTTGTTTTTATCTCTCAAGTAGTGTTGTTCGATTGTTGTCATCCCACTCCTTTAGTGTGTAGCTTAACTCTCAAGTAGATTTATACGCTTGTTGTTCATCTCTCCTTTAGTGTGTTGTTTTATCTCTCAAGTAGTGTTGTTCGATTGTTGTCTATCCCACTGCTTAGTGTGTAGCTTAACTCTCAAGTAGATTTATACGCTTGTTGTTCATCCTCTCCTTTAGTGTGTTGTTTTTATCTCTCAAGTAGTGTTGTTCGATTGTTGTTCATCCCACCTTTAGTGTGTTGCTTAACTCTCAAGTAGATTTATACGCTTGTTGTACATCTCTCTCCTTTAGTGTGTTGTTTTTATCACTCAAGTAGAGTTGTTCGATTGTTGTTCATCCCACTCCTTTAGTGTGTAGCTTAACTCTCAAGTAGATTTATACGCTTGTTGTTCATCTCTCCTTTAGTGTGTTGTTTTATCTCTCAAGTAGTGTTGTTCGATTGTTGTTCATCCCACTCCTTTAGTTTGTAGCTTAACTCTCAAGTAGATTTATACGCTTGTTGTTCATCCCTCTACTTTAGTGTGTTGTTTTTATCTCTCAAGTAGAGTTGTTCTTTTGTTGTCTATCCCACTCCTTTTGTTTGTTGCTTAACTCTCAAGTAGATTTATACCTTTGTTGTTCATCCCTCTCATTTAGTGTGTTGTATTTATCTCTCAAGTAGTGTTGTTCGATTGTTGTTCATCCCACCTTTAGTGTGTAGCTTAACTCTCAAGTAGATTTATACGCTTGTTGTTCATCTCACTCCTTTAGTGTGTTGTTTTATCTCTCAAGTAGTGTTGTTCGATTGTTGTTCATCCCACTCTTAGTGTGTAGCTTAACTCTCAAGTAGATTTATACGCTTGTTGTTCATCCCTCTCCTTTAGTGTGTTGTTTTTATCCCTCAAGTAGTGTTGTTCGATTGTTGTCTATCCCACCTTTTAGTGTGTAGCTTAACTCTCAAGTAGATTTATACGCTTGTTGTTCATCCTCTCCTTTAGTGTGTTGTTTTTATCTCTCAAGTAGAGTTGTTCGATTGTTGTTCATCCCACTCCTTTAGTGTGTTGCTTAACTCTCAAGTAGATTTATACGCTTGTTGTTCATCCTCTCATTTAGTGTGTTTTTATCTCTCAAGTAGTGTTGTTCGATTGTTGTTCATCCCACTCCTTTAGTGTGTAGCTTAACTCTCAAGTAGATTTATACGCTTGTTGTTCATCCTCTCCTTTAGTGTGTTGTTTTATCTCTCAAGTAGAGTTGTTCGATTGTTGTCTATCCCACTCCTTTAGTGTGTTGCTTAACTCTCAAGTAGATTTATACCTTGTTGTTCATCCTCTCCTTTAGTGTGTTGTTTTTATCTCTCAAGTAGTGTTGTTCGATTGTTGTCATCCCACTCTTTAGTGTGTAGCTTAACTCTCAAGTAGATTTATACGCTTGTTGTTCATCCTCTCCTTTAGTGTGTTGTTTTTATCTCTCAAGTAGTGTTGTTCGATTGTTGTCATCCCACTGCTTAGTGTGTAGCTTAACTCTCAAGTAGATTTATACGCTTGTTGTTCATCCTCTCCTTTAGTGTGTTGTTTTATCTCTCAAGTAGAGTTGTTCGATTGTTGTTCATCCCACTCCTTTAGTGTTGCTTAACTCTCAAGTAGATTTATACGCTTGTTGTTCATCCTCTCCTTTAGTGTGTTGTTTTTATCTCTCAAGTAGAGTTGTTCGATTGTTGTCTATCCCACTCTTTAGTGTGTAGCTTAACTCTCAAGTAGATTTATACGCTTGTTGTTCATCTCACTTTTAGTGTGTTGTTTTTATCTCTCAAGTAGTGTTGTTCGATTGTTGTTCATCCCACTCCTTTAGTGTGTAGCTTAACTCTCAAGTAGATTTATACGTTTGTTGTTCATCTCTCTCCTTTAGTGTGTTGTTTTTATCTCTCAAGTAGTGTTGTTCGATTGTGGTCCATCCCACTCCTTTAGTGTGTAGCTTAACTCTCAAGTAGATTTATACGCTTGTTGTTCATCTCTCCTTTAGTGTGTTGTTTTTATCTCTCAAGTAGTGTTGTTCGATTGTTGTTCATCCCACCTTTAGTGTGTAGCTTAACTCTCAAGTAGATTTATACGCTTGTTGTTCATCCCTCTCCTTTAGTGTGTTGTTTTATATATCAAGTAGATTTATACGTTTGTAGTTCATCCTTCCCCTTTAGTGTGTTGCTTAACTCTCAAGTAGATTTATACCTTTGTTGTTCATCCCTCTCATTTAGTGTGTTGTTTTTATCTCTCAAGTAGTGTTGTTCGATTGTTGTCTATCCCACTCCTTTAGTGTGTAGCTCCACTCTCAAGTAGATTCATACGTTTGTTGTTCATCTCACTTTTAGTGTGTTGTTTTTATCTCTCAAGTAGTGTTGTTCGATTGTTGTTCATCCCACTCTTTAGTGTGTAGCTTAACTCTCAAGTAGATTTATACGCTTGTTGTTCATCTCTCTCTTTAGTGTGTTGTTTTTATCTCTCAAGTAGTGTTGTTCGATTGTTGTTTATCCCACTCGTTTAGGTGTTCCTTAACTCTCAAGTAGATTTATACGCTTGTTGTTCATCCTCTCCTTTAGTGTGTTGCTTAACTCTCAAGTAGATTTATACGTTTGTTTTTCATCCCACTCCTTTAGTGTGTAGCTTAACACTCAAGTTGATTTATACGTTCGTCGTTCATCTCACTCCTTTAGTGTGTTGTTTTTATCTCTCAAGTAGTGTTGTTTGATTATTGTCTATCCCACTCCTTTAGTGTGTAGCTTAACACTCAAGTAGATTTATACGTTTGTTGTTCATCCCTCACCATTAGTGTGTTGTTTTTATCTCTCAATTAGAGTTGTTCTTTAGTTGTCTATCTCACTCCTTTAGTGTGTAGCTTAACACTCAAGTAGATTTATACGCTTGTTGTTCATCCCTCTCTTTTAGTGTGTTGTTTTTATCTCTCAAGTAGTTGTTCGATTGTTGTCTATCCCACCTTTTAGTGTGTAGCTTAACTCTCAAGTAGATTTATACGCTTGTTGTTCATCTCCTCCTTTAGTGTATTGTTTTTATCTCTCAAGTAGTGTTGTTCGATTGTTGTCTATCCCACTCCTTTAGGGTGTAGCTTAACTCCCAAGTAGATTTATACGTTTGTTGTTCATCCCTCTCCTTTAGGGTGTTGTTTTTATCTATCAAGTAGAGTTGTCCGATTGTTGTCTATCCCACTCCTTTAGTGTGTAGCTTAACTCTCAAGTAGATTTATACGTTTGTTGTTCATCCCTCTCCTTTAGTGTGTTGTTTTTATCTCTCAAGTAGTGTTGTTCGATTGTTGTCTATACCACTCCTTTAGTGTGTAGCTTAACACTCAAGTAGATTTATACGTTTGTTGTTCATCCCTCTCCTTTAGTGTGTTATTTTTATCTCTCAAGTAGAGTTGTTCGATTGTAGTCTATCCCACTCCTTTAATGTGTAGCTTAACCCTCAAGTAGATTTATACGTTTGTTGTTCATCTCACTCCTTTAGTGTGTTGTTTTTATCTCTCAAGTAGTGTTGTTTGTTGTTCATCCCACTCCTTTAGTGTGTAGCTTAACTCTCAAGTAGATTTATACGTTTGTTGTTCATCTCACTCCTTTAGTGTGTTGTTTTTATCTCTCAAGTAGTGTTGTTCGATTGTTGTCTATCCCACTCCTTTAGTGTGTAGCTTAACTCTCAAGTAGATTTATACGTTTGTTGTTCATCCCTCTCCTTTAGTGTGTTGTTTTTATCTCTCAAGTAGAGTTGTTCGTTTGTTGTATATCCCACTCCTTTAGTATGTTGCTTAACTCTCAAGTAGATTTATACCTTGTTGTTCATCCTCTCATTTAGTGTGTTGTTTTTATCACTCAAGTAGTGTTGTTCGATTGTTGTCTATCCCACCTTTAGTGTGTAGCTTAACTCTCAAGTAGATTTATACGCTTGTTGTTCATCTCTCCTTTAGTGTGTTGTTTTTATCTCTCAAGTAGTGTTGTTCGATTGTTGGTCATCCCATTCGTTTAGTGTGTAGCTTAACTCTCAAGTAGATTTATACGTTTGTTGTTCATCCCTCTCCTTTAGTGTGTTGTTTTTATCTCTCAAGTAGAATTGTTCGTTTGTTGTTCATCCCACTCGTTTAGTGTGTAGCTTAACTCTCAAGTAGATTTATACGTTTGTTGTTCATCCCTCCTTTAGTGTGTTGTTTTATCTCTCAAGTAGAGTTGTTCGATTGTTGTCTATCCCACCTTTAGTGTGTAGCTTAACTCTCAAGTAGATTTATACGCTTGTTGTTCATCTCTCCTTTAGTGTGTTGTTTTTATCTCTCAAGTAGTGTTGTTCGATTGTCTATCCCACCTTTAGTGTGTGTAGCTTAACTCTCAAGTAGATTTATACGCTTGTTGTTCATCTCTCCTTTAGTGTGTTGTTTTTATCTCTCAAGTAGTGTTGTTCGATTGTTGTTCATCCCACTCCTTTAGTGTGTGTAGCTTAACTCTCAAGTAGATTTATACGCTTGTTGTTCATCTCTCCTTTAGTGTGTTTTTTTTATCTCTCAAGTAGTGTTGTTCGATTGTTGTCTATCCCACTGCTTAGTGTGTAGCTTAACTCTCAAGTAGATTTATACGCTTGTTGTTCATCCCTCTCCTTTAGTGTGTTGTTTTTATCTCTCAAGTAGTGTTGTTCGATTGTTGTTCATCCCACCCTTTAGTGTGTTCCTTAACTCTCAAGTAGATTTATACGCTTGTTGTTCATCCTCTCCTTTAGTGTGTTGTTTTTATCTCTCAAGTAGAGTTGTTCAATTGTTGTCTATCCCACTCCTTTAGTGTGTAGCTTAACTCTCAAGTAGATTTATACGCTTGTTGTTCATCCCTTCCTTTAGTGTGTTGTTTTTATCTCTCAAGTAGTGTAGTTCGATTGTTGTCATCCCACTGCTTAGTGTGTAGCTTAACTCTCAAGTAGATTTATACGCTTGTTGTTCATCTCTCTCCTTTAGTGTGTTGTTTTTATCTCTCAAGTAGTTGTTCGATTGTTGTTCATCCCACTCTTTAGTGTGTAGCTTAACTCTTAAGTATATTTATACGTTTGTTGTTCATCCCTCTCCTTTAGTGTGTTGTTTTTATCTCTCAAGTGGAGATGTTCGTTTGTTGTTCATCCCACTCTTTAGTGTGTAGCTTAACTCTCAAGTAGATTTATACGCTTGTTGTTCATCTCTCCTTTAGTGTGTTGTTTTTATCTCTTAAGTAGTGTTGTTCGATTGTTGGCTCTCCCACTCGTTTAGTGTGTACCTTAACTCTCAAGTTGATTTATACGTTTGTTGTTCATCTCACTCCTTTAGTGTGTTCTTTTTATCTCTCAAGTAGTGTTGTTCGATTGTTGTCTATCCCACTCCTTTAGTGTGTACCTTAACTCTCAAGTAGATTTATACGTTTGTTGTTCATCCCTCTCCTTTAGTGTGTGTTTTTTATCTCTCAAGTAGAGTTGTTCGTTTGTTGTCTATCCAACTCCTTTAGTGTGTTGCTTAACTCTCAAGTAGATTTATACGTTTGTTGTTCATCCCTCTCCTTTAGTGTGTTGTTTTTATCTCTCAAGTAGTGTTGTTCGATTGTTGTTCATCCCTCTCCTTTGGTGTGTTGCTTAACTCTCATGTAGATTTATACGTTTGTTGTTCATCCCTCTCCTTTAGTGTTTTGTTTTTATCTCCTAAGTAGTGTTGTTCGATTGTTGTCTATCCCACTCCTTTAGTGTGTTGCTTAACTCTCAAGTAGATTTATACGTTTGTTGTTCATCCCTCTCCTTTAATTTGTTGTTTTCATCTCTCAAGTAGAGTTGTTCGATTGTTGTCTATCCCACCTTTAGTGTTGCTTAACTCTCAAGTAGATTTATACGTTTGTTGTTCATCTCACTCCTTTAGTGTGTTGTTTTTATCTCTCAAGTAGTGTAGTTCGATTGTTGTCTATCCCACTCGTTTAGTGTGTAGCTTAACTCTCAAGTAGATTTATACGTTTGTTGTTCTTCCCTCTCCTTTAGTGTGTTGTTTTTATCTCTCAAGTAGAGTTGTTCGTTTGTTGTCTATCCCACTCCTTTAGTGTGTTGCTTAACTCTCAAGTAGATTTATACGTTTGTTGTCCATCCCTTTCCTTTAGTGTGTTATTTTTATTTCTCAAGTAGTGTTGTTCGATTGTTGTCTATCCCACTCCTTTAGTGTGTTGCTTAACTCTCAAGTAGATTTATACGCTTGTTGTTCATCCCTCTCCTTTAGTGTGTTGTTTTATCTCTCAAGTAGTGTTGTTCGATTGTTGTTAATCCCACTCCTTTAGTGTGTTCCTTAACTCTCAAGTAGATTTATACGCTTGTTGTTCATCCTCTCTTTAGTGTGTTGTTTTTATCTCTCAAGTAGTGTTGTTCGATTGTTGTTCATCCCACCTTTTAGTGTGTTCCTTAACTCTCAAGTAGATTTATACGCTTGTTGTTCATCCCTCTCCTTTAGTTTGTTGTTTTTATCTCTCAATTAGAGTTGTTCGCTTGTTGTTCATCCCACCTTTTTAGTGTGTTGCTTAACTCTCAAGTAGATTTATACGCTTGTTGTTCATCCTCTCATTTAGTGTGTTGTTTTTATCTCTCAAGTAGTGTTGTTCGATTGTTGTTCATCCCACTCCTTTAGTGTGTAGCTTAACTCTCAAGTAGATTTATACGCTTGTTGTTCATCCCTCTCTTTAGTGTGTTTTTTATCTCTCAAGTAGGGTTGTTCGATTGTTGTCTATCCCACTCCTTTAGTTTGTAGCTTAACTCTCAAGTAGATTTATATGTTTGTTGTTCATCCCTCTCCTTTTGTGTGTTGTTTTTATCCCTCAAGTAGCGTTGTTCGATTGTTGTCTATCCCACTCTTTTAGTGTGTAGCTTAACTCTCAAGTAGATTCATACATTTGTTGTTCACCCCTCTCCTTTAGTGTGTTGTTTTTATCTCTCAAGTAGAGTTGTTCGTTTGTTGTCAATCCCACTACTTTAGTGTAGCTTAACTCTCAAGTAGATTTATACGCTTGTTGTTCATCCTCTCCTTTAGTGTGTTGTTTTTATCTCTCAAGTAGTGTTGTTCGATTGTTGTTCATCCCACTCTTTTAGTGTGTTCCTTAACTCTCAAGTAGATTTATACGTTTGTTGTTCATCTCTCTCCTTTAGTGTGTTGTTTTTATCTCTCAAGTAGAGTTGTTCGATTGTTGTCTATCCCACTCCTTTACTGTGTAGCTAAACACTCAAGTAGATTTATAAGTTTGTTGTTCATCTCACTCCTTTAGTGTGTTCTTTTTATCTCTCAAGTAGTGTTGTTCGATTGTTGTCTATCCCACTCCTTTAGTTTGTAGCTTAACTTTCAAGTAGATTCATACGTTTGTTGTTCATCCCTCTCCTTTAGTGTGTTTTTTATCTCTCAAGTAGAGTTGTTCGATTTTGTCTATCCCACCTTTTAGTGTGTAGCTAAACTCTCAAGTAGATTTTTACGTTTGTTATTCATCCCTCTCATTTAGTGTGTTGTTTTTATCTCTCAAGTAGTGTTGTTCGATTGTTGTCTATCCCACTCCTTTTGTGTGTAGCTTAACTCTCAAGTAGATTTATACGTTTGTTGTTCATCTCACTCCTTTAGTGTGTTGTTTTTATCTCTCAAGTAGTGTTGTTCGATTGTTGTCTATCCCACTCGTTTAGTGTGTAGTTTAACTCTAAAGTAGATTTATACGTTTGTTGTTCATTCCTTTCCTTTAGTGTGTTGTTTTTATCTCTCAAGTATTCTTGTTCGATCGTTGTCTATCCCACTCCTTTAGGTGTTCCTTAACTCTCAAGTAGATTTATACGTTTGTAGTTTATCCCTCTCCTTTAGTGTGTTGTTTTTATCTCTCAAGTAGAGTTGTTCGATTGTTGTCTATCCCACTCCTTTACTGTGTAGCTAAACACTCAAGTAGATTTATAAGTTTGTTGTTCATCTCACTCCTTTAGTGTGTTGTTTTTATCTCTCAAGTAGTGTTGTTCGATTGTTGTCTATCCCACTCGTTTTGTGTGTAGCTTAACTCTCAAGTAGATTTATACATTTGTTGTTCATCCCTCTCCTTTAGTGTGTTGTTTTTATCTCTCAAGTACAGTTGTTCGTTTGTTGTCTATCCCACTCCTTTAGTATGTTGCTTAACTCTCAAGTAGATTTATACCTTTGTGGTTCATCCCTCTCATTTAGTGTGTTGTTTTTATCTCTCAAGTAGTGTTGTTCGATTGTTGTCTATCCCACTCCTTTAGTGTGTAGCTTAACTCTCAACTAGATTTATACGTTTGTTGTTCATCTCATCCCTTTAGTGTGTTGTTTTTATCTCTCAAGCAGTGTTGTTCGATTGTTGTCTATCCCACTCCTTTAGTGTGTAGCTTAACTCTCAACTAGATTTATACGTTTGTTGTTCATCTCACCCCTTTAGTGTGTTGTTTTTATCTCTCAAGTAGTGTTGTTCGATTGTTGTCTATCCCACTTCTTTAGTTTGTTGCTTAACTCTAAAGTAGATTTATACGTTTGTTGTTCGTCCCTCTCCTTTAGTGTGTTGTTTTTATCTCTCTAGTAGAGTTGTTCGATTGTTGTTCATCCCACCTTTTAGTGTGTAGCTTAACTCTCAAGTAGATTTATACGCTTGTTGTTCATCTCTCCTTTAGTGTGTTGTTTTTATCTCTCAAGTAGTGTTGTTCGATTGTTGTCTATCCCACCTTTAGTGTGTAGCTTAACTCAAGTAGATTTATACGTTTGTTGTTCATCCCTCTCCTTTAGTGTGTTGTTTTTATCTCTCAAGTAGAGTTGTTCGTTTGTTGTCTATCCCACTTTTAGTGTGTTGCTTAACTCTCAAGTAGATTTATACGCTTGTTGTTCATCCCTCCCTTTAGTGTGTTGTTTTTATCTCTCAAGTAGTGTTGTTCGATTGTTGTTCATCCCACCTTTAGTGTGTTGCTTAACTCTCAAGTAGATTTATACGCTTGTTGTTCATCCCACCTTTTAGTGTGTTGTTTTATCTCTCAAGTGTTGTTCGATTGTTGTCTATCCCACTCCTTTAGTGTCTTCCTTAACTCTCAAGTAGATTTATACGCTTGTTGTTCATCCTTCCTTTAGTGTGTGTTTTTTATCTCTCAAGTAGTGTTGTTCGATTGTTGTCTATCCCACTCTTTAGTGTGTTGCTTAACTCTCAAGTAGATTTATACGCTTGTTGTTCATCCCTCTCATTTAGTGTGTTATTTTTATCTCTCAAGTAGTGTTGTTCCATTGTTGTCTATCCCACTCCTTTAGTGTGTTGCTTAACTCTCAAGTAGATTTATACGTTTGTTGTTCATCCCACTCCTTTAGTGTGTTTTTTTAATCTCTCAAGTAGTGTTGTTCGATTGTTGTCTATCCCGCTCCTTTAGTGTGTTCCTTAACTCTCAAGTAGATTTATACGTTTGTAGTTCATCCCTCTCATTTAGTGTGTTGTTTTTATCTCTCAAGTAGTGTTGTTCGATTGTTGTCTATCCCACTCCTTTAGTGTGTAGCTTAACTCTCAAGTAGATTTATACGTTTGTTGTTCATCTCACTCCTTTAGTGTGTTGTTTTTATCTCTCAAGTAGTGTTGTTCGATTGTTGTCTATCCCACTCGTTTAGTGTGTAGCTTAACTCTAAAGTAGATTTATACGTTTGTTGTTCATCCCTCTCCTTTAGTGTGTTGTTTTTATCTCTCAAGTAGCGTTGTTCGATCGTTTTCTATCCCACTCCTTTAGGTGTTCCTTAACTCTCAAGTAGATTATACGTTTGTAGTTTATCCCTCTCCTTTAGTGTGTTATTTTTATCTCTCAAGTAGAGTTGTTCGATTGTTGTCTATCCCACTCCTTATTGTGTAGCTTAACACTCAAGTAGATTTATAAGTTTGTTGGTCATCTCACTCCTTTAGTGTGCTGTTTTTATCTCTCAAGTTGTGTTGTTCGATTGTTGTCTATCCCACTCGTTTTGTGTGTAGCTTAACTCTCAAGTAGATTTATACGTTTGTTGTTCATCCCTCTCCTTTAGTGTGTTGTTTTTATCTCTCAAGTAGAGTTGTTCGTTTGTTGTCTATCCCACTCCTTTAGTATGTTGCTTAACTCTCAAGTAGATTTATACCTTTGTGGTTCATCCCTCTCATTTAGTGTGTTGTTTTTATCTCTCAAGTAGTGTTGTTCGATTGTTGTCTATCCCACTCGTTTAGTGTGTAGCTTAACTTTCAAGTAGATTTATGCGTTTGTTGTTCATCCCTCTCCTTTAGTGTGTTGTTTTTATCTCTCAAGTAGAGTTTTTCGTTTGTTGTCTATCCCAGTCCTTTAGTGTTGCTTAACTCTCAAGTAGATTTATACGCTTGTTGTTCATCCTCCTTTAGTGTGTTGTTTTTATCTCTCAAGTAGTGTTGTTCGATTGTTGTCATCCCACTCCTTTTAGTGTTCCTTAACTCTCAAGTAGATTTATACGTTCGTTGTTCATCCCACTCCTTTAGTGTGTTGTTTTTATCTCTCAAGTAGTGTTGTTCGATTGTTGTCTATCCCACCTTTAGTGTGTTCATTAACTCTCAAGTAGATTTATACGCTTGTTGTTCATCCTCCTTTTAGTGTGTTGTTTTTATCTCTCAAGTAGTGTTGTTCGATTGTTGTCATCCCACTCCTTTAGTGTGTTCCTTAACTCTCAAGTAGATTTATATACACTTGTAGTTCATCCATCTCCTTTAGTGTGTTGTTTTTATCTCTCAAGTAGAGTTGTTCGTTTGTTGTCTATCCCACTCCTTTAGTGTGTTGCTTAACTCTCAAGTAGATTTATACGTTCGTTGTTCATCCCACTCCTTTAGTGTGTTGTTTTTATCTCTCAAGTAGTGTTGTTCGATTGTTGTTTATCCCACTCCTTTAGTGTGTTCCTTAACTCTCAAGTAGATTTATATACGCTTGTAGTTCATCCATCTCCTTTAGTGTGTTGTTTTTATCTCTCAAGTAGAGTTGTTCGTTTGTTGTCTATCCCACTCCTTTAGTATGTTGCTTAACTCTCAAGTAGATTTATACCTTTGTGGTTCATCCCTCTCATTTAGTGTGTTGTTTTTATCTCTCAAGTAGGGTTGTTCGATTGTTGTCTATCCCACTCCTTTAGTTTGTAGCTTAACTCTCAAGTAGATTTATATGTTTGTTGTTCATCCCTCTCCCTTAGTGTGTTGTTTTTATCTCTCAAGTAGAGTTGTTCGTTTGTTGTCTATCCCACTCCTTTAGTATGTTGCTTAACTCTCAAGTAGATTTATACATTTGTGGTTCATCCCTCTCATTTAGTGTGTTGTTTTTATCTCTCAAGTAGTGTTGTTCGATTGTTGTCTATCCCACTCCTTTAGTATGTTGCTTAACTCTCAAGTAGATTTATACCTTTGTGGTTCATCCATCTCATTTAGTGTGTTGTTTTTATCTCTCAAGTAGTGTTGTTCGATTGTGGTCTATCCCACTCCTTTAGTTTGTAGCTTAACTCTCAAGTAGATTTATACGTTTGTTGTTCATCTCACTCCTTTAGTGTGTTGTTTTTATCTCTCAAGTAGTGTTGTTCGATTGTTGTCTATCCCACTCCTTTAGTGTGTTGCTTAACTCTCAAGTAGATTTATACGTTCGTTGTTCATCCCACTCCTTTAGTGTGTTGTTTTTATCTCTCAAGTAGTGTTGTTCGATTGTTGTTTATCCCACTCCTTTAGTGTGTTCCTTAACTCTCAAGTAGATTTATACGCTTGTAGTTCATCCTCTCCTTTAGTGTGTTGTTTTTATCTCTCAAGTAGTTGTTCATTTGTTGTCTATCCCACTCCTTTTGTGTGTTGATTAACTCTCAAGTAGATTTTTACGTTTGTTGTTCCGCCCTCTCCTTTAGTGTGTTGTTTTTATCTCTCAAGTAGTGTTGTTCGATTGTTGTTCATCCCTCTCCTTTAGTGTGTAGCTTAACTCTCAAGTAGATTTACACTATTATTTTTCATCTCTCTCCTTTAGTGTGTTGTTTTTATCTCTCAAGTAGTGTTGTTCGATTGTTGTCATCCCACTGCTTAGTGTGTAGCTTAACTCTCAAGTAGATTTATACGTTTGTTGTTCATCCCTCTCCTTTAGTGTGTTGTTTTTATCTCTCAAGAAGAGTTGTTCGATTGTTGTCTATCCCACTCCATAAGTGTGTTCCTTAAATCTCAAGTTGATTTATATGTTTGTTGTTCATCCCTCTCCTTTAGTGTGTTGTTTTTATCTCTCAAGTAGTGTTGTTCGATTGTTGTCTATCCCACTCCTTTAGTGTGTAGCTTAACTCTCAAGTAGATTTATACGTTTGTTGTTCATCTCACTCCTTTAGTGTGTTGTTTTTATCTCTCAAGTAGTGTTGTTCGATTGTTGTCTATCCCACTCGTTTAGTGTGTAGCTTAACTCTCAAGTAGATTTATACGTTTGTTGTTCATCCGTCTCCTTTAGTGTGTTGTTTTTATCTCTCAAGTAGATGTTTTCGTTTGTTGTCTATCCCACTCCTTTAGTATGTTGCTTAACTCTCAAGTAGATTTATACCTTTGTGGTTCATCCCTCTCATTTAGTATGTTGTTTTTATCTCTCAAGTTGTGTTGTTCGATTGTTGTCTATCCCACTCGTTTAGTGTGTAGCTTAACTCTCAAGTAGATTTATAAGTTTGTTGTTCATCCCTCTCCTTTAGTGTGTGTTTTTTATCTCTCAAGTAGTGTTGTTCGATTGTTGTCTATCCCACTCCTTTAGTGTGTAGCTTAACTCTCAAGTAGATTTATACGTTTGTTGTTCATCTCACTCCTTTAGTGTGTTGTTTTTATCTCTCAAGTAGTGTTGTTCAATTGTTGTCTATCCCACTCGTTTAGTGTTTCTTAACTCTCAAGTAGATTTATACGCTTGTTGTTCATCCCTCCTTTAGTGTGTTGTTTTTATCTCTCAAGTAGTTGTTCGATTGTTGTTCATCCCACCTTTTAGTGTTCCTTAACTCTCAAGTAGATTTATACGCTTGTTGTTCATCCCTCCTTTAGTGTGTTGTTTTATCTCTCAAGTAGAGTTGTTCGATTGTTGTCATCCCACTCTTTAGTGTGTAGCTTAACTCTCAAGTAGATTTATACGCTTGTTGTTCATCCTCTCCTTTAGTGTGTTGTTTTTATCTCTCAAGTAGAGTTGTTCGATTGTCTATCCCACTCCTTTAGTGTGTAGCTTAACCTCAAGTAGATTTATACGCTTGTTGTTCATCTCTCCTTTAGTGTGTTGTTTTTATCTCTCAAGTAGTGTTGTTCGATTGTTGTTCATCCCACTCTTTAGTGTGTAGCTTAACTCTCAAGTAGATTTATACGCTTGTTGTTCATCCCTCTCCTTTAGTGTGTTGTTTTTATCTCTCAAGTAGAGTTGTTCGATTGTTGTTCATCCCACCTTTTTAGTGTTGCTTAACTCTCAAGTAGATTTATACGCTTGTTGTTCATCCCTCCTTTAGTGTGTTGTTTTTATCTCTCAAGTAGTGTTGTTCGATTGTTGTCATCCCACTTTTAGTGTGTAGCTTAACTTTCAAGTAGATTTATACGCTTGTTGTTCATCCTCTCCTTTAGTGTGTTGTTTTTATCTCTCAAGTAGTTGTTCTTTGTTGTCTATCCCACTCCTTTAGTGTGTTGCTTAACTCTCAAGTAGATTTATACGCTTGTTGTTCATCCCTCTTTTAGTGCGTTGTTTTTATCTCTCAAGTAGTGTTGTTCGATTGTTGTTCATCCCACCCTTTAGTGTGCTTAACTCTCAAGTAGATTTATACGCTTGTTGTTCATCCCTCCTTTAGTGTGTTGTTTTTATCTCTCAAGTAGTTGTTCGCTTGTTGTTCGTCCCTCTCCTTTAGTGTGTTGATTAACTCTCAAGTAGATTTATACGTTTTTTGTTCATCCCTCTCATTTAGTGTATTGATTTTATCTCTCAAGTAGTTGTTCGTTGTTGTTGTCTATCCCACTCCTTTAGTGTGTAGCTTAACTCTCAAGTAGATTTATACGCTTGTTGTTCATCCCACCTTTAGTGTGTTGTTTTTATCTCTCAAGTAGTGTTGTTCGATTGTTGTCATCCCACTCCTTTAGTGTGTAGCTTAACTCTCAAGTAGATTTATACGCTTGTTGTTCATCCCTCTCCTTTAGTGTGTTTTTATCTCTCAAGTAGAGTTGTTCGCTTGTTGTCTATCCCACTCCTTTAGTGTGTTGCTTAACTCTCAAGTAGATTTATAACGCTTGTTGTTCATCCCTCCTTTAGTGTGTTGTTTTTATCTCTCAAGTAGTTGTTCGATTGTTGTTCATCCCACTCCTTTAGTGTGTTGCTTAACTCTCAAGTAGATTTATACGCTTGTTCATCCCACTCCTTTAGTGTGTGTTTTTTATCTCTCAAGTAGTGTTGTTCGATTGTTGTCTATCCCACTCCTTTAGTGTGTTGCTTAACTCTCATGTAGATTTATACGTTTGTTGTTCATCCCACTCCTTTGGTGTGTGTTTTTTATCTCTCAAGTAGTGTTGTTCGATTGTTGTCTATCCCTCTCCTTTAGTGTGTTCTTAACTCTCAAGTAGATTTATACGCTTGTTGTTCATCCCTCCTTTAGTGTGTTGTTTTTATCTCTCAAGTAGAGTTGTTCGCTTGTTGTCTATCCCACCTTTAGTGTGTTGCTTAACTCTCAAGTAGATTTATACGCTTGTTGTTCATCCCTCCTTTAGTGTGTTGTTTTATCTCTCAAGTAGTGTTGTTCGATTGTTGTCTATCCCACTCCTTTAGTGTGTAACTTCACTCTCAAGTAGATTTATACGCTTGTTGTTCATCCCTCCTTTAGTGTGTTGTTTTATCTCTCAAGTAGTTGTTCTTTTGTTGTCATCCCACTCCTTTAGTGTAGCTTAACTCTCAAGTAGATTTATACGCTTGTTGTTCATCCCTCCTTTAGTGTGTTGTTTTATCTCTCAAGTAGTGTTGTTCGATTGTTGTCTATCACACTCTTTTAGTGTGTTCCTTAACTCTCAAGTAGATTTATACGCTTGTTGTTCATCCCTCCTTTAGTGTGTTGTTTTTATCTCTCAAGTAGTGTTGTTCGATTGTTGTCATCCCACCTTTAGTGTGTTGCTTAACTCTCAAGTAGATTTATACGCTTGTTGTTCATCCTCTCCTTTAGTGTGTTGTTTTTATCTCACAAGTAGTGTTGTTCGATTGTTGTCTATCCCACTCCTTTAGTGTGCTTAACTCTCAAGTAGATTTATACGCTTGTTGTTCATCCCACTCCTTTAGTGTGTTGTTTTTATCTCTCAAGTAGTGTTGTTCGATTGTTGTCATCCCACTCTTTAGTGTGTAGCTTAACTCTCAAGTAGATTTATACGTTGGTTGTTCATCACTCTCATTTAGTGTCTAGTTTTTACCACTCAAGTAGTGTTGTTCTTTTGTTGTTTATCCCACTCGTTTAGTGTGTAGCTTAACTCTCAAGTAGATTTATACGTTTGTTGTTCATCTCTCCTTTAGTGTGTGTTTTTATCTCTCAAGTGTTGTTCGATTGTTGTCTATCCCACTGCTTAGTGTGTAGCTTAACTCTCAAGTAGATTTATACGCTTGTTGTTCATCCTCTCCTTTAGTGTGTTGTTTTTATCTCTCTCAAGTAGTTGTTCGATTGTTGTCATCCCACCTTTAGTGTGTTCCTTAACTCTCAAGTAGATTTATACGCTTGTTGTTCATCCCTCCTTTAGTGTGTTGTTTTATCTCTCAAGTAGAGTTGTTCTTTTGTTGTCTATCCCACTCCTTTAGTGTGTAGCTTAACTCTCAAGTAGAATTATACGTTTGTTGTTCATCCTCCTTTAGTGTGTTGTTTTTAACTCTCAAGTAGTGTTGTTCGATTGTTGTCTATCCCACTCCTTTAGTGTGTCCCTTAACTCTCAACTAAATTTATATGTTTGTAGTTCAACCCCCTCCTTTAGTGTGTTGTTTTTATCTCTCAAGTAGTGTTGTGTGATTGTCTATCCCACTCTTTAGTGTTCCTTAACTCTCAAGTAGAGTTGTTCGTTTGTTGTCCATCCCACTCCTTTAGTGTGTTGTTTTTATCTCTCAAGTAGTGTTGTTCGATTGTTGTCTATCCCACTCCTTTAGTGTGTTCCTTAACTCTCAAGTAAATTTATACTTTTGTAGTTCAACCCTCTCCTTTAGTGTGTTGTTTTTATCTCTCAAGTAGTGTTGTTGGATTGTTGTCTATCCCACTCGTTTAGTGTGTAGCTTAACTCTCAAGTAGATTTATACGTTTGTTGTTCATCCCTCCTTTAGTGTGTTGTTTTATCTCTCAAGTAGTTGTTCACTTGTTGTCTATCGCACTCCTTTAGTGTGTAGTTTAACTCTCATGTAGATTTATACGTTTATTGTTCAATCCTCTCCTTTAGTGTGTTGTTTTTATCTGTCAAGTAGTGTTGTTCGATTGTTGTCTATCCCACTCGTATAGTGTGTAGCTTAACTCTCAAGTGAATTTATACGTTTGTTGTTCTACCCTCTCCTTTAGTGTGTTGTTTTTATCTCTCAAGTAGTGTTGTTTGATAGTTGTCTATCTCACTCCTTTAGTGTGTTGCTTAACTCTCAAGTAGATTTATACGTTTGTTGTTCATCCCTCTCCTTTAGTGTGTTGTTTTTTTCTCTCGAGTAGTGTTGTTCGATTGTTATCTATCCCACTCCATAAGTTTGTTCCATAACTCTCATGTAGATTTATATGTTTGTAGTTCATCCCTCTCGTTTAGTGTGTTGTTTTTATCTCTCAAGTAGTGTTGTTTGATAGTTGTCTATTCCACTCCTTTAGTGTGTAGTTTAACTCTCAAGTAGATTTATACGTTTGTTGTTTATCCCCTCCTTTAGTGTGTTGTTTTTAACTCTCAAGTAGATTTATACGTTTGTTGTCTATCCCACTCCTTTAGTGTGTTGCTTAACTCTCAAGTAGATTTATACGTTTGTTGTTCATCCTCCTTTAGTGTGTTGTTTTATCTCTCAAGTAGTGTTGTTCGATTGTTGTTCATCCCACCTTTTTAGTGTGTTCCTTAACTCTCAAGTAGATTTATACGCTTGTTGTTCATCCCTGTCCTTTAGTGTGTTGTTTTTATCTCTCAAGAGTTCTTCGTTTGTTGTCTATCCCACTCCTTTAGTGTGTTGCTTAACTCTCAAGTAGATTTATACGTTTGTTGTTCATCCCACTCCTTTAGTATGTTGTTTTTATCTCTCAAGTAGTGTTGTTCGATTGTTGTCCATCCCACTCGTTTAGTGCATAGCTTAACTCTCAAGTAGATTTATACGTTTGTTGTTCATCCCTCTCCTTTAGTGTGTTGTTTTTATCTCTCAAGTAGTGTTGTTCGAACGTTGTCTATCCCACTCCTTTAGTATGTTGCTTAACTCTCAAGTAGATTTATACCTTTGTTGTTCATCCCTCTCATTTAGTGTGTTGTTTTTATCTCTCAAGTAGTGTTGTTCGATTGTTGTCTATCCCACTCCTTTAGTGTGTAGCTTAACTATCAAGTATATTAATACCTTTGTTGTTCATCCCTCCTTTAGTGTGTTGTTTTTATCTCTCAAGTAGAGTTGTTCTTTTGCTGTCTATCCCACCTTTTAGTGTGTTGCTTAACTCTCAAGTAGATTTATACGTTTGTTGTTCATCCCTCTCCTTTAGTGTGTTGTTTTTATCTCTCAAGTAGTGTTGTTCGATTGTTGTCCATCCCACTCGTTTAGTGTGTAGCTTAACTCTCAAGTAGATTTATACCTTTGTTGTTCATCCCTCTCATTTAGTGTGTTGTTTTTATCTCTCAAGTAGTGTTGTTCGATTGTTGTCTATCCCACTCCTTTAGTGTGTAGCTTAACTTTCAAGTATATTCATACGTTTCTTGTTCATCCCTCTCATTTAGTGTGTTGTTTTTATCTCTCAAGTAGTTGTTCTTTGTTGTCATCCCACCTTTAGTGTGTTGCTTAACTCTCAAGTAGATTTATACGTTCGTTGTTCATCCCACTCCTTTAGTGTGTTGTTTTTATCTCTCAAGTAGTGTTGTTCGATTGTTGTTTATCCCACTCCTTTAGTGTGTTCCTTAACTCTCAAGTAGATTTAAACGTTTGTAGTTCATCCATCTGTTTTAGTGTGTTGTTTTTATCTCTCAAGTAGTGTTGTTCGATTGTTGTCTATCCCACTCCTGTAGTGTGTTGCTTAACTCTCAAGTAGATTTATACGCTTGTTGTTCATCCCACTCCTTTAGTGTGTTGATTTTATCTCTCAAGTAGTGTTGTTCAATTGTTGTTCATCCCACCCTTTTAGTGTGTAGCTTAACTCTCAAGTAGATTTATACGCTTGTTGTTCATCCCTCCTTTAGTGTGTTGTTTTTATCTCTCAAGTAGAGTTGTTCGTTTGTTGTCTATCCCACTCCTTTAGTGTGTTGCTTAACTCTCAAGTAGATTTATACCTTTGTGGTTCATCCTCTCATTTAGTGTGTTGTTTTTGTCTCTCAAGTAGTGTTGTTCGATTGTTGTTCATCCCACCTTTAGTGTGTAGCTTAACTCTCAAGTAGATTTATACGCTTGTTGTTCATCCCTCCTTTAGTGTGTTTTTTATCTCTCAAGTAGTTGTTCTTTTGTTGTCTATCCCACTCCTTTAGTGTGTTGCTTAACTCTCAAGTAGATTTATACGCTTGTTGTTCATCCCACTCCTTTAGTGTGTTGTTTTTATCTCTCGATTAGTGTTGTTCGATTGTTGTTCATCTCACTCCTTTAGTGTGTAGCTTAACTCTCAAGTAGATTTATACGTTTGTTGTTCATCCCACTCCTTTAGGGTGTTGTTTTTATCTCTCAAGTAGTGTTGTTTGATTGTTGTCATCCCACTCTTTAGTGTGTAGCTTAACTCTCAAGTAGATTTATACGCTTGTTGTTCATCTCACTCCTTTAGTGTGTTGTTTTTATCTCTCAAGTGTTGTTCGATTGTTGTCTATCCCACTCTGCTTAGTGTGTAGCTTAACTCTCAAGTAGATTTATACGCTTGTTGTTCATCCTCCTTTAGTGTGTTGTTTTTATCTCTCAAGTAGTTGTTCGATTGTTGTTCATCCCACTCCTTTAGTGTGTTCCTTAACTCTCAAGTAGATTTATACGTTTGTTGTTCATCCCTCTCCTGTAGTGTGTTGTTTTTATCTCTCAAGTAGTTGTTCTTTTGTTGTCTATCCCACTCCTTTAGTGTGTAGCTTAACTCTCAAGTAGATTTATACGTTTGTTGTTCATCCCACTCCTTTAGGGTGTTGTTTTTATCTCTCAAGTGTTGTTCGATTGTTGTCATCCCACCTTTAGTGTGTTCCTTAACTCTCAAGTAGATTTATACGGTTGTTGTTCATCCCACTGCTTTAGTGTGTTGTTTTTATCTCTCAAGTAGTGTTGTTCGATTGTCTATCCCACTCCTTTAGTGTGTTTTAACTCTCAAGTAGATTTATACGCTTGTTGTTCATCCCTCCTTTAGTGTGTGTTTTTATCTCTCAAGTAGATTTATACGTTTATTGTTCATCCCTCTCCTTTAGTGTGTTCCTTAACTCTCAAGTAGATTCATACGTTTGTTGTTCATCCCTCTGCTTTTGTGTGTTGTTTTTATCTCTCAAGTAGTGTTGTTCGATTGTTGTCTATCCCACTCCTTTAGTGTGTAGCTTAACTCTCAAGTAGATTTATACGTTTATTGTTCATCCCTCTCCTTTAGTGTGTTGTTTTTATCTCTCAAGAAGAGTTGTTCATTGTTGTTCATCCCACTCCTTTAGTGTTGCTTAACTCTCAAGTAGATTTATACGCTTGTTGTTCATCCTCTCATTTAGTGTGTTGTTTTTATCTCTCTAGTAGAGTTGTTCGATTGTTGTCATCCCACTCCTTTAGTGTGTAGCTTAACTTTCAAGTAGATTTATACGCTTGTTGTTCATCCCTCCTTTAGTGTGTTGTTTTATCTCTCAAGTAGTTGTTCGATTGTTGTCATCCCACCTTTAGTGTGTTCCTTAACTCTCAAGTAGATTCATACGTTTGTTGTTCATCCCTCTCCTTTAGTGTGTTGTTTTTATCTCTCAAGAAGTGTTGTTCGATTGTTTTCTATCCCACTCGTTTAGTGTGTAGCTTAACTCTCAAGTAGATTTATACGTTTATTGTTCATCCCTCACCTTTAGTGTGTTGTTTTTATCTCTCAAGAAGAGTTGTTCGTTTGTTGTTCATCCCACCTTTTAGTGTGTAGCTTAACTCTCAAGTAGATTTATACGCTTGTTGTTCATCTCACCCTTTAGTGTGTTGTTTTATCTCTCAAGTTGTTGTTCGATTGTTGTCTATCCCACTGCTTAGTGTGTAGCTTAACTCTCAAGTAGATTTATACGCTTGTTGTTCATCCCTCTCCTTTAGTGTGTTGTTTTATCTCTCAAGTAGAGTTGTTCGATTGTTGTTCATCCCACTTTAGTGTGTTCCTTAACTCTCAAGTAGATTTATACGCTTGTTGTTCATCCTCTCCTTTAGTGTGTTGTTTTTATCTCTCAAGAGTTGTTCTTTTGTTGTTCATCCCACTCGTTTAGTGTGTAGCTTAACTCTCAAGTAGATTTATACGCTTGTTGTTCATCCCTCCTTTAGTGTGTTGTTTTTATCTCTCAAGTAGTGTTGTTCGATTGTTGTCATCCCACCTTTTAGTGTGTTCCTTAACTCTCAAGTAGATTTATACGCTTGTTGTTCATCCCACTCTTTAGTGTGTTATTTTTATCTCTCAAGTAATGTTGTTCGATTGTTGTCTATCCCACTCCTTTAGTGTGTTGCTTAACTCTCAAGTAGATTTACACGTTTGTTGTTCATCCCACTCCTTTAGTGTGTTGTTTTTATCTCTCAAGTAGTGTTGTTCGATTGTTGTCCATCCCACTCGTTTAGTGCGTAGCTTAACTCTCAAGTAGATTTATACGTTTGTTGTTCATCCCACTCCTTTAGTGTGTTGTTTTTATCTCTCAAGTAGTGTTGTTCGATTGTTGTCTATCCCACTCGTTTAGTGTGTAGCTTAACTCTCAAGTAGATTTATACGTTTGTTGTTCATCCCTCTCCTTTAGTGTGTTGTTTTTATCTCTCAAGTAGAGTTGTTCATTTGTTGTCTATCCCACTCCTTTAGTACGTTGCTTAACTCTCAAGTAGATTTATACCTTTGTTGTTCATCACTCTCACTTAGTGTGTTGTTTTTATCTCTCAAGTAGTGTTGTTCGATTGTTGTCTATCCCACTCGTTTAGTGTGTAGCTTAACTCTCAAGTAGATTTATACGTTTGTTGTTCATCCCTCTCCTTTAGTGTGTCATTTTTATCTCTCAAGTAGACTTGTTCTTTTGTTGTCTATCCCACTCCTTTAGTGTGTTGCTTAGCTCTCAAGTAGATTTATACGTTCGTTGTTCATCCCTCTCCTTTAGTGTGTTGTTTTTATCTCTCAGGTAGAGTTGTTCGTTTGTTGTCTATCCCACTCCTTTAGTGTGTCACTTAACTCTCAAGTAGATTTATACCTTTGTGGTTCATCCCTCTCATTTAGTGTATTGTTTTTATCTCTCAAGTAGTGTTGTTCGATTGTTGTCTATCCCACTCCTTTAGTTTATAGCTTAACTTTCAAGTAGATTCATACGTTTGTTGTTCATCCCTCTCCTTTAGTGTGTCATTTTTATCTCTCAAGTAGACTTGTTCTTTTGTTGTCTATCCCACTCCTTTAGTGTGTTGCTTAGCTCTCAAGTAGATTTATACGTCCCTGTCCTTTAGTGTGTTGTTTTTAGCTCTCAAGTAGAGTTGTTCGTTTGTTGTCTATCCCACTCCTTTAGTGTGTTGCTTAGCTCTCAAGTAGATTTATACGTTCGTTGTTCATCCCACTCCTTTAGTGTGTTGTTTTATCTCTCAAGTAGTGTTGTTCGATTGTTGTCTATCCCACTCCTTTAGTGTGTATCTTAACTCTGAAATGGAGTTTTTCGTTTGTTGTTCATCCCTAACCTTTAGTGTGTTGTTTTTATCTCTCAAGTAGTGTTGTTCGATTGTTGTCTATCCCACTCGTTTTGTGTGTAGCTTAACTCTCAAGTAGATTTATACGTTTGTTGTTCATCCCTCTCCTTTAGTGTGTTGTTTTTATCTCTCAAGTAGAGTTGTTCGTTTGTTGTCTATCCCACTCCTTTAGTATGTTGCTTAACTCTCAAGTAGATTTATACGTTTGTTGTTCATCTCTCTCGTTTAGTGTGTTGTTTTTATCTCTCAAGTAGTGTTGTTCGATTGTTGTCTATCCCACTCCTTTAGTTTGTAGCTTAACTTTCAAGTAGATTCATACGTTTGTTGTTCATCCCTCTCCTTTAGTGTGTCATTTTTATCTCTCAAGTAGAGTTGTTCTTTTGTTGTCTATCCCACTCCTTTAGTGTGTTGCTTAGCTCTCAAGTAGATTTATACGTTTGTTGTTCATCCCTCCTTTAGTGTGTTTTTTATCTCTCAAGTAGTGTTGTTCGATTGTTGTCTATCCCACTGCTTAGTGTGTAGCTTAACTCTCAAGTAGATTTATACGCTTGTTGTTCATCCCTCTCCTTTAGTGTGTTGTTTTATCTCTCAAGTAGTTGTTCGATTGTTGTTCATCCCACTCCTTTAGTGTAGCTTAACTCTCAAGTAGATTTATACGCTTGTTGTTCATCTCTCCTTTAGTGTGTTGTTTTTATCTCTCAAGTGTTGTTCGATTGTTGTCTATCCCACTGCTTAGTGTGTAGCTTAACTCTCAAGTAGGTTTATACGTTTGTTGTTCATCCCTCTCCTTTAGTGTGTTGTTTTTATCTCTCAAGTAGTGTTGTTCGATTGTTGTTCATCCCACTTCTTTAGTGTTCCTTAACTCTCAAGTAGATTTATACGCTTGTTGTTCATCCTCTCCTTTAGTGTGTCATTTTATCTCTCAAGTAGAGTTGTTCTTTTGTTGTTCATCCCACTCCTTTAGTGTGTTGCTTAACTCTCAAGTAGATTTATACGCTTGTTGTTCATCCCACCTTTAGTGTGTTGTTTTTAACTCTCAAGTAGTGTTGTTCGATTGTTGTCTATCCCACTCCT
This sequence comes from Plantago major, assembly GCA_026545765.1. Classification (NCBI taxonomy): domain Eukaryota; kingdom Viridiplantae; phylum Streptophyta; class Magnoliopsida; order Lamiales; family Plantaginaceae; genus Plantago; species Plantago major. The sequence goes on from JAIFAC010000056.1 coordinate 36,243, forward strand.
TTAGTGTGTCCCTTAACTCTCAACTAAATTTATATGTTTGTAGTTCAACCCCCTCCTTTAGTGTGTTGTTTTTATCTCTCAAGTAGTGTTGTTCGATTGTTGCTCATCCCACTCCTTTAGTGTGTCCCTTAACTCTCAACTAAATTTATATGTTTGTAGTTCAACCCCCTCCTTTAGTGTGTTGTTTTTATCTCTCAAGTAGTTGTTCGATTGTTGTCTATCCCACTCCTTTAGTGTGTTCCTTAACTCTCAAGTAAATTTATACGCTTGTTGTTCATCCCACCTTTTAGTGTGTTGTTTTATCTCTCAAGTAGTGTTGTTCATTGTTGTCTATCCCACTTTAGTGTGTTGTTTAACTCTCAAGTAGATTTATACGTTTGTAGTTCATCCCTCTCCTTTAGTGTGTTGTTTTATCTCTCAAGTAGAGTTGTTCATTTGTTGTCTATCCCACTCCTTTAGTATGTTGCTTAACTCTCAAGTAGATTTATACCTTTGTTGTTCATCCTCTCATTTAGTGTGTTGTTTTTATCTCTCAAGTAGTGTTGTTCGATTGTCTATCCCACCCTTTTAGTGTAGCTTAGCTCTCAAGTAGATTTATACGTTCGTTGTTCATCCCACTCCTTTAGTGTGTTATTTTATCTCTCAAGTAGAGTTGTTCTCGATTGTGGTCCATCCCACTCCTTTAGTGTGTTGCTTAACTCTCAAGTAGATTTATACGCTTGTTGTTCATCCCTCCTTTAGTGTGTTGTTTTTATCTCTCAAGTAGTGTTGTTCGATTGTTGTCATCCCACTCTTTAGTGTCTTGCTTAACTCTCAAGTAGATTTATACGTTTGTTGTTCATCCCTCTCATTTAGTGTGTTGTTTTTATCTCTCAAGTCGTGTTGTTCGATTGTTGTTCATCCCACCTTTAGTGTGTAGCTTAACTCTCAAGTAGATTTATACGCTTGTTGTTCATCCTCTCCTTTAGTGTGTTGTTTTTATCTCTCAAGTAGTTGTTCTTTGTTGTCTATCCCACTCCTTTAGTATGTTGCTTAACTCTCAAGTAGATTTATACGTTTGTTGTTCATCCCACTCCTTTAGTGTGTTGTTTTTATCTCTCAAGCAGTGTTGTTCGATTGTTGTTCATCCCTCTCCTTTGGTGTGTTCTTAACTCTCAAGTAGATTTATACGCTTGTTGTTCATCCCACCTTTAGTGTGTTGTTTTATCTCTCAAGTAGTTGTTCGATTGTTGTCTCATCCCACCTTTAGTGTGTTCGTTAACTCTCAAGTAGATTTATACGTTCGTTGTTCATCCCACTCCTTTAGTGTGTTGTTTTTATCTCTCAAGTAGTGTTGTTCGATTGTTGTCTATCCCACTCCTTTAGTGTGTTGCTTAACTCTCAAGTAGATTTATACGTTCGTTGTTCATCCCACTCCTTTAGTGTGTTGTTTTTATCTCTCAAGTAGTGTTGTTCGATTGTTGTTCATCCCTCTCCTTTGGTGTGTAGCTTAACTTTCAAGTAGATTTATACGCTTGTTGTTCATCCCTCCTTTAGTGTGTCATTTTATCTCTCAAGTAGTTGTTCTTTGTTGTTTATCCCACTCCTTTAGTGTGTTGCTTAACTCTCAAGTAGATTTATACGTTCGTTGTTCATCCCTCTCATTTACTGTGTTGTTTTTATCTCTCAAGTAGTGTTGTTCGATTGTTGTCTATCCCACTCCTTTAGTGTGTTCCTTAACTCTCAAGTAGATTTATACGTTTGTTGTTCATCTCAGTCCTTTAGTGTGTTGTTTTTATCTCTCAAGTAGTGTTGTTCGATTGTTGTCTATCCCACTCCTTTAGTGTGTTGCTTAGCTCTCAAGTAGATTTATACGTTCGTTGTTCATCCCACTCCTTTAGTGTGTTGTTTTATCTCTCAAGTAGTGTTGTTCGATTGTTGTCTATCCCACTCCTTTAGTGTGTATCTTAACTCTCAAGTAGATTTATACGTTTGTTGTTCATCCCACTCCTTATGTGTGTTGTTTTTATCTCTCAAGTAGAGTTGTTCGCTTGTTGTCTATCCCACTCTTTAGTGTGTTGCTTAACTCAAGTAGATTTATACGCTTGTTGTTCATCACACTCCTTTAGTGTGGTGTTTTTATCTCTCAAGTAGTGTTGTTCGATTGTTGTCTATCCCACTCCTTTAGTGTGTAGCTTAACTCTCAAGTAGATCTATACGATTGTTGTTCATCCCTCTCCTTTAGTGTGTGTTTTTATCTCTCAAGTAGAGTTGTTCTTGTTGTCTATCCCACCTTTAGTGTGTTGCTTAACTCTCAAGTAGATTTATACGCTTGTTGTTCATCCCACTCCTTTAGTGTGTTGTTTTATCTCTCAAGTAGTGTTGTTCGATTGTTCATCCCACTCTTTAGTGTGTTCCTTAACTCTCAAGTAGATTTATACGCTTGTTGTTCATCCCTCCTTTAGTGTGTTGTTTTATCTCTCAAGTAGTGTTGTTCGATTGTTGTTCATCCCACCTTTAGTGTGTTCTTAACTCTCAAGTAGATTTATACGCTTGTTGTTCATCCCTCTCCTTTAGTGTGTTGTTTTATCTCTCAAGTTGTTCGATTGTTGTTCATCCCACTCCTTTAGTGTGTTCCTTAACTCTCAAGTAGATTTATACGCTTGTTGTTCATCCCACCTTTAGTGTGTTGTTTTTATCTCTCAAGTAGTGTTGTTCGATTGTTGTCTATCCCACCTCTTTAGTGTGTAGCTTAACTCTCAAGTAGATTTATACGCTTGTTGTTCATCCCACTCCTTTAGTGTGTTGTTTTTATCTCTCAAGTAGTGTTGTTCGATTGTTGTTCATCCCACTCCTTTAGTGTGTAGCTTAACTCTCAAGTAGATTTATACGCTTGTTGTTCATCTCACCTTTAGTGTGTTGTTTTTATCTCTCAAGTAGTGTTGTTCGATTGTTGTCTATCCCACTGCTTAGTGTGTAGCTTAACTCAAGTAGATTTATACGCTTGTTGTTCATCCCTCCTTTAGTGTGTTGTTTTTATCTCTCAAGTAGAGTTGTTCGATTGTTGTTCATCCCACTCCTTTAGTGTGTTCCTTAACTCTCAAGTAGATTTATACGCTTGTTGTTCATCCCTCTCCTTTAGTGTGTTGTTTTAGTCTCTCAAGTAGAGTTGTTCTTTGTTGTCTATCCCACTCTTTAGTGTGTAGCTTAACTCTCAAGTAGATTTATACGCTTGTTGTTCATCCCACCTTTAGTGTGTTGTTTTATCTCTCAAGTAGTGTTGTTCGATTGTTGTTCATCCCTCTCCTTTGGTGTGTTGCTTAACTCTCATGTAGATTTATACGTTTGTTGTTCATCCCTCTCCTTTAGTGTTTTGTTTTTATCTCCTAAGTAGTGTTGTTCGATTGTTGTCATCCCACTCCTTTAGTGTGTAGCTTAACTCTCAAGTAGATTTATACGCTTGTTGTTCATCCTCTCCTTTAGTGTGTTGTTTTTATCTCTCAAGTAGTGTTCGATTGTTGTTCATCCCACTCCTTTAGTGTTGCTTAACTCTCAAGTAGATTTATACGCTTGTTCATCCCACTCCTTTAGTGTGTTATTTTTATCTCTCAAGTAGTGTTGTTTGATTGTTGTCAATCCCACTCCTTTAGTGTGTAGCTTAACTCTGAAGTAGATTCTTACGTGTGTTGTTCATCCCTCAGATTTAGTGTGTTGTTTTTATCTCTCAAGTAGAGTTGTTCATTTGTTGTCTATCCCACTCCTTTAGTACGTTGCTTAACTCTCAAGTAGATTTATACCTTTGTTGTTCATCCCTCTCATTTAGTGTGTTGTTTTATCTCTCAAGTAGTGTTGTTCGATTGTTGTCTATCCCACCTTTTAGTGTGTAGCTTAACTTTCAAGTAGATTTATACGCTTGTTGTTCATCCTCTCCTTTAGTGTTGTTTTTATCTCTCAAGTAGTTGTTCGATTGTTGTCATCCCACTCCTTTAGTGTGTTGCTTAACTCTCAAGTAGATTTATACGCTTGTTGTTCATCCTCTTTTAGTGTGTTGTTTTATCTCTCAAGTAGTGTTGTTCGATTGTTGTCATCCCACTCCTTAGTGTGTAGCTTATCTCTCAAGTAGAGGTTTTCGTTTGTTGTCTATCCCACTCCTTTAGTGCGTTGTTTTTATCTCTCAAGTAGTGTTGTTCGATTGTTGTCTATCCCACTTCTTTAGTGTGTACCTTAACTCTCAAGTAGATTTATACGTTTGTTGTTCATCTCACTCCTTTAGTGTGTTCTTTTTATCTCTCAAGTGTTGTTCGATTGTTCATCCCACCTTTAGTGTGTAGCTTAACTCAAGTAGATTTATACGCTTGTTGTTCATCCCTCTCTTTAGTGTGTTGTTTTTATCTCTCAAGTAGTGTTGTTCGATTGTTGTCTATCCCACTCCTTTAGTATGTTCCTTAACTCTCAAGTAGATTTATACGCTTGTTGTTCATCCTCTCCTTTAGTGTGTTTTTTATCTCTCAAGTAGAGTTGTTCGTTTGTTGCCTATCCAACTCCTTTAGTGTGTTGCTTAACTCTCAAGTAGATTTATACGTTTGTTGTTCATCCCACTCCTTTAGTGTGTTGTTTTTATCTCTCAAGTAGTGTTGTTCGATTGTGGTCCATCCCACTCCTTTAGTGTGTCTTAACTCTCAAGTAGATTTATACGCTTGTTGTTCATCCCTCCTTTAGTGTGTTGTTTTATCTCTCAAGTAGTGTTGTTCGATTGTCGCTCATCCCACTCCTTTAGTGTTCCTTAACTCTCAAGTAGATTTATACGCTTGTTGTTCATCCCTCCTTTAGTGTGTTGTTTTTATCTCTCAAGTAGTATTGTTCGATTGTTGTCTATCCCACTCATTTAGTGTGTTCCTTAACTCTCAAGTAGATTTATACGCTTGTTGTTCATCCCACTTTTTAGTGTGTTGTTTTATCTCTCAAGTAGTGTTGTTCGATTGTTGCTCATCCCACTCCGTTAGTGTGTAGCTTAACTCTCAAGTAGATTTATACGTTTGTTGTTCATCCCTCTCCCTTAGTGTGTTGTTTTTATCACTCAAGTAGAGTTGTTGATTTGTTGTTTATCCCACCTTTAGTGTGTTGTTAACTCTCAAGTAGATTTATACCTTGTTGTTCATCCTCTCATTTAGTGTGTTGTTTTTATCTCTCAAGTAGTGTTGTTCGATTGTTGTCATCCCACTCCTTTAGTGTAGCTTAACTCTCACGTAGATTTATACGTTTGTTGTTCATCCCTCTCCTTTAGTGTGTTATTTTATCTCTCAAGTAGAGTTGTTCGTTTGTTGTCTATCCAACTCCTTTAGTGTGTTGCTTAACTCTCAAGTAGATTTATACGTTTGTTGTTCATCCCACTCCTTTAGTGTGTTGTTTTTATCTCTCAAGTAGTGTTGTTCGATTGTTCATCCCACTCTTTAGTGTGTTCCTTAACTCTCAAGTAGATTTATACCTTTGTTGTTCATCCCTCTCATTTAGTGTGTTGTTTTTATCTCTCTTTTAGTGTTGTTCGATTGTTGTCTATCCCACTCCTTTAGTTTGTAGCTTAACTTTCAAGTAGATTCATACGTTTGTTGTTCATCCCTCTCCTTTAGTGTGTCATTTTTATCTCAAGTAGAGTTGTTCTTTGTTGTATATCCCACTCCTTTAGTTTGTTGCTTAACTCTAAAGTAGTTTTATACGCTTGTTGTTCATCCCACTCCTTTAGTGTGTTGTTTTTATCTCTCAAGTAGTTGTTCGATTGCTCATCCCACTCCTTTAGTGTTCCTTAACTCTCAAGTAGATTTATACGCTTGTTGTTCATCCCACCTTTAGTATGTTGTTTTTATCTCTCAAGTTGTTGTACGTTGTTGTCTATCCCACTCCTTTAGTGTGTTCCTTAACTCTCAAGTAGATTTATACGTTTGTTGTTCATCCCTCTCCTTTAGTGTGTTGTTTTTATCTCTCAAGCAGTGTTGTTCGATTGTTGTTCATCCCACTTTTTAGTGTGTTGCTTAACTCTCAAGTAGATTTATACGTTCGTTGTTCATCCCACTCCTTTAGTGTGTTGTTTTTATCTCTCAAGTAGTGTTGTTCGATTGTTGTCTATCCCACTCCTTTAGTTTGTAGCTTAACTTTCAAGTAGATTCAAACGTTTGTTGTTCATCCCTCTCCTTTAGTGTGTTTTTTATCTCTCAAGTAGAGTTGTTCGCTTGTTGTCATCCCACTCCTTTAGTGTGTTGCTTAACTCTCAAGTAGATTTATACGTTCGTTGTTCATCCCACCTTTAGTGTGTTGTTTTATCTCTCAAGTAGTTGTTCGATTGTTGTTCATCCCACTCCTTTAGTGTGTTCCTTAACTCTCAAGTAGATTTATACGCTTGTTGTTCATCCCACCTTTAGTGTGTTGTTTTTATCTCTCAAGTAGTGTTGTTCGATTGCTGTCTATCCCACTCCTTTAGTGTGTTCCTTAACTCTCAAGTAGATTTATACGTTCGTTGTTCTTCCCACTCCTTTAGTGTGTTACTTTTATCTCTCAAGTAGTGTTGTACGATTGTTGTCTATCCCACTCCTTTAGTGTGTTCCTTAACTCTCAAGTAGATTTATACGTTCATTGTTCATCCCACTCCTTTAGTGTGTTGTTTTTATCTCTCACGTAGAGTTGTTCGTTTGTTGTCTATCCCACTCCTTTAGTATGTTGCTTAACTATAAATTAGATTTATACGTTCGTTGTTCATCCCACTCCTTTAGTGTATGTTTTTTATCTCTCAAGTAGTGTTGTTCGATTGTTGTTCATCCCACTCTTTAGTGTGTAGCTTAACTTTCAAGTAGATTCAAACGTTTGTTGTTCATCCCTCTCCTTTAGTGTGTCATTTTTATTTCTCAAGTAGAGTTGTTCTTTGTTGTCTATCCCACCTTTAGTTTGTTGCTTAACTCTCAAGTAGATTTATATTGCTGTAGTTCAACCCCCTCCTTTAGTGTGTTGTTTTTATCTCTCAAGTAGTGTTGTGTGATAGTTGTCTATCCCACTCCTTTAGTGTGTTCCTTAACTCTCAAGTAGATTTATAACGCTTGTTGTTCATCCCACTCCTTTAGTGTGTTTTTTATCTCTCAAGTAGTGTTGTTCGATTGTTGCTCATCCCACTCCTTTAGTGTGTTCCTTAACTCTCAAGTAGATTTATACGTTCGTTGTTCATCCTCCTTTAGTGTGTGTTGTTTTATCTCTCAAGTAGTGTTGTTCGCTTGTTGTCATCCCACCTTTAGTGTGTTCCTTAACTCTCAAGTAGATTTATACCGTTCGTTGTTCATCCCACTCCTTTAGTGTGTTGTTTTTATCTCTCAAGTAGTGTTGTTCGATTGTTCATCCCACTGCTTAGTGTGTAGCTTAACTCTCAAGTAGATTTATACGCTTGTTGTTCATCCCACCTTTAGTGTGTTGTTTTATCTCTCAAGTAGTGTTGTACGATTGTTGTTCATCTCACTCATTTAGTGTGTATAGCTTAACTCTCAAGTAGATTTATACGTTTGTTGTTCATCTCACTCCTTTAGTGTGTTATTTTTATCTCTCAAGTAGTGTTGTTCGATTGTTGTCTATCCCACTCGCTTAGTTTGTAGCTTAACTCAAGTAGATTTATACGCTTGTTGATCATCCTCTCCTTTAGTGTGTTGTTTTTATCTCTCAAGTAGTGTTGTTCATTGTTCATCCCACTCCTTTAGGTGTTCCTTAACTCTCAAGTAGATTTATACGTTTGTTGTTCATCCCTCTCCTTTAGTGTGTCATTTTTATTTCTCAAGTAGAGTTGTTCTTTTGTTGTCTATCCCACTCCTTTAGTTTGTGGCTTAACTCTCAAGTAGATTTATACGTTCGTTGTTCATCCCACCTTTTAGTGTGTTGTTTTTATCTCTCAAGTAGTGTTGTTCGAATTGTTGTTCATCCCACCTTTAGTGTGTTGCTTAAGTCTAAAGTAGATTTATACGTTCGTTGTTCATCCCACTCCTTTAGTATGTTGTTTTTATCTCTCAAGTAGTGTTGTACGATTGTTGTCTATCCCACTCCTTTAGTGTGTTCCTTAACTCTCAAGTAGATTTATACGTTCGTTGTTCATCCCACTCCTTTAGTGTGTTGTTTTTATCTCTCAAGTAGTGTTGTTCGATTGTTGTTTATCCCACTCCTTTAGTGTGTTCCTTAACTCTCAAGTAGATTTATACGTTTGTTATTCATCTCACTCCTTAGGGTGTTGTTTTATCTCTCAAGTAGTGTTGTTCGATTGTTGTCTATCCCACTCGTTTAGTGTGTAGCTTAACTCTCAAGTAGATTTATACGTTTGTTGTTCATCCCTCTCCTTTAGTGTGTTGTTTTTATCTCTCAAGTAGAGTTGTTCATTTGTTGTCTATCCCACTCCTTTAGTATGTTGCTTAACTCTCAAGTAGATTTATACCTTTGTTGTTCATCCCTCTCATTTAGTGTGTTGTTTTTATCTCTCAAGTAGTGTTGTTCGATTGTTGTCTATCCCACTCCTTTAGTGTGTAGCTTAACTTTCAAGTATATTCATACGTTTCTTGTTCATCCCTCTCCTTTAATGTGTTATTTTTATCTCTCAAGTAGAGTTGTCCGTTTGTTTTCAATCTCACTACATTTGTGGGTTGTTTAAGTCTCAAGTAGATTTATACGTTTGTTGTTCATCCCTCTCCTTTAGTGTGTTGTTTTTATCTCTCAAGAAGAGTTGTTCGTTTGTTGTCTATCCCACTCCTTTAGTGTGTTGCTTAACTCTCAAGTAGATTTATACGTTTGTTTTTCATCCCACTCCTTTAGTGTGTTATTTTTATCTCTCAAGTAGTGTTGTTCGATTGTTGTCCATCCCACCTGCTTAGTGTGTAGCTTAACTCTCAAGTAGATTTATACGTTTGTTGTTCATCCCTCTCCTTTAGTGTGTTGTTTTTATCTCTCAAGTAGAGTTGTTCATTTGTTGTCTATCCCACTCCTTTAGTATGTTGATTAACTATCAAGTAGATTTATACCTTTGTTGTTCATCCCTCTTTTTTTTTCATAAATAGAGCATATATTAATAAAAGTAAAAGAGTACAAAGCGTAAAAGTAGAGATTACAAAGGAACCCACAAAGGGTTACAACGCAAACAAGTGAAACAAACAAAGAAACAAAATAATATAACCCGGATCAAGGTGATCCATGGTCGCAACCAAGGGCCTCGTAAAACCAAAGGGAAAACCAATGGTCGGGAAAAGAGTGCTCGAGCTGCAAGCGCTATGGAAACCTATAATAAGGTAAACCGACATGTCCCTCGTATGTGAGGTCGAATGACATCCAAAGGAGAAGTCCAGAACCCTCCAGATCCAACTTTGACAGAGCATCACGACTGTTGCCTTTCACGAAAATATGAGACACCAAAATCCATGTCACGATATGAGAGAGAGTCAATAGCCAACGGTTCCGAATTTCCATGGACCGATTTAGTACCATGAGAGCAATTCACATATGTAGAATCGCTCAACCAAATCTTATTCCAAATTTCTGGTGAGCCAATTCAATGCCAATCATAACCGCAAGTAACTCGGCTTCAAAAGCATAAAGCGTACCCAGCTGATTTACAAAGCAACCCATCACGGTACCATTTGAACAACACTACTTGAGAGATAAAAACAACACACTAAAGGAGTGGGATGAACAACTAACGTATAAATCTACTTGGGTGGTGAGTCTGAGATTTCGCTTTTGCAAGATTCGCCACGATCGCTGTTTCACGCAACCTTCAACTCCTATGCGCATGTTTCTAACACATCTTCATTGGACGATTCTATGGAGGCTAATATGCTAATAAAAGATTCATTGAGATTATGCGTGAACGCATTAACAACCCATCTAATGCCACTAAGGTCGCTTCTTCATCCCCATTCTCCTCGCCGCTATTAATGCCATGGGATTGCGGCAGTGCAAGATGTATGCACTTAGTAGACGGTGATATAAATGATGATAATTCTTGTCGGATATTACAACTCTTACATCCGCTACTTGCCATGCAGATTCCTCTCACGTTGTTTCCCAATGAATGTTCTGCTTTGGAACATTCGGTATCGGGAATGCTCCTCACAAGATATGCTCAAGCATCATGTAGTTTCTACTGCCCTCGTTGGTTTGCTATTATGGAACCAAAGGTTCCTTCCTCCTCCATACCAGATTCTTATTGAATGCGATGGGAATGCGCTTGGTGAAAATACGCTACTAATGCCTTCCTAACTTATGGGTTTTGGAAGATCTCTTCTTCCTGTTCTTCTATAATTTTCTTCTTCTCAAGTTCTTGTTATTAAAGTTTCTTGCTTCAACGGACTTCCTATTAGCGCTTATTCATGCCCATGCTGATTATATCTCATCGAGACTTATGGCGTGATTTATCGCTTTTGCCAAACACACCTTGCTTTTGGTGGAGATTTCAATGTCAGATTGTGCACATGAACGATCGAATGGTACTCCTCCAGCTCGTTCGAAACCATGGATTTTCGCTCATTTATCAATGATGGGGAGTTCTTATCGATTCCTAGTTCGTCGCTTTTTACTTGGTCGAATCTGCTTCTCTAGTGGTTATCTAGAGACACGATTGATAGGCTCTTTCTTCACAATCCTTTTGGATTTATGGGACTCAAGGATGGTTCGTGTGGGCTTGCGATTTGCTCGGATCACAGCCCTCTTTGTTTCCTGTGCGCATGAACAAGCGCTATCTCGTCTCGACCATTCTGATTCCAAGCAATGTGGCTTAGTCACGCTCGCTTGAGGAGTTAATTGCTTTCCGAAAACTCCTATTACGGCCATGGGCTCTTTTTCTTCGTTATCCGAAATTAAAGAGGTCAAATCCGCTATCATAGATTGAATATTAATGTCTTCATGAAGCTTAATTCTCGCCTTCTTGTCGTAATAAGTCGGAGTTGGTTCAAGCAGAATTATCCCTCCATGGTCCGATAAATGATGTTCCTCGTAAGGAACTTGAGGCGATCGCGACTACAATGCTATTCTCAATCAAGAGGCAACTTTTTGCGTCAAAAGAACCGGCCATGTGGTTAAAAGACGGTGATAGAAATTCGTTTTTCCATCGTTCTAAAGATTCGCAAAGGTATTCTCGGTATTTCCTCTTGATAATTGATGGCTCTATCAATCATGATGCAATTCGATCCGAATCATATGATTTCTTATTATGAGAATCGCTCACAAACTCAAATTTCACGCTTGTCTCTGCTCGATGAACTAGATGAGCTTATCCATTGTTCGACACGATGAACAAAATCAATTGCTAATCGATATTCTTCCGAGGATGACATCCGCTATGTTGTTTTCAGATGTCACCGATAGTGCTCGGACCGGATGGTTTCGGGAAGTTTCTATCAATCTATGTGGCACATTATTGAGCAAAGGAGGTGTCTTTGGCGATTCGCGTTCTTCCTTCATGGTCATTTCCTCGGTATGAACTCTAGTTTTGTCACTCTTATTCAAAATCGAGATGCGCTATATTGAAGATTTCCACTATTGTTCTTGGTAATTTTCTTTATAAGATTATTGCTAAGATTTTAGCCGATCGTTGGGTCCGATTTTATCTGGTTGCTCTCCTTTCATCAATTTGGTTTTATTCCGGGAGACGATACATGATTGTATTGCCTTAGCCTCAAGGAGTTAATAGTCTTGGTCTTCACCGTAGTAAGGGTAATCTGTGTTGAAGGTCGACATCCTAAAGCCTTTGATACTCTAAATCGACTTTCTTTTCGGTTCTCACAAAATATGGTTTCTTCTACCTTTGTTGGTTGGATTAATCATATTCTTCACTCGCAAAGCTCCTGCTCGATTAATGGGGTCCTAAGGTACTTTGGCTGTTCTCGTGGAGTTCGTCAAGGATCCTCTTTCCTCTTCTCTTTGCATCATGGAGGAAGTTCTTAGCAAGCTTCTCAAGGTCGCCAATTCAGGAGCTCACCTTTATTCATTGGACAATCTCTTACTTTTCCTTCTCACCTTCTTTATGCGGATGATGTGATTATTTTTTGTGGCTACTACCGCTAATTGTCTGACTATTCTTAGGATCCCGGAAAATATGTCGCTTGGTCGACAACACTTCAATCCTCGTAAGTCCAGTGGCTTATCTTAGTACTTTTCTCACCCGAGTCGAAGAACCACTTGTGCGTAATCATGGATATTATCGAGGGTCACCTTCCTTTCACGATTTGGGAGTTCCACTTTCCGTAAGCACCTCGGACTTGTCATTTACAATCCTCATGACTCGATTCTAGAAAAGTTTAGTAAATGGAAGGGCACTTCTCTCTCTATGGCCGGTCGCTTATGTCTTGTTCAATCGCTGATCCAGGATCTTTGTACACTCTATGATGGTTTATCGTCAGGCCTTTGACTCTTCTTGCCGTATGGATGTCGGCATTCGTAATTTCGTCTAAACCGGGATACTCAAGAGAGCATCGACTTCTATCTCTTGGAAGCGTTGTTGTGCTCCAAAGTCCGAGGGTGGTCTTGGTATTCGCTCTCCGTTGTCGCTAATAAGGCGATCTTTCGCCTTGCTTGGGATATTTCAATGGAAGGTTCCATATCTAGATATCTTTCGCCATTGCTTTTTCTTGCATGCTTCCTTACGCCTTATGTTGCTTCCTCGATTTGGTTTGATTTAAGGATTGTTTCCCACACTTCAATCCAAGTCTAGATGGTTAGCGGTCAAGGCTCTCACCACGCTTTCGCTTGATGATTGGCTTGCTACATGATATGGATGTAATTGGTATTCCTATTCATCTTCGCATCACTTCGAGTTCCCTATTTCGAGTATTGACTCCGTCGGTTGGTTTTTTTCGATGGGTTCCAGATGGCTTTTCCAGATGTTACTCGCGACATTCTCTCCTATCATCCGCTCCATCCGGTTCTCGATCAGATCTGGATCAATCTCTAGACGGTTCGATTTCTACCAAGCTTTATCACTCTTTATGCGCTGCTTCCTTAAGATTGACTGGGATCTTGGATATGGCTTTTTATCCCAATTTCGCCGTTTCTATCACAGTTTGAAGGCTATTTATGGTGTTCTTCCAACTATTGAGAAACCTGGGCTCGTTTTGTTGGTCCTTCGGTGTGTGTTTTTGCTATGTCAGCTATGGATTGCCAAGACCATTTATCGTCTCTGTCCGCTCACTCGGACTATCCGCATACTCTATTTGATCTTTTCTGTGTTCCTTTTCGAGATTGTTTAGTTTTGGAGAGCTTCATATATGCCATGGGTCAACATTTTAGCTCTCGATTCTCTCTTTGTATGCGCTTGCCTTTGTGACGGGCATTTGGGTGCTTTGGATCAAGCTAATCGTTGCTTATTTGATGGTGTTCCTGCTTCTAGGCATTCTATTTTGCTTCCGATTTGAGTCTTGTAGGCGAGGCTAATTCCCACCCTCTCGGTTCTATGGCTAATAATCAAGTTGATTTACAAGTCCTTCATTCTTTTCAGATTCAAGGGTGCCCGCCTAAGTCACGAGATATCATTGAGGTCCGATGGTATCCTCTCCCGGATGGATTAAATGCAACACGGATGGAAGTTCTCTTGCCCTGCCCCTCATCAAGGCCGGGTTTTAGAGATTCAAATGGTACCGTGATGGGTTGCTTTGTAAATCACCGGTACGCTTTTATGCTTTTGAAGCCGAAGTTACTTGCGGTTATGATTGGCATTGAATCGCTCACACCTGTATCGGAATAAGATTTGTTGGAGATGATTCTACTTATGTAGCGAATTTGCTCTCCATGGTACTAACTCGGTCCCATGGAAATTCGAACTGGCTATTATCGACTCTCTCTCATATGCGTGATATGGATTTTCGGTGTCTCATATTTTTCGTGGAAGGCAACACTTGTCACCGATGCTCTCTCAAAGTTGATCCGAGGGTTTCGACTTCTCCTTCGATGTCATTCGACCTCACATACATGTGGACATGTTCGGTTTACCTTATTATAGGTTTCCGAACGCTTAACGCCAGTATTCTTTTTCCCAAATGGGTTTTTCCCATCGGGTTTTTCCATGACTGGTTTTAACGAGGTTCATGGTTGCAACCATGGATCACCTTGATCCCGGGTTATGTTATTTTTGTTTCTTTGTTTGTTTCACTTGTTTCGCGTTGTAACCCGCCTGTGGGTTCCATTGTAATCTCTACTTTTACGCTTTGTACTCTTTTACTTTTATTAATATATGCTCTATTTATGAAAAAAAAAAAAAACTCCCGAGTAGAATTTTATACTTGTTGTTTATCCCAATCCATATGTGCGTTGATTAATTCTCAAGTAGTGTTCTTCGTTTGTGATACTCTTACTCCTTCTGTGTATTTTTTAAATCTCGAATAGACTTCTTTGTTAGACATTATCCCACTCCTCCTTCTGTGTTGTTTAACTCTCAAATTTCCTACTCCGTTTGTAATTATCCAACTCCTTTATTGTGTTGTTTAACTCTCGAGTAGAATTTTACATTTGTTGTTTATCCCATTCCTTATGTGTGTTCTTCAACTCTTAAGTAGTGTTCTTAGTTTGTGATACTCTTACTCCTTTTGTGTATTGTTTAAATCACGAATAGACTTCTTTGTTCGACATTATCCCACTCCTTTAGTGTGTTGTTTAACTGGCGAGCAGAGTTATTCGTTTGTTTATCTTCCATCTCCAATGTTTGTTGTTTATATCTCTCAAGTAGATTTGTTCGTTTGTTGTTTATTCAACACCTTTTGTGTTTTGTTTAACTCTCAAGTAGAGTTCTTCGTTCGTTATTTTATTACTCCGCTTGTGTGTTGTTTAAATCTCAAATTGACTTCTCCGCTTGTAATTATCTCTCCCATTATTGTTTTATTTAACTCTAGTAGAATTTTATACTTGTTGTTTATCCCAATCCATATGTCCGATGATTAATTCTCAAGAAGTGTTCTTCGCTTTTGATACTCTTACCCTTCCTGTATTTTTTAAATCTCGAATAGACTTCTTTGTTTTACATTATCCCACTCCTCCTGTGTGTTGTTTAAATCTCAAGTTGCTTTCTCCGCTTGTAATTATCCCACTCCTTTATTGTGTTGTTTAACTCTCGAGTAGAATTTTACATTTGTTGTTTATCCCACTCCTTATGTGTGTTCTTCAACTCTTAAGTAGTGTTCTTCGCTTGTGATACTCTTACTCCTTCTGTGTATTGTTTAAATCTCGAATAGACTTCTTTGTTAGACATTATCCCACTCCTCCTGTATGTTGTTTAAATCTCAAGTTGCCTTCTCCGTTTGTAATTATCCCACTCCTTTATTGTGTTGTTTAACTCTCGAGTAGAATTTTACATTTGTTGTTTATCCCACTCCTTATGTGTGTTCTTCAACTCTTAAGTAGTGTTCTTCGTTTGTGATACTCTTACTCCTTCTGTGTATTGTTTAAATCTCGAATAGACTTCTTTGTTAGACATTATCCCACTCCTCCTGTGTGTTGTTTAAATCTCAAGTTGATTTCTCCGCTTGTAATTATCCCACTCCTTTATTGTGTTGTTTAACTCGGTAGAATTTTACATTTGTTGTTTATCCCACTCTTATGTGTGTTCTTCAACTCTTAAGTAGTGTTCTTCGCTTGTGATACTCTTACTTTCCGTGTATTTTTAAATCTCAATAGACTTCTTTGTTTTACATTATCCCACTCCTCCTGTGTGTTGTTTAAATCTCAAGTTGCCTTCTCCGTTTGTAATTATCCCACTCCTTTATTGTGTTGTTTAACTCTCGAGTAGAATTTTACATTTGTTGTTTATGCCACTCCTTATGTGTGTTCTTCAACTCTTAAGTAGTGTTCTTCGTTTGTGATACTCTTACTCCTTCTGTGTATTGTTTACATCTCGAATAGATTTCTTTGTTTGACATTATCCCACTCCTTTAGTGTGTTGTTTAACTCTCGAGTAGAGTTATTCGTTTGTTTATCTTCCATCTCCAAAGTTTGTTGTTTATATCTCTCAAGTAGATTTGTTCGTTTGTTGTTTATTCAACACCTTTTGTGTTTTGTTTAACTCTCAAGTAGAGTTCTTCGTTCGTTATTTTATTACTCCGCTTGTGTGTTGTTTCAATCTCAAATTGACTTCTCCGTTTGTAATTATCTCTCTCCCATTATTGTTTTATTTAACTTCTGAGTAGAATTTTATACTTGTTGTTTATCCCAATCCATATGTGCGTTGATTAATTCTCAAGTAGTGTTCTTCGTTTGTGATACTCTTACTCCTTCTGTGTATTGTTTAAATCTCGAATAGACTTCTTTGTTTGACATTATCCCACTCCTCCTGTGTGTTGTTTAACCCTCAAATTTCCTACTCCGTTTGTAATTATCCCACTCCTTTATTGTGTTGTTTAACTCTCGAGTAGAATTTTACATTTGTTGTTTATCCCATTCCTTATGTGTGTTCTTCAACTCTTAAGTAGTGTTCTTCGTTTGTGATACTCTTACTCCTATGTGTTGTTTAAATCTCGAATAGACTTCTTTGTTTGACATTATCCCACTCCTTTAGTGTGTTGTTTAACTCTCGAGTAGAGTTATTCGTTTGTTTATCTTCCATCTCCAAAGTTTGTTGTTTATATCTCTCAAGTAGATTTGTTCGTTTGTTGTTTATTCAACACCTTTTGTGTTTTGTTTAACCCTCAAGTAGAGTTCTTCGTTCGTTATTTTATTACTCCGCTTGAGTGTTGTTTAAATCTCAAATTGACTTCTCCGTTTGTAATTATCTCTCTCCCATTATTGTTTTATTTAACTCCCGAGTAGAATTTTATACTTGTTGTTTATCCCAATCCATATGTGCGTTGATTAATTCTCAAGTAGTGTTCTTCGTTTGTGATACTCTTACCTTTCCTTGTATTTTTAAATCTCGAATAGACTTCTTTGTTTACATTATCCCACTCCTCCTGTGTGTTGTTTAAATCTCAAGTTGCTTTCTCCGTTTGTAATTATCCCACTCTTTATTGTGTTGTTTAACTCTCGAGTAATTTTACATTTGTTGTTTATCCCACTCCTTATGTGTTCTTCAACTCGTATTTATACCCACCCATTATTGTGTTGTTTAACTCTCGAGTAGAATTTTACATTTGTTGTTTATCCCACTCCTTATGTGTGTTCTTCAACTCTTAAGTAGTGTTCTTCGTTTGTGATACTCTTACTCCTTCTGTGTATTGTTTAAATCTCGAATAGACTTCTTTGTTAGACATTATCCCACTCCTCCTGTGTGTTGTTTAAATCTCAAGTTGCTTTCTCCGTTTGTAATTATCCCACTCCTTTATTGTGTTGTTTAACTCTCGTGTAGAATTTTACATTTGTTGTTTATCCCACTCCTTGTGTGTTCTTCAACTCTTAAGTAGTGTTCTTCGTTTGTGATACTCTTACTCCTGTGTATTTTTTAAATCTCGAATAGACTTCTTTGTTTTACATTATCCCACTCCTCCCGTGTGTTGTTTAAATCTCAAGTTGCCTTCTCCGTTCGTAATTATCCCACTCCTTTATTGTGTTGTTTAACTCTCGAGTAGAATTTTACATTTGTTGTTTATCCCACTCCTTATGTGTGTTCTTCAACTCTTAAGTAGTGTTCTTCGTTTGTGATACTCTTACTCCTTCTGTGTATTGTTTAAATCTCGAATAGACTTCTTTGTTTGACATTATCCCACTCCTTTAGTGTGTTGTTTAACTGTCGAGCAGAGTTATTCGTTTGTTTATCTTCCATCTCCAAAGTTTGTTGTTTATATCTCTCAAGTAGATTTGTTCGTTTGTTGTTTATTCAACACCTTTTGTGTTTTGTTTAACTCTCAAGTAGAGTTCTTCGTTCGTTATTTTATTACTCCGTTTGAGTGTTGTTTAAATCTCAAATTGACATCTCCGCTTGTAATTATCTCTCTCCCATTATTGTTTTATTTAACTCTAGTAGAATTTTATACTTGTTGTTTATCCCAATCCATATGTGCTGATTAATTCTCAAGTAGTGTTCTTCGCTTTGATACTCTTACTCCTTCCTGTATTTTTAAATCTCGAATAGACTTCTTTGTTTTACATTATCCCACTCCTCCTGTGTGTTGTTTAAATCTCAAGTTGCTTTCTCCGTTTGTAATTATCCCACTCCTTTATTGTGTTGTTTAACTCTCGAGTAGAATTTTACATTTGTTGTTTATCCCACTCCTTATGTGTGTTCTTCAACTCTTAAGTAGTGTTCTTCGTTTGTGATACTCTTACCTTCTGTGTAATGTTTAAATCTCGAATAGACTTCTTTGTTTGACATTATCCCACTCCTCCTACGTGTTGTTTAAATCTCAAGTTGCCTTCTCCGTTTGTAATTATCCCACTCCTTTATTGTGTTGTTTAACTCTCGAGTAGAATTTTACATTTGTTGTTTATCCCACTCCTTATGTGTGTTCTTCAACTCTTAAGTAGTGTTCTTCGTTTGTGATACTCTTACTCTTCTGTGTATTTTTTAAATCTCGAATAGACTTCATTGTTTTACATTATCCCACTCCTCCTGTGTGTTGTTTAAATCTCAAGTTGCTTTCTCCGTTTGTAATTATCCCACTACTTTATTGTGTTGTTTAACTCTCGAGTAGAATTTTACATTTGTTGTTTATCCCACTCCTTATGTGTGTTCTTCAACTCTTAAGTAGTGTTCTTCGTTTGTGATACTCTTACTCCTTCTGTGTATTGTTTAAATCTCGAATAGACTTCTTTGTTTGACATTATCCCACTCCTTTAGTGTGTTGTTTAACTCTCGAGTAGAGTTATTCGTTTGTTTATCTTCCATCTCCAAAGTTTGTTGTTTATATCTCTCAAGTAGATTTGTTCGTTTGTTGTTTATTCAACACCTTTTGTGTTTTGTTTAACCCTCAAGTAGAGTTCTTCGTTTGTTATTTTATTACTCCGCTTGAGTGTTGTTTAAATCTCAAATTGACTTCTCCGTTGGTAATTATCTCTCTCCCATTATTGTTTTATTTAACTCCCGAGTAGAATTTTATACTTGTTGTTTATCCCGATCCATATGTGCGTTGATTAATTCTCAAGTAGTGTTCTTCGTTTGTGATACTCTTACTCCTTCTGTGTATTGTTTAAATCTCGAATAGACTTCTTTGTTAGACATTATCCCACTCCTCCTTCTGTGTTGTTTAACTCTCAAATTTCCTACTCCGTTTGTAATTATCCCACTCCTTTATTGTGTTGTTTAACTCTCGAGTAGAATTTTACATTTGTTGTTTATCCCACTCCTTATGTGTGTTCTTCAACTCTTAAGTAGTGTTCTTCGTTTGTGATACTCTTACTCCTTCTGTGTATTGTTTAAATCTCGAATAGACTTCTTTGTTTGACATTATCCCACTCCTTTAGTGTGTTGTTTAACTGTCGAGCAGAGTTATTCGTTTGTTTATCTTCCATCTCCAAAGTTTGTTGTTTATATCTCTCAAGTAGATTTGTTCGTTTGTTGTTTATTCAACACCTTTTGTGTTTTGTTTAACTCTCAAGTAGAGTTCTTCGTTCGTTATTTTATTACTCCGCTTGTGTGTTGTTTAAATCTCAAATTGACTTCTCCGTTTGTAATTATCTCTCTCCCATTATTGTTTTATTTAACTCCCGAGTAGAATTTTATACTTGTTGTTTATCCCAATCCATATGTGCGTTGATTAATTCTCAAGTAGTGTTCTTCGTTTTTGATACTCTTACTCCTTCTGTGTATTTTTTAAATCTCGAATAGACTTCTTTGTTTTACATTATCCCACTCCTCCTGTGTGTTGTTTAAATCTCAAGTTGCTTTCTCCGTTTGTAATTATCCCACTCCTTTATTGTGTTGTTTAACTCTCGAGTAGAATTTTACATTTGTTGTTTATCCCACTCCTTATGTGTGTTCTTCAACTCTTAAGTAGTGTTCTTCGTTTGTGATACTCTTACTCCTTCCGTATTGTTTAAATCTCGAATAGACTTCTTTGTTAGACATTATCCCACTCCTCCGTGTGTTGTTTAAATCTCAAGTTGCCTTCTCCGCTTGTAATTATCCCACCCTTTATTGTGTTGTTTAACTCTCGAGTAGAATTTTACATTTGTTGTTTATCCCACTCCTTATGTGTGTTCTTCTACTCTTAAGTAGTGTTCTTCGCTTGTGATACTCTTACTCTTCTCGTATTGTTTAAATCTCGAATAGACTTCTTTGTTTTACATTATCCCACCTCCCGTGTGTTGTTTAAATCTCAAGTTGCTTTCTCGCTTGTAATTATCCCACTCTTTATCAGGTTGTTTAACTCTCGAGTAGAATTTTACATTTGTTGTTTATCCCACTCCTTATGTGTGTTCTTCAACTCTTAAGTAGTGTTCTTCGTTTGTGATACTCTTACTCCTTCTGTGTATTGTTTAAATCTCGAATAGACTTCTTTGTTTGACATTATCCCACTCCTTTAGTGTGTTGTTTAACTCTCGAGTAGAGTTATTCGTTTGTTGTTTTTTCAACACCTTTGTGTTTTGTTTAACTCTCAAGTAGAGTTCTTCGCTCGTTATTTTATTACTCATTGAGTGTTGTTTAAATCTCAAATTGACTTCTCCGCTTGTAATTATCTCTCCCAATATTGTTTTATTTAACTCCAGAGTAGAATTTTATACTTGTTGTTTATCCCAATCCATATGTGCGTTGATTAATTCTCAAGTAGTGTTCTTCGTTTGTGATACTCATACTCCTTCTGTGTATTGTTTAAATCTCGAATAGACTTCTTTGTTTGACATTATCCCACTCCTCCTGTTTGTTGTTTAAATCTCAAGTTGCGTTCTCCGTTTGTAATTATCCACTCCTTTATTGTGTTGTTTAACTCTCGAGTAGAATTTTACATTTGTTGTTTATCCCACTCCTTATGTGTGTTATTCAACTCTTAAGTAGTGTTCTTCGTTTGTGATACTCTTACTCCTTCTGTGTATTGTTTAAATCTCGAATAGACTTCTTTGTTTGACATTATCCCACTCCTTTAGTGTGTTGTTTAACTCTCGAGTAGAGTTATTCGTTTGTTTATCTTCCATCTCCAAAGTTTGTTGTTCATATCTCTCAAGTAGATTTGTTCGTTTGTTGTTTATTCAACACCTTTTGTGTTTTGTTTAACCCTCAAGTAGAGTTCTTCGTTTGTTATTTTATTACTCCGCTTGAGTGTTGTTTAAATCTCAAATTGACTTCTCCGCTTGTAATTATCTCTCTCCCATTATTGTTTTATTTAACTCGAGTAGAATTTTATACTTGTTGTTTATCCCAATCCATATGTGTTGATTAATTCTCAAGTAGTGTTCTTCGCTTTGATACTCTTACTCCTTTCTGTATTGTTTAAATCTCGAATAGACTTCTTTGTTTTACATTATCCCACCTCCTGTGTGTTGTTTAAATCTCAAGTTGCTTTCTCCGTTTGTAATTATCCCACCCCTTTATTGTGTTGTTTAACTCTCGAGTAGAATTTTACATTTGTTGTTTATCCCACTCCTTATGTGTGTTCTTCAACTCTTAAGTAGTGTTCTTCGTTTGTGATACTCTTACTCCTTCTGTGTATTGTTTAAATCTCGAATAGACTTCTTTGTTAGACATTATCCCACTCCTCCTGTGTGTTGTTTAAATCTCAAGTTGCCTTCTCCGTTCGTAATTATCCCACTCCTTTATTGTGTTGTTTAACTCTCGAGTAGAATTTTACATTTGTTGTTTATCCCACTCCTTATGTGTGTTCTTCAACTCTTAAGTAGTGTTCTTCGTTTGTGATACTCTTACTCCTTCTGTGTATTGTTTAAATCTCTAATAGACTTCTTTGTTTTACATTATCCCACTCCTTTAGTGTGGTGTTTAACTCTTTGTAGTTATTCGCTTGTTTATCTTCCATCTCCAAAGTTTGTTGTTTATATCTCTCAAGTAGATTTGTTCGCTTGTTGTTTATTCAACACCTTTGTGTTTTGTTTAACTCTCAAGTAGAGTTCTTCGTTCGTTATTTTATTACTCCGCTTGTGTGTTGTTTAAATCTCAAATTGACTTCTCCGTTTGTAATTATCTCTCTCCCATTATTGTTTTATTTAACTCCCGAGTAGAATTATATACGTGTTGTTTATCCCAATCCATATGTGCGTTGATTAATTCTCAAGTAGTGTTCTTCGTTTTTGATACTCTTACTCCTTTCCGGTATTTTTAAATCTCAATAGACTTCTTTGTTTTACATTATCCCACCTCCCGTGGTGTTGTTTAAATCTCAAGTTGCTTTCTCCGTTTGTAATTATCCCACTCCTTTATTGTGTTGTTTAACTCTCGAGTAGAATTTTACATTTGTTGTTTATCCCACTCCTTATGTGTGTTCTTCAACTCTTAAGTAGTGTTCTTCGTTTGTGATACTCTTACTCCTTCTGTGTATTGTTTAAATCTCAATAGACTTCTTTGTTAGACATTATCCCACCTCCTCCTGTGTTGTTTAAATCTCAAGTTGCTTTCTCCGCTTGTAATTATCCCACCTTTATTGTGTTGTTTAACTCTAGTAGAATTTTACATTTGTTGTTTATCCCACCTTATGTGCGTTCTTCTACTCTTAAGTAGTGTTCTTCGCTTGTGATACTCTTACTCCTTCTGTGTATTGTTTAAATCTCGAATAGACTTCTTTGTTTGACATTATCCCACTCCTTTAGTGTGTTGTTTAACTCTCGAGTAGAGTTATTCGTTTGTTTATCTTCCATCTCCAAAGTTTGTTGTTTATATCTCAAGTAGATTTGTTCGTTTGTTGTTTATTCAACACCTTTTGTGTTTTGTTTAACCCTCAAGTAGAGTTCTTCGTTTGTTATTTTATTACTCCGCTTGAGTGTTGTTTAAATCTCAAATTGACTTCTCCGTTGGTAATTATCTCTCCCATTATTGTTTTATTTAACTCCCGAGTAGAATTTTATACTTGTTGTTTATCCCAATCCATATGTGCGTTGATTAATTCTCAAGTAGTGTTCTTCGTTTGTGATACTCTTACTCCTTCTGTGTATTGTTTAAATCTCGAATAGACTTCTTTGTTAGACATTATCCCACTCCTCCTGTGTGTTGTTTAAATCTCAAGTTGCTTTCTCCGTTTGTAATTATCCCACTCCTTTATTGTGTTGTTTAACTCTCGAGTAGAATTTTACATTTGTTGTTTATCCCACTCCTTATGTGTGTTCTTCAACTCTTAAGTAGTGTTCTTCGTTTGTGATACTCTTACTCCTTCTGTGTATTGTTTAAATCTCGAATAGACTTCTTTGTTTGACATTATCCCACTCCTTTAGTGTGTTGTTTAACTCTCGAGTAGAGTTATTCGTTTGTTTATCTTCCATCTCCAAAGTTTGTTGTTTATATCTCAAGTAGATTTGTTCGTTTGTTGTTTATTCAACACCTTTTGTGTTTTGTTTAACCCTCAAGTAGAGTTCTTCGTTCGTTATTTTATTACTCCGCTTGAGTGTTGTTTAAATCTCAAATTGACTTCTCCGTTTGTAATTATCTCTCTCCCATTATTGTTTTATTTAACTCCCGAGTAGAATTATATACGTGTTGTTTATCCCAATCCATATGTGCGTTGATTAATTCTCAAGTAGTGTTCTTCGTTTTTGATACTCTTACTCCTTCTGTGTAATTTTTAAATCTCGAATAGACTTCTTTGTTTTACATTATCCCACTCCTCCTGTGTGTTGTTTAAATCTCAAGTTGCTTTCTCCGTTTGTAATTATCCCACTCCTTTATTGTGTTGTTTAACTCTCGAGTAGAATTTTACATTTGTTGTTTATCCCACTCCTTATGTGTGTTCTTCAACTCTTAAGTAGTGTTCTTCGCTTGTGATACTCTTACTCCTTCTCGTATTGTTTAAATCTCGAATAGACTTCTTTGTTAGACATTATCCCACCTCCCGTGTGTTGTTTAAATCTCAAGTTGCCTTCTCCGTTTGTAATTATCCCACTCCTTTATTGTGTTGTTTAACTCTCGAGTAGAATTTTACATTTGTTGTTTATCCCACTCCTTATGTGTGTTCTTCAACTCTTAAGTAGTGTTCTTCGTTTGTGATACTCTTACTCCTTCTGTGTATTTTTTAAATCTCGAATAGACTTCTTTGTTTTACATTATCCCACTCCTCCTGTGTGTTGTTTAAATCTCAAGTTGCCTTCTCCGTTCGTAATTATCCCACTCCTTTATTGTGTTGTTTAACTCTCGAGTAGAATTTTACATTTGTTGTTTATCCCACTCCTTATGTGTGTTCTTCAACTCTTAAGTAGTGTTCTTCGTTTGTGATACTCTTACTCCTTCTGTGTATTGTTTAAATCTCGAATAGACTTCTTTGTTTGACATTATCCCACTCCTTTAGTGTGTTGTTTAACTCTCGAGTAGAGTTATTCGTTTGTTTATCTTCCATCTCCAAAGTTTGTTGTTTATATCTCTCAAGTAGATTTGTTCGTTTGTTGTTTATTCAACACCTTTTGTGTTTTGTTTAACCCTCAAGTAGAGTTCTTCGTTTGTTATTTTATTACTCCGCTTGAGTGTTGTTTAAATCTCAAATTGACTTCTCCGTTTGTAATTATCTCTCTCCCATTATTGTTTTATTTAACTCCCGAGTAGAATTTTATACTTGTTGTTTATCCCAATCCATATGTGCGTTGATTAATTCTCAAGTAGTGTTCTTCGTTTGTGATACTCTTACTCCTTCTGTGTATTGTTTAAATCTCGAATAGACTTCTTTGTTAGACATTATCCCACTCCTCCTGTGTGTTGTTTAAATCTCAAGTTGCCTTCTCCGTTTGTAATTATCCCACTCCTTTATTGTGTTGTTTAACTCTCGAGTAGAATTTTACATTTGTTGTTTATCCCACTCCTTATGTGTGTTCTTCAACTCTTAAGTAGTGTTCTTCGTTTGTGATACTCTTACTCCTTCTGTGTATTGTTTAAATCTCGAATAGACTTCTTTGTTTGACATTATCCCACTCCTTTAGTGTGTTGTTTAACTCTCGCAGAGTTATTCGTTTGTTTATCTTCCATCTCCAATGTTTGTTGTTTATATCTCTCAAGTAGATTTGTTCGTTTGTTGTTTATTCAACACCTTTTGTGTTTTGTTTAACTCTCAAGTATAGTTCTTCGTTCGTTATTTTATTACTCCGCTTGTGTGTTGTTTAAATCTCAAATTGACTTCTCCGTTTGTAATTATCTCTCTCCCATTATTGTTTTATTTAACTCCCGAGTAGAATTATATACTTGTTTTTTATCCCAATCCATATGTTCGTTGATTAATTCTCAAGTAGTGTTATACTTATTTGAAAATCTTACTCCTTCTGTGTATTGTTTAAATCTCTAATAGACTTCTTTGTTTTACATTATCCCACTCCTCCTGTGTGTTGTTTAAATCTCAAGTTGCTTTCTCCGTTTGTAATTATCCCACTCCTTTATTGTGTTGTTTAACTCTCGAGTAGAATTTTACATTTGTTGTTTATCCCACTCCTTATGTGTGTTCTTCAACTCTTAAGTAGTGTTCTTCGTTTGTGATACTCTTACTCCTTCTGTGTATTGTTTAAATCTCGAATAGACTTCTTTGTTAGACATTATCCCACTCCTCCTGTGTGTTGTTTAAATCTCAAGTTGCCTTCTCCGTTTGTAATTATCCCACTCCTTTATTGTGTTGTTTAACTCTCGAGTAGAATTTTACATTTGTTGTTTATCCCACTCCTTATGTGTGTTCTTCAACTCTTAAGTAGTGTTCTTCGTTTGTGATACTCTTACTCCTTTTGTGTATTTTTTAAATCTCGAATAGACTTCTTTGTTTTACATTATCCCACTCCTCCTGTGTGTTGTTTAAATCTCAAGTTGCCTTCTCCGTTTGTAATTATCCCACTCCTTTATTGTGTTGTTTAACTCTCGAGTAGAATTTTACATTTGTTGTTTATCCCACTCCTTATGTGTGTTCTTCAACTCTTAAGTAGTGTTCTTCGTTTGTGATACTCTTACTCCTTCTGTGTATTGTTTAAATCTCGAATAGACTTCTTTGTTAGACATTATCCCACTCCTTTAGTGTGTTGTTTAACTATCGAGCAGAGTTATTCGTTTGTTTATCTTCCATCTCCAAAGTTTGTTGTTTATATCTCTCAAGTAGATTTGTTCGTTTGTTGTTTATTCAACACCTTTTGTGTTTTGTTTAACTCTCAAGTAGTTCTTCGCTCGTTATTTTATTACTCCGCTTGAGTGTTGTTTAAATCTCAAATTGACTTCTCCGCTTGTAATTATCTCTCCCATTATTGTGTTTTTTAACTCTCGAGTAGAATTTTATACTTGTTGTTTATCCCAATCCATATGTGCGTTGATTAATTCTCAAGTAGTGTTCTTCGTTTGTGATACTCTTACTCCTTCTGTGTATTTTTTAAATCTCGAATAGACTTCTTTGTTTTACATTATCCCACTCCTCCTGTGTGTTGTTTAAATCTCAAGTTGCCTTCTCCGTTTGTAATTATCCCACTCCTTTATTGTGTTGTTTAACTCTCGAGTAGAATTTTACATTTGTTGTTTATCCCACTCCTTATGTGTGTTCTTCAACTCTTAAGTAGTGTTCTTCGTTTGTGATACTCTTACTCCTTCTGTGTATTGTTTAAATCTCGAATAGACTTCTTTGTTTGACATTATCCCACTCCTTTAGTGTGTTGTTTAACTCTCGAGTAGAGTTATTCGTTTGTTTATCTTCCATCTCCAAAGTTTGTTGTTTATATCTCTCAAGTAGATTTGTTCGTTTGTTGTTTATTCAACACCTTTTGTTTTTTGTTTAACCCTCAAGTAGAGTTCTTCGTTCGTTATTTTATTACTCCGCTTGAGTGTTGTTTAAATCTCAAATTGACTTCTCCGTTTGTAATTATCTCTCTCCCATTATTGTTTTATTTAACTCCCGAGTAGAATTTTATACTTGTTGTTTATCCCAATCCATATGTGCGTTGATTAATTCTCAAGTAGTGTTCTTCGTTTGTGATACTCTTACTCCTTCTGTGTATTTTTTAAATCTCGAATAGACTTCTTTGTTAGACATTATCCCACTCCTCCTTCTGTGTTGTTTAACTCTCAAATTTCCTACTCCGTTTGTAATTATCCCACTCCTTTATTGTGTTGTTTAACTCTCGAGTAGAATTTTACATTTGTTGCTTATCCCATTCCTTATGTGTGTTCTTCAACTCTTAAGTAGTGTTCTTAGTTTGTGATACTCTTACTCCTTCTGTGTATTGTTTAAATCACGAATAGACTTCTTTGTTCGACATTATCCCACTCCTTTAGTGTGTTGTTTAACTGTCGAGCAGAGTTATTCGTTTGTTTATCTTCCATCTCCAATGTTTGTTGTTTATATCTCTCAAGTAGATTTGTTCGTTTGTTGTTTATTCAACACCTTTTGTGTTTTGTTTAACTCTCAAGTAGAGTTCTTCGTTCGTTATTTTATTACTCCGCTTGTGTGTTGTTTAAATCTCAAATTGACTTCTCCGTTTGTAATTATCTCTCTCCCATTATTGTTTTATTTAACTCCCGAGTAGAATTATATACGTGTTGTTTATCCCAATCCATATGTGCGTTGATTAATTCTCAAGTAGTGTTCTTCGTTTTTGATACTCTTACTCCTTCTGTGTATTTTTTAAATCTCGAATAGACTTCTTTGTTTTACATTATCCCACTCCTCCTGTGTGTTGTTTAAATCTCAAGTTGCTTTCTCCGTTTGTAATTATCCCACTCCTTTATTGTGTTGTTTAACTCTCGAGTAGAATTTTACATTTGTTGTTTATCCCACTCCTTATGTGTGTTCTTCAACTCTTAAGTAGTGTTCTTCGTTTGTGATACTCTTACTCCTTCTGTGTATTGTTTAAATCTCGAATAGACTTCTTTGTTAGACATTATCCCACTCCTCCTGTGTTGTTTAAATCTCAAGTTGCCTTCTACGTTCGTAATTATCCCACTCCTTTATTTGGTTGTTTAACTCTCGAGTAGAATTTTACATTTGTTGTTTATCCCACTCCTTATGTGTGTTCTTCAACTCTTAAGTAGTGTTCTTCGTTTGTGATACTCTTACTCCTTCTGTGTATTTTTTAAATCTCGAATAGACTTCTTTGTTTTACATTCTCCCACTCCTCCTGTGTGTTGTTTAAATCTCAAGTT
Source organism: Plantago major (assembly GCA_026545765.1). NCBI lineage: Eukaryota > Viridiplantae > Streptophyta > Magnoliopsida > Lamiales > Plantaginaceae > Plantago > Plantago major. The sequence goes on from JAIFAC010000056.1 coordinate 64,375, forward strand.
GCTTTCTCCGTTTGTAATTATCCCACTCCTTTATTGTGTTGTTTAACTCTCTCGTAGAATTTTACATTTGTTGTTTATCCCACTCCTTATGTGTGTTCTTCAACTCTTAAGTAGTGTTCTTCGTTTGTGATACTCTTACTCCTTCTGTGTATTGTTTAAATCTCGAATAGACTTCTTTGTTTGACATTATCCCACTCCTTTAGTGTGTTGTTTAACTCTCGAGTAGATTTGTTCGTTTGTTGTTTATTCAACACCTTTTGTGTTTTGTTTAACCCTCAAGTAGAGTTCTTCGTTCGTTATTTTATTACTCCGCTTGAGTGTTGTTTAAATCTCAAATTGACTTCTCCGTTTGTAATTATCTCTCTCCCATTATTGTTTTATTTAACTCCCGAGTAGAATTTTATACTTGTTGTTTATCCCAATCCATATGTGTGTTGATTAATTCTCAAGTAGTGTTCTTCGCTTTGTGATACTCTTACTCCTTCCTGGTATTGTTTAAATCTCAATAGACTTCTTTGTTTGACATTATCCCACTCCTCCTGTGTTGTTTAAATCTCAAGTTGCTTTCTCCGTTTGTAATTATCCCACTCCTTTATTGTGTTGTTTAACTCTCGAGTAGAATTTTACATTTGTTGTTTATCCCACTCCTTATGTGTGTTCTTCAACTCTTAAGTAGTGTTCTTCGTTTGTGATACTCTTACTCCTTCTGTGTATTGTTTAAATCTCGAATAGACTTCTTTGTTTGACATTATCCCACTCCTTTAGTGTGTTGTTTAACTCTCGAGTAGTTATTCGTTTGTTTATCTTCCATCTCCAAAGTTTGTTGTTTATATCTCTCAAGTAGATTTGTTCGTTTGTTGTTTATTCAACACCTTTTGTGTTTTGTTTAACCCTCAAGTAGAGTTCTTCGTTTGTTATTTTATTACTCCGCTTGAGTGTTGTTTAAATCTCAAATTGACTTCTCCGTTGGTAATTATCTCTCTCCCATTATTGTTTTATTTAACTCTAGTAGAATTTTATACTTGTTGTTTATCCCAATCCATATGTGTTGATTAATTCTCAAGTAGTGTTCTTCGCTTGTGATACTCTTACCCTTCTCGTATTGTTTAAATCTCGAATAGACTTCTTTGTTAGACATTATCCCACTCCTCCTGTGTGTTGTTTAAATCTCAAGTTGCCTTCTCCGTTTGTAATTATCCCACTCCTTTATTGTGTTGTTTAACTCTCGAGTAGAATTTTACATTTGTTGTTTATCCCACTCCTTATGTGTGTTCTTCAACTCTTAAGTAGTGTTCTTCGTTTGTGATACTCTTACTCCTTCTTAGTAATGTATAACTCTCGAATAGACTTCTTTGTTTGACATTAACCCACTCCTATAGTGTGTTCTTTAACTCTCGAGTAGTTATTCGCTTGTTTATCTTCCATCTCCAAAGTTTGTTGTTTATATCTCTCAAGTAGATTTGTTCGTTTGTTGTTTATTCAACACCTTTTGTGTTTTGTTTAACTCTCAAGTAGAGTTCTTCGTTCGTTATTTTATTACTCCGCTTGAGTGTTGTTTAAATCTCAAATTGACTTCTCCGTTTGTAATTATCTCTCTCCCATTATTGTTTTATTTAACTCCCGAGTAGAATTTTATACTTGTTGTTTATCCCAATCCATATGTGTGCTGATTAATTCTCAAGTAGTGTTCTTCGTTTGTGATACTCTTACTCCTTCTGTGTATTGTTTAAATCTCGAATAGACTTTTTTGTTTTACATTATCCACTCCTCCTGTGTGTTGTTTAAATCTCAAGTTGCGTTCTCCGTTTGTAATTATCCCACTCCTTTATCAGGTTGTTTAACTCTCGGTAGAATTTTACATTTGTTGTCTATCCCACTCCTTATGTGTGTTCTTCAACTCTTAAGTAGTGTTCTTCGCTTGTGATACTCTTACCCTTCCGTGTATTGTTTAAATCTCAATAGACTTCTTTGTTAGACATTATCCCACTCCTCCGTGTGTTGTTTAAATCTCAAGTTGCCTTCTCCGCTTGTAATTATCCCACTCCTTTATCAGGTTGTTTAACTCTCGAGTAGAATTTTACATTTGTTGTTTATCCCACTCCTTATGTGTGTTCTTCAACTCTTAAGTAGTGTTCTTCGCTTGTGATACTCTTACTCCTTCTGTATATTGTTTAAATCTCGAATAGACTTCTTTGTTCGACATTATCCCACTCCTTTAGTGTGTTGTTTAACTTCTTGTAGAGTTATTCGCTTGTTTATCTTCCATCTCCAAAGTTTGTTGTTTATATCTCTCAAGTAGATTTGTTCGCTTGTTGTTTATTCAACACCTTTGTGTTTTGTTTAACTCTCAAGTAGTTCTTCGCTCGTTATTTTATTACTCCAGTGTGTTGTTTAAATCTCAAATTGACTTCTCCGCTTGTAATTATCTCTCTCCCATTATTGTTTTATTTAACTCCTAGTAGAATTTATACTTGTTGTTTATCCCAATCCATATGTGCGTTGATTAATTCTCAAGTAGTGTTCTTCGTTTGTGATACTCTTACTCCTTCTGTGTATTGTTTAAATCTCGAATAGACTTCTTTGTTTGACATTATCCCACTCCTCCTGTGTGTTGTTTAAATCTCAAGTTGCTTTCTCCGTTTGTAATTATCCCACTCCTTTATTGTGTTGTTTAACTCTCGAGTAGAATTTTACATTTGTTGTTTATCCCACTCCTTATGTGTGTTCTTCAACTCTTAAGTAGTGTTCTTCGTTTGTGATACTCTTACTCCTTCTGTGTATTGTTTAAATCTCTAATAGACTTCTTTGTTAGACATTATCCCACTCCTCCTGTGTGTTGTTTAAATTTCAAGTTGCATTCTCCAATTGTAATTATCCCACTCCTTTATTGTGTTGTTTAACTCTCGAGTAGAATTTTACATTTGTTGTTTATCCCACTCCTTATGTGTGTTCTTCAACTCTTAAGTAGTGTTCTTCGTTTGTGATACTCTTACTCCTTCTGTGTATTGTTTAAATCTCGAATAGACTTCTTTGTTTGACATTATCCCACTCCTTTAGTGTGTTGTTTAACTCTCGAGTAGAGTTATTCGTTTGTTTATCTTCCATCTCCAAAGTTTGTTGTTTATATCTCTCAAGTAGATTTGTTCGTTTGTTGTTTATTCAACACCTTTTGTGTTTTGTTTAACCCTCAAGTAGAGTTCTTCGTTTGTTATTTTATTACTCCGCTTGAGTGTTGTTTAAATCTCAAATTGACTTCTCCGTTGGTAATTATCTCTCCCATTATTGTTTTATTTAACTCTAGTAGAATTTTATACGTGTTGTTTATACCAATCCATATGTGCATTGATTAATTCTCAAGTAGTGTTCTTCGTTTGTGATACTCTTACTCCTTCTGTGTATTTTTTAAATCTCGAATAGACTTCTTTGTTTGACATTATCCCACTCCTCATGTGTGTTGTTTAAATCTCAAGTTGCTTTCTCCGTTTGTAATTATCCCACTCCTTTATTGTGTTGTTTAACTCTCGAGTAGAATTTTACATTTGTTGTTTATCCCACTCCTTATGTGTGTTCTTCAACTCTTAAGTAGTGTTCTTCGTTTGTGATACTCTTACTCCTTCTGTGTATTGTTTAAATCTCGAATAGACTTCTTTGTTTGACATTATCCCACTCCTTTAGTGTGTTGTTTAACTCTCGAGTAGAGTTATTCGTTTGTTTATCTTCCATCTCCAAAGTTTGTTGTTTATATCTCTCAAGTAGATTTGTTCGTTTGTTGTTTATTCAACACCTTTTGTGTTTTGTTTAACTCTCAAGTAGAGTTCTTCGTTCGTTATTTTATTACTCCGCTTGTGTGTTGTTTAAATTTCAAATTGACTTATCCGTTTGTAATTATCTCTCTCCCATTATTGTTTTATTTAACTCCCGAGTAGAATTTTATACGTGTTGTTTATTCCAATCCATATGTGCGCTGATTAATTCTCAAGTAGTGTTCTTTGTTTGTGATACTCTTACTCCTTCTGTGTATTTTTTAAATCTCGAATAGACTTCTTTGTTTTACATTATCCCACTCCTCCTGTGTGTTGTTTAAATCTCAAGTTGCTTTCTCCGTTTGTAATTATCCCACTCCTTTATTGTGTTGTTTAACTCTCGAGTAGAATTTTACATTTGTTGTTTATCCCACTCCTTATGTGTGTTCTTCAACTCTTAAGTAGTGTTCTTCGTTTGTGATACTCTTACTCCTTCCGTATTGTTTAAATCTCGAATAGACTTCTTTGTTAGACATTATCCCACTCCTCCTGTGTTGTTTAAATCTCAAGTTGCCTTCTCCGTTTGTAATTATCCCACTCTTTATTGTGTTGTTTAACTCTCGAGTAGAATTTTACATTTGTTGTTTATCCCACTCCTTATGTGTGTTCTTCAACTCTTAAGTAGTGTTCTTCGTTTGTGATACTCTTACTCCTTCTGTGTATTGTTTAAATCTCTAATAGACTTCTTTGTTTGACATTATCCCACTCCTTTAGTGTGTTGTTTAACTCTTTGTAGAGTTATTCGTTTGTTTATCTTCCATCTAAAAAGTTTGTTGTTTATATCTCTCAAGTAGATTTGTTCGTTTGTTGTTTATTCAACACCTTTTGTGTTTTGTTTAACCCTCAAGTAGAGTTCTTCGTTCGTTATTTTATTACTCCGCTTGAGTGTTGTTTAAATCTCAAATTGACTTCTCCGTTTGTAATTATCTCTCTCCCATTATTGTTTTATTTAACTCCCGAGTAGAATTTTATACTTGTTGTTTATCCCAATCCATATGTGCGTTGATTAATTCTCAAGTAGTGTTCTTCGTTTGTGATACTCTTACTCCTTCTGTGTATTTTTTAAATCTCGAATAGACTTCTTTGTTTTACATTATCCCACTCCTCCTGTGTGTTGTTTAAATCTCAAGTTGCTTTCTCCGTTTGTAATTATCCCACTCCTTTATTGTGTTGTTTAACTCTCGAGTAGAATTTTACATTTGTTGTTTATCCCACTCCTTATGTGTGTTCTTCAACTCTTAAGTAGTGTTCTTCGTTTGTGATACTCTTACTCCTTCTGTGTATTGTTTAAATCTCGAATAGACTTCTTTGTTAGACATTATCCCACTCCTCCTGTGTGTTGTTTAAATCTCAAGTTGCCTTCTCCGTTTGTAATTATCCCACTCCTTTATTGTGTTGTTTAACTCTCGAGTAGAATTTTACATTTGTTGTTTATCCCACTCCTTATGTGTGTTCTTCAACTCTTAAGTAGTGTTCTTCGTTTGTGATACTCTTACTCCTTCTGTGTATTGTTTAAATCTCGAATAGACTTCTTTGTTTGACATTATCCCACTCCTTTAGTGTGTTGTTTAACTCTCGAGTAGAGTTATTCGTTTGTTTATCTTCCATCTCCAAAGTTTGTTGTTTATATCTCTCAAGTAGATTTGTTCGTTTGTTGTTTATTCAACACCTTTTGTGTTTTGTTTAACTCTCAAGTAGAGTTCTTCGTTCGTTATTTTATTACTCCGCTTGTGTGTTGTTTAAATCTCAAATTGACTTCTCCGTTTGTAATTATCTCTCTCCCATTATTGTTTTATTTAACTCCCGAGTAGAATTTTATACTTGTTGTTTATCCCAATCCATATGTGCGTTGATTAATTCTCAAGTAGTGTTCTTCGTTTGTGATACTCTTACTCCTTCTGTGTATTGTTTAAATCTCGAATAGACTTCTTTGTTAGACATTATCCCACTCCTCCTGTGTGTTGTTTAAATCTCAAGTTGCCTTCTCCGTTCGTAATTATCCCACTCCTTTATTGTGTTGTTTAACTCTCGAGTAGAATTTTACATTTGTTGTTTATCCCACTCCTTATGTGTGTTCTTCAACTCTTAAGTAGTGTTCTTCGTTTGTGATACTCTTTACCCTTCTCGTATTGTTTACATCTCGAATAGACTTCTTTGTTTGACATTATCCCACTCCTGGTGTGTGTTGTTTAACTCTCGAGTAGTTATTCTGTTGTTTATCTTCCATCTCCAAAGTTTGTTGTTTATATCTCTCAAGTAGATTTGTTCGTTTGTTGTTTATTCAACACCTTTTGTGTTTTGTTTAACCCTCAAGTAGAGTTCTTCGTTCGTTATTTTATTACTCCGCTTGAGTGTTGTTTAAATCTCAAATTGACTTCTCCGTTTGTAATTATCTCTCTCCCATTATTGTTTTATTTAACTCCCGAGTAGAATTTTATATACTTGTTGTTTATCCCAATCCATATGTACGTTGATTAATTCTCAAGTAGTGTTCTTCGTTTTTGATACTCTTACTCCTTCTGTGTATTTTTTAAATCTCGAATAGACTTCTTTGTTTTACATTATCCCACTCCTCCTGTGTGTTGTTTAAATCTCAAGTTGCTTTCTCCGTTTGTAATTATCCCACTCCTTTATTGTGTTGTTTAACTCTCGAGTAGAATTTTACATTTGTTGTTTATCCCACTCCTTATGTGTGTTCTTCAACTCTTAAGTAGTGTTCTTCGTTTGTGATACTCTTACTCCTTCTGTGTATTGTTTAAATCTCGAATAGACTTCTTTGTTAGACATTATCCCACTCCTCCTGTGTGTTGTTTAAATCTCAAGTTGCCTTCTCCGTTCGTAATTATCCCACTCCTTTATTGTGTTGTTTAACTCTCGAGTAGAATTTTACATTTGTTGTTTATCCCACTCCTTATGTGTGTTCTTCAACTCTTAAGTAGTGTTCTTCGTTTGTGATACTCTTACTCCTGTGTATTTTTTAAATCTCGAATAGACTTCTTTGTTTTACATTATCCCACTCCTCCTGTGTGTTGTTTAAATCTCAAGTTGCCTTCTCCGTTCGTAATTATCCCACTCCTTTATTGTGTTGTTTAACTCTCGAGTAGAATTTTACATTTGTTGTTTATCCCACTCCTTAATTGTGGTCTTCAACTCTTAAGTAGTGTTCTTCGTTTGTGATACTCTTACTCCTTCTGTGTATTGTTTAAATCTCGAATAGACTTCTTTGTTTGACATTATCCCACTCCTTTAGTGTGTTGTTTAACTCTCGAGTAGAGTTATTCGTTTGTTTATCTTCCATCTCCAAAGTTTGTTGTTTATATCTCTCAAGTAGATTTGTTCGTTTGTTGTTTATTCAACACCTTTTTTTTTTTGTTTAACCCTCAAGTAGAGTTCTTCGTTTGTTATTTTATTACTCCGCTTGAGTGTTGTTTAAATCTCAAATTGACTTCTCCGTTTGTAATTATCTCTCTCCCATTATTGTTTTATTTAACTCCCTAGTAGAATTTTATACTTGTTGTTTATCCCAATCCATATGTGCGTTGATTAATTCTCAAGTAGTGTTCTTCGTTTGTGATACTCTTACTCCTTCTGTGTATTGTTTAAATCTCGAATAGACTTCTTTGTTAGACATTATCCCACTCCTCCTGTGTGTTGTTTAAATCTCAAGTTGCCTTCTCCGTTTGTAATTATCCCACTCCTTTATTGTGTTGTTTAACTCTCGAGTAGAATTTTACATTTGTTGTTTATCCCACTCCTTATGTGTGTTCTTCAACTCTTAAGTAGTGTTCTTCGTTTGTGATACTCTTACTCCTGTGTATTTTTTAAATCTCGAATAGACTTCATTGTTTTACATTATCCCACTCCTCCTGTGTGTTGTTTAACTCAAATTTAGTTATTCGTTTGTTTATCTTCCATCTCCAAAGTTTGTTGTTTATATCTCTCAAGTAGATTTGTTCGTTTGTTGTTTATTCAACACCTTTTGTGTTTTGTTTAACTCTCAAGTAGAGTTCTTCGTTCGTTATTTTATTACTCCGCTTGTGTGTTGTTTAAATCTCAAATTGACTTCTCCGTTTGTAATTATCTCTCCCATTATTGTTTTATTTAACTCCCGAGTAGAATTTTATACTTGTTGTTTATCCCAATCCATATGTGTTGATTAATTCTCAAGTAGTGTTCTTCGCTTTGATACTCTTACTCCTTCTCGTATTGTTTAAATCTCAATAGACTTCTTTGTTTTACATTATCCCACTCCTCCTGTGTGTTGTTTAAATCTCAAGTTGCTTTCTCCGTTTGTAATTATCCCATCCCTTATTGTGTTGTTTAACTCTCGAGTAGAATTTTACATTTGTTGTTTATCCCACTCCTTATGTGTGTTCTTCAACTCTTAAGTAGTGTTCTTCGTTTGTGATACTCTTACTCCTGTGTATTGTTTAAATCTCGAATAGACTTCTTTGTTAGACATTATCCCACTCCTCCTGTGTGTTGTTTAAATCTCAAGTTGCCTTCTCCGTTCGTAATTATCCCACTCCTTTATTGTGTTGTTTAACTCTCGAGTAGAATTTTACATTTGTTGTTTATCCCACTCCTTATGTGTGTTCTTCAACTCTTAAGTAGTGTTCTTCGTTTGTGATACTCTTACTCCTTCTGTGTATTTTTTAAATCTCGAATAGACTTCTTTGTTTTACATTATCCCACTCCTCCTGTGTGTTGTTTAAATCTCAAGTTGCCTTCTCCGTTTGTAATTATCCCACTCCTTTATTGTGTTGTTTAACTCTCGAGTAGAATTTTACATTTGTTGTTTATCCCACTCCTTATGTGTGTTCTTCAACTCTTAAGTAGTGTTCTTCGTTTGTGATACTCTTACTCCTTCTGTGTATTGTTTAAATCTCGAATAGACTTCTTTGTTTGACATTATCCCACTCCTTTAGTGTGTTGTTTAACTGTCGAGCAGAGTTATTCGTTTGTTTATCTTCCATCTCCAATGTTTGTTGTTTATATCTCTCAAGTAGATTTGTTCGTTTGTTGTTTATTCAACACCTTTTGTGTTTTGTTTAACTCTCAAGTAGAGTTCTTCGTTCGTTATTTTATTACTCCGCTTGAGTGTTGTTTAAATCTCAAATTGACTTCTCCGTTTGTAATTATCTCTCTCCCATTATTGTTTTATTTAACTCCCTAGTAGAATTTTATACTTGTTGTTTATCCCAATCCATATGTGCGTTGATTAATTCTCAAGTAGTGTTCTTCGTTTGTGATACTCTTACTCCTTCTCGTATTGTTTAAGTCTCGAATAGACTTCTTTGTTTTACATTATCCCACTCCTCCTGTGTTTTGTTTAAATCTCAAGTTGATTTCTCCGTTTGTAATTATCCCACCTTTTTATCAGGTTGTTTAACTCTCGAGTAGAATTTTACATTTGTTGTTTATCCCACTCCTTATGTGTGTTCTTCAACTCTTAAGTAGTGTTCTTCGTTTGTGATACTCTTACTCCTTCTGTGTATTGTTTAAATCTCGAATAGACTTCTTTGTTTGACATTATCCCACTCCTTTAGTGTGTTGTTTAACTCTCGAGTAGAGTTATTCGTTTGTTTATCTTCCATCTCCAAAGTTTGTTGTTTATATCTCAAGTAGATTTGTTCGTTTGTTGTTTATTCAACACCTTTTGTGTTTTGTTTAACCCTCAAGTAGAGTTCTTCGTTCGTTATTTTATTACTCCGCTTGAGTGTTGTTTAAATCTCAAATTGACTTCTCCGTTTGTAATTATCTCTCTCCCATTATTGTTTTATTTAACTCCCGAGTAGAATTTTATACTTGTTGTTTATCCCAATCCATATGTGCGTTGATTAATTCTCAAGTAGTGTTCTTCGTTTGTGATACTCTTACTCCTTCTGTGTATTGTTTAAATCTCGAATAGACTTCTTTGTTTGACATTATCCCACTCCTCCTGTGTGTTGTTTAAATCTCAAGTTGCCTTCTCCGTTTGTAATTATCCCACTCCTTTATTGTGTTGTTTAACTCTCGAGTAGAATTTTACATTTGTTGTTTATCTTCCATCTCCAATGTTTGTGTTCTTCAACTCTCAAGTAGATTTGTTCGCTTGTTGTTTATTCAACACCTTTGTGTTTTGTTTAAATCTCAAGTAGTTCTTCGCTTGTTATTTTATTACTCCGTGTGTTGTTTAAATCTCAAATTGACTTCTCCGCTTGTAATTATCTCTCTCCCATTATTGTTTTGTTTAACTCCTAGTAGAATTATACATTTGTTGTTTATCCCAATCCATATGTGCTGATTAATTCTCAAGTAGTGTTCTTCGCTTTTGATACTCTTACTCCTTCGTGTATTGTTTAAATCTCAATAGACTTCTTTGTTTTACATTATCCCACTCCTCCCGTGTGTTGTTTAAATCTCAAGTTGATTTCTCCGCTTGTAATTATCCCACCTTTATTGTGTTGTTTAACTCTCGAGTAGAATTTTACATTTGTTGTTTATCCCACTCCTTATGTGTGTTCTTCAACTCTTAAGTAGTGTTCTTCGTTTGTGATACTCATACTCCTTCTCGTATTGTTTAAATCTCAATAGACTTCTTTTGTTAGACATTATCCCACCTCCCGTGTGTTGTTTAAATCTCAAGTTGCCTTCTCCGCTTGTAATTATCCCACCCTTTATTGTGTTGTTTAACTCGAGTAGAATTTTACATTTGTTGTTTATCCCACTCCTTATGTGTGTTCTTCAACTCTTAAGTAGTGTTCTTCGTTTGTGATACTCTTACTCCTTCTGTGTATTTTTTAAATCTCGAATAGACTTCTTTGTTTTACATTATCCCACTCCTCCTGTGTGTTGTTTAAATCTCAAGTTGCCTTCTCCGTTCGTAATTATCCCACTCCTTTATTGTGTTGTTTAACTCTCGAGTAGAATTTTACATTTGTTGTTTATCCCACTCCTTATGTGTGTTCTTCAACTCTTAAGTAGTGTTCTTCGTTTGTGATACTCTTACTCCTTCTGTGTATTGTTTAAATCTCTAATAGACTTCTTTGTTTGAAATTATCCTCCTCCCTGTGTTGTTTAAATCTCAAGTTGCTTTCTCCGTTTCTAATTATCCCACTCCTTTATTATGTTGTTTAACTCTCGAGTAGAATTTTACATTTGTTGTTTATCCCACTCCTTATGTGTGTTCTTCAACTCTTAAGTAGTGTTCTTCGTTTGTGATACTCTTACTCCTTCTGTGTATTGTTTAAATCTCGAATAGACTTCTTTGTTTGACATTATCCCACTCCTTTAGTGTGTTGTTTAACTCTCGAGTAGATTTGTTCGTTTGTTGTTTATTCAACACCTTTTGTGTTTTGTTTAACTCTCAAGTAGAGTTCTTCGTTCGTTATTTTATTACTCCGCTTGAGTGTTGTTTAAATCTCAAATTGACTTCTCCGTTTGTAAATATCTCTCTCCCAATATTGTTTTATTTAACTCCAGAGTAGAATTTTATACTTGTTGTTTATCCCAATCCATATGTGCGTTGATTAATTCTCAAGTAGTGTTCTTCGTTTGTGATACTCTTACTCCTTCTGTGTATTGTTTAAATCTCGAATAGACTTCTTTGTTTGACATTATCCCACTCCTCCTGTGTGTTGTTTAAATCTCAAGTTGCATTCTCCGTTTGTAATTATCCACTCCTTTATTGTGTTGTTTAACTCTCGAGTAGAATTTTACATTTGTTGTTTATCCCACTCCTTATGTGTGTTATTCAACTCTTAAGTAGTGTTCTTCGTTTGTGATACTCTTACTCCTTCTGTGTATTGTTTAAATCTCGAATAGACTTCTTTGTTTGACATTATCCCACTCCTTTAGTGTGTTGTTTAACTCTCGAGTAGAGTTATTCGTTTGTTTATCTTCCATCTCCAAAGTTTGTTGTTTATATCTCTCAAGTAGATTTGTTCGTTTGTTGTTTATTCAACACCTTTTGTGTTTTGTTTAACCCTCAAGTAGAGTTCTTCGTTTGTTATTTTATTACTCCGCTTGAGTGTTGTTTAAATCTCAAATTGACTTCTCCGTTGGTAATTATCTCTCTCCCATTATTGTTTTATTTAACTCCCGAGTAGAATTTTATACTTGTTGTTTATCCCAATCCACATGTGCGTTGATTAATTCTCAAGTAGTGTTCTTCGTTTGTGATACTCTTACTCCTTCTGTGTATTGTTTAAATCTCGAATAGACTTCTTTGTTAGACATTATCCCACTCCTCCTGTGTGTTGTTTAAATCTCAAGTTGCCTTCTCCGTTCGTAATTATCCCACTCCTTTATTGTGTTGTTTAACTCTCGAGTAGAATTTTACATTTGTTGTTTATCCCACTCCTTATGTGTGTTCTTCAACTCTTAAGTAGTGTTCTTCGTTTGTGATACTCTTACTCCTTCTGTGTATTGTTTAAATCTCGAATAGACTTCTTTGTTTGACATTATCCCACTCCTTTAGTGTGTTGTTTAACTCGAGTAGTTATTCGTTTGTTTATCTTCCATCTGCAAAGTTTGTTGTTTATATCTCTCAAGTAGATTTGTTCGTTTGTTGTTTATTCAACACCTTTTGTGTTTTGTTTAACTCTCAAGTAGAGTTCTTCGTTCGTTATTTTATTACTCCGCTTGTGTGTTGTTTAAATCTCAAATTGACTTCTCCGTTTGTAATTATCTCTCCCATTATTGTTTTATTTAACTCCTAGTAGAATTTTATACTTGTTGTTTATCCCAATCCATATGTGCGCTGATTAATTCTCAAGTAGTGTTCTTCGTTTCTGATACTTTTACTCCTTCTGCGTATTTTTTAAATCTCGAATAGACTTCTTTGTTTTACATTATCCCACTCCTCCTGTGTGTTGTTTAAATCTCAAGTTGCTTTCTCCGTTTGTAATTATCCCACTCCTTTATTGTGTTGTTTAACTCTCGAGTAGAATTTTACATTTGTTGTTTATCCCACTCCTTATGTGTGTTCTTCAACTCTTAAGTAGTGTTCTTCGTTTGTGATACTCTTACTCCTTCTCGTATTGTTTAAATCTCGAATAGACTTCTTTGTTAGACATTATCCCACCTCCTCCCGTGTTGTTTAAATCTCAAGTTGCCTTCTCCGTTTGTAATTATCCCACTCCTTTATTGTGTTGTTTAACTCTCGAGTAGAATTTTACATTTGTTGTTTATCCCACTCCTTATGTGTGTTCTTCAACTCTTAAGTAGTGTTCTTCGTTTGTGATACTCTTACTCCTTCTGTGTATTGTTTAAATCTCGAATAGACTTCTTTGTTTGACATTATCCCACTCCTTTAGTGTGTTGTTTAACTGTCGAGCAGAGTTATTCGTTTGTTTATCTTCCATCTCCAAAGTTTATTGTTTATATCTCTCAAGTAGATTTGTTCGTTTGTTGTTTATTCAACACCTTTTGTGTTTTGTTTAACCCTCAAGTAGAGTTCTTCGTTCGTTATTTTATTACTCCGCTTGTGCGTTGTTTAAATCTCAAATAGACTTCTCCGTTTGTAATTATCTCTCTCCCATTATTGTTTTATTTAACTCCCGAGTAGAATTTTATACTTGTTGTTTATCCCAAGTAGTGTTCTTCGTTTGTGATACTCTTACTCCTTCTGTGTATTGTTTAAATCTCGAATAGACTTCTTTGTTAGACATTATCCCACTCCTCCTGTGTGTTGTTTAAATCTCAAGTTGCCTTCTCCGTTTGTAATTATCCCACTCCTTTATTGTGTTGTTTAACTCTCGAGTAGAATTTTACATTTGTTGTTTATCCCACTCCTTATGTGTGTTCTTCTACTCTTAAGTAGTGTTCTTCGTTTGTGATACTCTTACTCCTTCTGTGTATTGTTTAAATCTCTAATAGACTTCTTTGTTTTACATTATCCCACTCCTCCTGTGTGTTGTTTAAATCTCAAGTTGCGTTCTCCGTTTGTAATTATCCCACTCCTTTATTGTGTTGTTTAACTCTCGAGTAGAATTTTACATTTGTTGTTTATCCCACTCCTTATGTGTGTTCTTCAACTCTTAAGTAGTGTTCTTCGTTTGTGATACTCTTACTCCTTCTGTGTATTGTTTAAATCTCGAATAGACTTCTTTGTTTGACATTATCCCACTCCTTTAGTGTGTTGTTTAACTCTCAAGTAGATTTGTTCGTTTGTTGTTTATTCAACACCTTTTGTGTTTTGTTTAACTCTCAAGTAGAGTTCTTCGTTCGTTATTTTATTACTCCGCTTGAGTGTTGTTTAAATCTCAAATTGACTTCTCCGTTTGTAAATATCTCTCTCCCAATATTGTTTTATTTAACTCCAGAGTAGAATTTTATACTTGTTGTTTATCCCAATCCATATGTGCGTTGATTAATTCTCAAGTAGTGTTCTTCGTTTGTGATACTCTTACTCCTTCTGTGTATTGTTTAAATCTCGAATAGACTTCTTTGTTTGACATTATCCCACTCCTCCTGTGTGTTGTTTAAATCTCAAGTTGCCTTCTCCGTTCGTAATTATCCCACTCCTTTATTGTGTTGTTTAACTCTCGAGTAGAATTTTACATTTGTTGTTTATCCCACTCCTTATGTGTGTTCTTCAACTCTTAAGTAGTGTTCTTCGTTTGTGATACTCTTACTCCTTCTGTGTATTGTTTAAATCTCGAATAGACTTCTTTGTTTGACATTATCCCACTCCTTTAGTGTGTTGTTTAACTCTCGAGTAGAGTTATTCGTTTGTTTATCTTCCATCTCCAAAGTTTGTTGTTTATATCTCTCAAGTAGATTTGTTCGTTTGTTGTTTATTCAACACCTTTTGTGTTTTGTTTAACTCTCAAGTAGAGTTCTTCGTTTGTTATTTTATTACTCCGCTTGAGTGTTGTTTAAATCTCAAATTGACTTCTCCGCTTGTAATTATCTCTCCCATTATTGTTTTATTTAACTCTAGTAGAATTTTACACTTGTTGTTTATCCCAATCCATGTGTGTTTATTAATTCTCAAGTAGTGTTCTTCGTTTGTGATACTCTTACTCCTTCTGTGTATTGTTTAAATCTCGAATAGACTTCTTTGTTAGACATTATCCCACTCCTCCTGTGTGTTGTTTAAATCTCAAGTTGCTTTCTCCGTTTGTAATTATCCCACTCCTTTATTGTGTTGTTTAACTCTCGAGTAGAATTTTACATTTGTTGTTTATCCCACTCCTTATGTGTGTTCTTCAACTCTTAAGTAGTGTTCTTCGTTTGTGATACTCTTACTCCTGTGTATTGTTTACATCTCGAATAGACTTCTTTGTTTGACATTATCCCACTAGTATAGTGTGTTGTTTAACTCGAGTAGTTATTCGCTTGTTTATCTTCCATCTCCAAAGTTTGTTGTTTATATCTCTCAAGTAGATTTGTTCGCTTGTTGTTTATTCAACACCTTTCAGGTTTTGTTTAACTCTCAAGTAGAGTTCTTCGCTCGTTATTTTATTACTCCGCTTGTGTGTTGTTTAAATCTCAAATTGACTTCTCCGCTTGTAATTATCTCTCCCATTATTGTTTTATTTAACTCGAGTAGAATTTATACTTGTTGTTTATCCCAATCCATATGTGCGTTGATTAATTCTCAAGTAGTGTTCTTCGTTTGTGATACTCTTACTCCTTCTGTGTATTTTTTAAATCTCGAATAGACTTCTTTGTTTTACATTATCCCACTCCTCCTGTGTGTTGTTTAAATCTCAAGTTGCTTTCTCCGTTTGTAATTATCCCACTCCTTTATTTTGTTGTTTAACTCTCGAGTAGAATTTTACATTTGTTGTTTATCCCACTCCTTATGTGTGTTCTTCAACTCTTAAGTAGTGTTCTTCGTTTGTGATACTCTTACTCCTTCTGTGTATTGTTTAAATCTCGAATAGACTTCTTTGTTAGACATTATCCCACTCCTCCTGTGTGTTGTTTAAATCTCAAGTTGCCTTCTCCGTTTGTAATTATCCCACTCCTTTATTGTGTTGTTTAACTCTCGAGTAGAATTTTACATTTGTTGTTTATCCCACTCCTTATGTGTGTTCTTCAACTCTTAAGTAGTGTTCTTCGTTTGTGA
Organism: Plantago major; assembly: GCA_026545765.1. Taxonomy (NCBI): domain Eukaryota; kingdom Viridiplantae; phylum Streptophyta; class Magnoliopsida; order Lamiales; family Plantaginaceae; genus Plantago; species Plantago major. Next base: position 80,239 of record JAIFAC010000056.1, read on the forward strand.
TACTCTTACTCCTTCTGTGTATTGTTTAAATCTCGAATAGACTTCTTTGTTTGACATTATCCCACTCCTTTAGTGTGTTGTCAGAGTTATTCGTTTGTTTATCTTCCATCTCCAAAGTTTGTTGTTTATATCTCTCAAGTAGATTTGTTCGTTTGTTGTTTATTCAACACCTTTTGTGTTTTGTTTAACCCTCAAGTAGAGTTCTTCGTTCGTTATTTTATTACTCCGCTTGAGTGTTGTTTAAATCTCAAATTGACTTCTCCGTTTGTAATTATCTCTCTCCCATTATTGTTTTATTTAACTCCCGAGTAGAATTTTATACTTGTTGTTTATCCCAATCCATATGTGCGTTGATTAATTCTCAAGTAGTGTTCTTCGTTTGTGATACTCTTACTCCTTCTGTGTATTGTTTAAATCTCGAATAGACTTCTTTGTTAGACATTATCCCACTCCTCCTGTGTGTTGTTTAAATCTCAAGTTGCCTTCTCCGTTTGTAATTATCCCACTCCTTTATTGTGTTGTTTAACTCTCGAGTAGAATTTTACATTTGTTGTTTATCCCACTCCTTATGTGTGTTCTTCAACTCTTAAGTAGTGTTCTTCGTTTGTGATACTCTTACTCCTTCTGTGTATTTTTTAAATCTCGAATAGACTTCTTTGTTTTACATTATCCCACTCCTCCTGTGTGTTGTTTAACTCTCGAGTAGAGTTATTCGTTTGTTTATCTTCCATCTCCAAAGTTTGTTGTTTATATCTCTCAAGTAGATTTGTTCGTTTGTTGTTTATTCAACACCTTTTGTGTTTTGTTTAACCCTCAAGTAGAGTTCTTCGTTATTTTATTACTCCGCTTGAGTGTTGTTTAAATCTCAAATTGACTTCTCCGTTTGTAATTATCTCTCTCCCATTATTGTTTTATTTAACTCCCGAGTAGAATTTTATACTTGTTGTTTATCCCAATCCATATGTGCGTTGATTAATTCTCAAGTAGTGTTCTTCGTTTGTGATACTCTTACTCCTTCTCGTATTGTTTAAATCTCAATAGACTTCTTTGTTTGACATTATCCCACTCCTCCTGTGTGTTGTTTAACTCTCGAGAGTTATTCGCTTGTTTATCTTCCATCTCCAAAGTTTGTTGTTTATATCTCTCAAGTAGATTTGTTCGCTTGTTGTTTATTTTCTTCGTTCGTATTTTATTACTCCGCTTGTGTTGTTTAAATCTCAAATTGACTTCTCCGCTTGTAATTATCTCTCCCATTATTGTTTTGTTTAACTCGAGTAGAATTTTATATTTGTTGTTTATCCCACTCCATATGTGTTGATTAATTCTCAAGTAGTGTTCTTCGTTTGTGATACTCTTACTCCTTCTGTGTATTGTTTAAATCTCGAATAGACTTCTTTGTTTGACATTATCCCACTCCTTTAGTGTGTTGTTTAACTCTCGAGTAGAGTTATTCGTTTGTTTATCTTCCATCTCCAAAGTTTGTTGTTTATATCTCTCAAGTAGATTTGTTCGTTTGTTGTTTATTCAACACCTTTTGTGTTTTGTTTAACTCTCAAGTAGAGTTCTTCGTTCGTTATTTTATTACTCCTCCTGTGTGTTGTTTAAATCTCAAATTGACTTCTCCGTTTGTAATTATCTCTCTCCCATTATTGTTTTATTTAACTCCCGAGTAGAATTTTATACTTGTTGTTTATCCCAAGTAGTGTTCTTCGTTTGTGATACTCTTACTCCTTCTGTGTATTTTTTAAATCTCGAATAGACTTCTTTGTTTTACATTATCCCACTCCTCCTGTGTGTTGTTTAAATCTCAAGTTGCTTTCTCCGTTTGTAATTATCCCACTCCTTTATTGTGTTGTTTAACTCTCGAGTAGAATTTTACATTTGTTGTTTATCCCACTCCTTATGTGTGTTCTTCAACTCTTAAGTAGTGTTCTTCGTTTGTGATACTCTTACTCCTGTGTATTGTTTAAATCTCGAATAGACTTCTTTGTTAGACATTATCCCACTCCTTTAGCGTGTTGTTTAACTCGTAGAGTTATTCGCTTGTTTATCTTCCATCTCCAAAGTTTGTTGTTTATATCTCTCAAGTAGATTTGTTCGTGTGTTGTTTATTCAACACCTATTGTGTTTTGTTTATCTCTCAAGTGGAGTTGTTCGTTTGTTGTTTTATTACTCCTTTTGAGTGTTGTTTAAATCTCAAATTGACTTCTCCGTTTGTAATTATCTCTCCCATTATTGTTTTATTTAACTCCCGAGTAGAATTTTATACTTGTTGTTTATCCCATCCATATGTGCTGATTAATTCTCAAGTAGTGTTCTTCGCTTGTGATACTCTTTACTCCTTCCTGTATTGTTTAAATCTCAATAGACTTCTTTGTTTGACATTATCCCACTCCTTTAGTGTGTTGTTTAACTCTCGAGTAGTTATTCGCTTGTTTATCATCCATCTCCAAAGTTTGTTGTTTATATCTCTCAAGTAGATTTGTTCCTTTGTTGTTTATTCAACACCTTTTGTGTTTTGTTTAACTCTCAAGTAGAGTTCTTCGTTCGTTATTTTATTACTCCTCCTGTGAGTTGTTTAAATCTCAAATTGCCTTCTCCGTTTGTAATTATCTCTCCCATTATTGTTTTATTTAACTCCCGAGTAGAATTTTATACATGTTGTTTATGCCAATCCATATGTGGTTTGATTAATTCTCAAGTAGTGTTCTTCGTTTTTGATACTCTTACTCCTTCTGTGTATTTTTTAAATCTCGAATAGACTTCTTTGTTTTACATTATCCCACTCCTCCTGTGTGTTGTTTAAATCTCAAGTTGATTTCTCCGTTTGTAATTATCCCACTCCTTTATTGTGTTGTTTAACTCTCGAGTAGAATTTTACATTTGTTGTTTATCCCACTCCTTATGTGTGTTCTTCAACTCTTAAGTAGTGTTCTTCGTTTGTGATACTCTTACTCCTTCTGTGTATTGTTTAAATCTCGAATAGACTTCTTTGTTTGACATTATCCCACTCCTTTAGTGTGTTGTTTAACTGTCGAGCAGAGTTATTCGTTTGTTTATCTTCCATCTGCAAAGTTTGTTGTTTATATCTCTCAAGTAGATTTGTTCGTTTGTTGTTTATTCAACACCTTTTGTGTTTTGTTTAACTCTCAAGTAGAGTTCTTCGTTCGTTATTTTATTACTCCGCTTGTGTGTTGTTTAAATCTCAAATTGACTTCTCCGTTTGTAATTATCTCTCTCCCATTATTGTTTTATTTAACTCCCGAGTAGAATTTTATACGTGTTGTTTATCCCAATCCATATGTGCGTTGATTAATTCTCAAGTAGTGTTCTTCGTTTGTGATACTCTTACTCCTTCTGTGTATTTTTTAAATCTCGAATAGACTTCTTTGTTTTACATTATCCCACTCCTCCTGTGTGTTGTTTAAATCTCAAGTTGCTTTCTCCGTTTGTAATTATCCCACTCCTTTATTGTGTTGTTTAACTCTCGAGTAGAATTTTACATTTGTTGTTTATCCCACTCCTTATGTGTGTTCTTCAACTCTTAAGTAGTGTTCTTCGTTTGTGATACTCTTACTCCTTCTGTGTATTGTTTAAATCTCGAATAGACTTCTTTGTTAGACATTATCCCACTCCTCCTGTGTTGTTTAAATCTCAAGTTGCCTTCTCCGTTTGTAATTATCCCACTCCTTTATTGTGTTGTTTAACTCTCGAGTAGAATTTTACATTTGTTGTTTATCCCACTCCTTATGTGTGTTCTTCAACTCTTAAGTAGTGTTCTTCGTTTGTGATACTCTTACTCCTTCTGTGTATTGTTTAAATCTCGAATAGACTTCTTTGTTTGACATTATCCCACTCCTTTAGTGTGTTGTTTAACTGTCGAGCAGAGTTATTCGTTTGTTTATCTTCCATCTCCAAAGTTTGTTGTTTATATCTCTCAAGTAGATTTGTTCGTTTGTTGTTTATTGAACACCTTTTGTGTTTTGTTTAACTCTCAAGTAGAGTTCTTCGTTCGTTATTTTATTACTCCGCTTGTGTGTTGTTTAAATCTCAAATTGACTTCTCCGTTTGTAATTATCTCTCTCCCATTATTGTTTTATTTAACTCCCGAGTAGAATTTTATACTTGTTGTTTATCCCAATCCATATGTGCGTTGATTAATTCTCAAGTAGTGTTCTTCGTTTGTGATACTCTTACTCTTGTGTATTTTTTAAATCTCGAATAGACTTCTTTGTTTTACATTATCCCACTCCTCCTGTGTGTTGTTTAAATCTCAAGTTGATTTCTCCGTTTGTAATTATCCCACTCCTTTATTGTGTTGTTTAACTCTCGAGTAGAATTTTACATTTGTTGTTTATCCCACTCCTTATGTGTGTTCTTCAACTCTTAAGTAGTGTTCTTCGTTTGTGATACTCTTACTCCTTCTGTGTATTGTTTAAATCTCGAATAGACTTCTTTGTTTGACATTATCCCACTCCTTTAGTGTGTTGTTTAACTCTCGAGTAGAGTTATTCGTTTGTTTATCTTCCATCTCCAAAGTTTGTTGTTTATATCTCTCAAGTAGATTTGTTCGTTTGTTGTTTATTCAACACCTTTTGTGTTTTTTTTAACTCTCAAGTAGAGTTCTTCGACCGTTATTTTATTACTCCGCTTGTGTGTTGTTTAAATCTCAAATTGACTTCTCCGTTTGTAATTATCTCTCTCCCATTATTGTTTTATTTAACTCCCGAGTAGAATTATATACGTGTTGTTTATCCCAATCCATATGTGCGTTGATTAATTCTCAAGTAGTGTTCTTCGTTTTTGATACTCTTACTCCTTCTGTGTATTTTTTAAATCTCGAATAGACTTCTTTGTTTTACATTATCCCACTCCTCCTGTGTGTTGTTTAAATCTCAAGTTGCTTTCTCCGTTTGTAATTATCCCACTCCTTTATCAGGTTGTTTAACTCTCAGTAGAATTTTACATTTGTTGTTTATCCCACTCCTTATGTGTGTTCTTAAACTCTTAAGTAGTGTTCTTCGTTTGTGATACTCTTACTCCTTCTGTGTATTGTTTAAATCTCGAATAGACTTCTTTGTTAGACATTATCCCACTACTCCTGTGTGTTGTTTAAATCTCAAGTTGCCTTCTCCGTTTGTAATTATCCCACTCCTTTATTGTGTTGTTTAACTCTCGAGTAGAATTTTACATTTGTTGTTTATCCCACTCCTTATGTGTGTTCTTCAACTCTTAAGTAGTGTTCTTCGTTTGTGATACTCTTACTCCTTCTGTGTATTTTTTAAATCTCGAATAGACTTCTTTGTTTTACATTATCCCACTCCTCCTGTGTGTTGTTTAACTCTCGAGTAGAGTTATTCGTTTGTTTATCTTCCATCTCCAAAGTTTGTTGTTTATATCTCTCAAGTAGATTTGTTCGTTTGTTGTTTATTCAACACCTTTTGTGTTTTGTTTAACCCTCAAGTAGAGTTCTTCGTTTGTTATTTTATTACTCCGCTTGAGTGTTGTTTAAATCTCAAATTGACTTCTCCGTTGGTAATTATCTCTCTCCCATTATTGTTTTATTTAACTCCCGAGTAGAATTTTATACTTGTTGTTTATCCCGATCCATATGTGCGTTGATTAATTCTCAAGTAGTGTTCTTCGTTTGTGATACTCTTACTCCTTCTGTGTATTGTTTAAATCTCGAATAGACTTCTTTGTTTGACATTATCCCACTCCTTTAGTGTGTTGTTTAACTGTCGAGCAGAGTTATTCGTTTGTTTATCTTCCATCTCCAAAGTTTGTTGTTTATATCTCTCAAGTAGATTTGTTCGTTTGTTGTTTATTCAACACCTTTTGTGTTTTGTTTAACTCTCAAGTAGAGTTCTTCGTTCGTTATTTTATTACTCCGCTTGTGTTGTTTAAATCTCAAATTGACTTCTCCGTTTGTAATTATCTCTCTCCCATTATTGTTTTATTTAACTCGAGTAGAATTTTATATTTGTTGTTTATCCCAATCCATATGTGCGTTGATTAATTCTCAAGTAGTGTTCTTCGTTTTTGATACTCTTACTCCTTCTGTGTATTTTTTAAATCTCGAATAGACTTCTTTGTTTTACATTATCCCACTCCTCCTGTGTGTTGTTTAAATCTCAAGTTGATTTCTCCGTTTGTAATTATCCCACTCCTTTATTGTGTTGTTTAACTCTCGAGTAGAATTTTACATTTGTTGTTTATCCCACTCCTTATGTGTGTTATTCAACTCTTAAGTAGTGTTCTTCGTTTGTGATACTCTTACTCCTTTTGTGTATTGTTGAAATCTCGAATAGACTTCTTTGTTTGACATTATCCCACTCCTTTAGTGTGTTGTTTAACTCTCGAGTAGAGTTATTCGTTTGTTTATCTTCCATCTCCAAAGTTTGTTGTTTATATCTCTCAAGTAGATTTGTTCGTTTGTTGTTTATTCAACACCTTTTGTGTTTTGTTTAACCCTCAAGTAGAGTTCTTCGTTTGTTATTTTATTACTCCGCTTGAGTGTTGTTTAAATCTCAAATTGACTTCTCCGTTGGTAATTATCTCTCTCCCATTATTGTTTTATTTAACTCCCGAGTAGAATTTTATACTTGTTGTTTATCCCGATCCATATGTGCGTTGATTAATTCTCAAGTAGTGTTCTTCGTTTGTGATACTCTTACTCCTTCTGTGTATTGTTTAAATCTCGAATAGACTTCTTTGTTTGACATTATCCCACTCCTTTAGTGTGTTGTTTAACTCTCGAGTAGAGTTATTCGTTTGTTTATCTTCCATCTCCAAAGTTTGTTGTTTATATCTCTCAAGTAGATTTGTTCGTTTGTTGTTTATTCAACACCTTTTGTGTTTTGTTTAACTCTCAAGTAGAGTTCTTCGCTCGTTATTTTATTACTCCGCTTGTGTTGTTTAAATCTCAAATTGACTTCTCCGCTTGTAATTATCTCTCCCATTATTGTTTTATTTAACTCCCGAGTAGAATTATATACTTGTTGTTTATCCCAATCCATATGTGCTGATTAATTCTCAAGTAGTGTTCTTCGCTTTTGATACTCTTACCCTTCCTGTATTTTTTAAATCTCGAATAGACTTCTTTGTTTTACATTATCCCACTCCTCCTGTGTGTTGTTTAAATCTCAAGTTGATTTCTCCGTTTGTAATTATCCCACTCTTTATCAGTGTTGTTTAACTCTCGAGTAGAATTTTACATTTGTTGTTTATCCCACTCCTTATGTGTGTTCTTCAACTCTTAAGTAGTGTTCTTCGCTTGTGATACTCTTACCCTTCCTGTATTGTTTAAATCTCGAATAGACTTCTTTGTTTGACATTATCCCACTCCTTTAGTGTGTTGTTTAACTGTCGAGCAGAGTTATTCGTTTGTTTATCTTCCATCTCCAATGTTTGTTGTTTATATCTCTCAAGTAGATTTGTTCGTTTGTTGTTTATTCAACACCTTTGTGTTTTGTTTAACTCTCAAGTAGAGTTCTTCGTTCGTTATTTTATTACTCCGCTTGTGTGTTGTTTAAATCTCAAATTGACTTCTCCGTTTGTAATTATCTCTCTCCCATTATTGTTTTATTTAACTCCCGAGTAGAATTATATACGTGTTGTTTATCCCAGTCCATATGTGCGTTGATTAATTCTCAAGAAGTGTTCTTCGCTTTTGATACTCTTACTCCTTCCGGTATTTTTTAAATCTCAATAGACTTCTTTGTTTTACATTATCCCACTCCTCCTGTGTTGTTTAAATCTCAAGTTGCTTTCTCCGCTTGTAATTATCCTCCCTTTATTGTGTTGTTTAACTCTCGAGTAGAATTTTACTTTTGTTGTTTATCCCAATCCTTATGTGTGTTCTTCTACTCTTAAGTAGTGTTCTTCGTTTGTGATACTCTTACTCCTTCCGTGTAATGTTTAAATCTCGAATAGACTTCTTTGTTTGACATTATCCCACTCCTCCAGTGTGTTGTTTAAATCACAAGTTGCCTTCTCCGTTTGTAATTATCCCACTCCTTTATTGTGTTGTTTAACTCTCGAGTAGAATTTTACATTTGTTGTTTATCCCACTCCATATGTGTGTTCTTCAACTCTTAAGTAGTGTTCTTCGTTTGTGATACTCTTACTCCTTTTGTGTATTGTTTAAATCTCGAATAGACTTCTTTGTTTGACATTATCCCACTTCATTAGTGTGTTGTTTAACTCTTGAGTAGAGTTATTCGTTTGTTTATCTTCCATCTCCAAAGTTTGTTGTTTATATCTCACAAGTAGATTTGTTCGTTTGTTGTTTATTCAACACCTTTTGTGTTTTGTTTAACTCTCAAGTAGAGTTCTTCGTTCGTTATTTTATTAATCCGCTTGTGTGTTGTTTAAATCTCAAATTGACTTCTCCGTTTGTAATTATCTCTCTCCCATTATTGTTTTATTTAACTCCCGAGTAGAATTTTATACGTGTTGTTTATCCCAATCCATATGTGCGTTGATTAATTCTCAAGTAGTGTTCTTCGTTTGTGATACTCTTACTCCTTCTGTGTATTGTTTAAATCTCGAATAGACTTCTTTGTTTTACATTATCCCACTCCTCCTGTGTGTTGTTTAAATCTCAAGTTGCTTTCTCCGTTTGTAATTATCCCACTCCTTTATCAGGTTGTTTAACTCTCGAGTAGAATTTTACATTTGTTGTTTATCCCACTCTTATGTGTGTTCTTCAACTCTTAAGTAGTGTTCTTCGTTTGTGATACTCTTACTCCTTCTCGTATTGTTTAAATCTCGAATAGACTTCTTTGTTTGACATTATCCCACTCCTTTAGTGTGTTGTTTAACTCTCGAGTAGAGTTATTCGTTTGTTTATCTTCCATCTGCAAAGTTTGTTGTTTATATCTCTCAAGTAGATTTGTTCGTTTGTTGTTTATTCAACACCTTTTGTGTTTTGTTTAACTCTCAAGTAGAGTTCTTCGTTCGTTATTTTATTACTCCGCTTGTGTGTTGTTTAAATCTCAAATTGACTTCTCCGTTTGTAATTATCTCTCTCCCATTATTGTTTTTTAACTCCCGAGTAGAATTATATACGTGTTGTTTATCCCAATCCATATGTGCGTTGATTAATTCTCAAGTAGTGTTCTTCGTTTTTGATACTCTTACTCCTTCTGTGTATTTTTTAAATCTCGAATAGACTTCTTTGTTTTACATTATCCCACTCCTCCTGTGTGTTGTTTAAATCTCAAGTTGCTTTCTCCGTTTGTAATTATCCCACTCCTTTATTGTGTTGTTTAACTCTCGAGTAGAATTTTACATTTGTTGTTTATCCCACTCCTTATGTGTGTTCTTCAACTCTTAAGTAGTGTTCTTCGTTTGTGATACTCTTACTCCTTCTGTGTATTGTTTAAATCTCGAATAGACTTCTTTGTTAGACATTATCCCACTCCTCCTGTGTGTTGTTTAAATCTCAAGTTGCCTTCTCCGTTCGTAATTATCCCACTCCTTTATTGTGTTGTTTAACTCTCGAGTAGAATTTTACATTTGTTGTTTATCCCACTCCTTATGTGTGTTCTTCAACTCTTAAGTAGTGTTCTTCGTTTGTGATACTCTTACTCCTTCTGTGTATTGTTTAAATCTCGAATAGACTTCTTTGTTTGACATTATCCCACTCCTTTAGTGTGTTGTTTAACTGTCGAGCAGAGTTATTCGTTTGTTTATCTTCCATCTCCAAAGTTTGTTGTTTATATCTCTCAAGTAGATTTGTTCGTTTGTTGTTTATTCAACACCTTTTGTGTTTTGTTTAACCCTCAAGTAGAGTTCTTCGTTCGTTATTTTATTACTCCGCTTGAGTGTTGTTTAAATCTCAAATTGACTTCTCCGTTTGTAATTATCTCTCTCCCATTATTGTTTTATTTAACTCCCTAGTAGAATTTTATACTTGTTGTTTATCCCAATCCATATGTGCGTTGATTAATTCTCAAGTAGTGTTCTTCGTTTGTGATACTCTTACTCCTATGTATTTTTTAAATCTCGAATAGACTTCTTTGTTTGACATTATCCCACTCCTCATGTGTGTTAAAATCTCAAGTTGATTTCTCCGTTTGTAATTATCCCACTCCTTTATTGTGTTGTTTAACTCTCGAGTAGAATTTTACATTTGTTGTTTATCCCACTCCTTATGTGTGTTCTTCAACTCTTAAGTAGTGTTCTTCGTTTGTGATACTCTTACTCCTTCTGTGTATTGTTTAAATCTCGAATAGACTTCTTTGTTTGACATTATCCCACTCTGTGTTGTTTAACTCTCGAGTAGAGTTATTCGTTTGTTTATCTTCCATCTCCAAAGTTTGTTGTTTATATCTCTCAAGTAGATTTGTTCGTTTGTTGTTTATTCAACACCTTTTGTGTTTTGTTTAACCCTCAAGTAGAGTTCTTCGTTTGTTATTTTATTACTCCGCTTGAGTGTTGTTTAAATCTCAAATTGACTTCTCCCTTTGTAAATATCTCTAGCCCAATATCGCTTTATTTAACTCCCGAGTAGAATTTTATACTTGTTGTTTATCCCAATCCATATGTGAGTTGATTAAGTCTCAAGTAGTGTTCTTCGTTTGTGATACTCTTACTCCTTCTGTGTATTGTTTAAATCTCGAATAGACTTCTTTGTTTGACATTATCCCACTCCTTTAGTGTGTTGTTTAACTGTCGAGCAGAGTTATTCTTTTGTTTATCTTCCATCTCCAATGTTTGTTGTTTATATCTCTCAAGTAGATTTGTTCGTTTGTTGTTTATTCAACTCCATTTGTGTTTTGTTTAACTCTCAAGTAGAGTTTTTCGCTCATATTTTATTACTCCGCTGTGTGTTGTTTAAATCTCAAATTGACTTCTCCGTTTGTAATTATCTCTCTCCCATTATTGTTTTATTTAACTCCCGAGTAGAATTATATACTTGTTGTTTATCCCAATCCATATGTGTTGATTAATTCTCAAGTAGTGTTCTTCGCTTTTGATACTCTTACTCCTTCTCGTATTGTTTAAATCTCGAATAGACTTCTTTGTTTAACATTATCCCACTCCTGCAGTGTGTTGTTTAAATCTCAAGTTGATTTCTCCGTTTGTAATTATCCCACTCCTTTATTGTGTTGTTTAACTCTCGAGTAGAATTTTACATTTGTTGTTTATCCCACTCCTTATGTGTGTTATTCAACTCTTAAGTAGTGTTCTTCGTTTGTGATACTCTTACTCCTTCTGTGTATTGTTTAAATCTCGAATAGACTTCTTTGTTTGACATTATCCCACTCCTTTAGTGTGTTGTTTAACCTCTTGTAGAGTTATTCGTTTTTTTATCTTCCATCTGCAAAGTTTGTTGTTTATATCTCTGAAGTAGTTTTGTTGTTTTGTTGTTTATTCAACACCTTTTGTGTTTTGTTTAACTCTCAAGTAGAGTTCTTCGTTCGTTATTTTATTACTCCGCTTGTGTGTTGTTTAAATCTCAAATTGACTTCTCCGTTTGTAATTATCTCTCTCCCATTATTGTTTTATTTAACTCACGAGTAGAATTATATACGTGTTGTTTATCCCAATCCATATGTGCGTTGATTAATTCTCAAGTAGTGTTCTTCGTTTTTGATACTCTTACTCCTTCTGTGTATTTTTTAAATCTCGAATAGACTTCTTTGTTTTACATTATCCCACTCCTCCTGTGTGTTGTTTAAATCTCAAGTTGCTTTCTCCGTTTGTAATTATCCCACTCCTTTATTGTGTTGTTTAACTCTCGAGTAGAATTTTACATTTGTTGTTTATCCCACTCCTTATGTGTGTTCTTAAACTCTTAAGTAGTGTTCTTCGTTTGTGATACTCTTACTCCTTCTGTGTATTGTTTAAATCTCGAATAGACTTCTTTGTTTGACATTATCCCACTCCTTTAGTGTGTTGTTTAACTCTCGAGTAGAGTTATTCGTTTGTTTATCTTCCATCTCCAAAGTTTGTTGTTTATATCTCTCAAGTAGATTTGTTCGTTTGTTGTTTATTCAACACCTTTTGTGTTTTGTTTAACCCTCAAGTAGAGTTCTTCGTTTGTTATTTTATTACTCCGCTTGAGTGTTGTTTAAATCTCAAATTGACTTCTCCGTTGGTAATTATCTCTCTCCCATTATTGTTTTATTTAACTCCCGAGTAGAATTTTATACTTGTTGTTTATCCCAATCCATATGTGCGTTGATTAATTCTCAAGTAGTGTTCTTCGTTTGTGATACTCTTACTCCTTCTGTGTATTGTTTAAATCTCGAATAGACTTCTTTGTTTGACATTATCCCACTCCTTTAGTGTGTTGTTTAACTGTCGAGCAGAGTTATTCGTTTGTTTATCTTCCATCTCCAAAGTTTGTTGTTTATATCTCTCAAGTAGATTTGTTCGTTTGTTGTTTATTCAACACCTTTTGTGTTTTGTTTAACTCTCAAGTAGAGTTCTTCGTTCGTTATTTTATTACTCCGCTTGTGTGTTGTTTAAATCTCAAATTGACTTCTCCGTTTGTAATTATCTCTCTCCCATTATTGTTTTATTTAACTCCCGAGTAGAATTTTATACGTGTTGTTTATTCCAATCCATATGTGCGTTGATTAATTCTCAAGTAGTGTTCTTCGTTTGTGATACTCTTACTCCTTCTGTGTATTTTTTAAATCTCGAATAGACTTCTTTGTTTTACATTATCCCACTCCTCCTGTGTGTTGTTTAAATCTCAAGTTGCTTTCTCCGTTTGTAATTATCCCACTCCTTTATTGTGTTGTTTAACTCTCGAGTAGAATTTTACATTTGTTGTTTATCCCACTCTTATGTGTGTTCTTCAACTCTTAAGTAGTGTTCTTCGTTTGTGATACTCTTACTCCTTCTGTGTATTGTTTAAATCTCGAATAGACTTCTTTGTTTGACATTATCCCACTCCTTTAGTGTGTTGTTTAACTCTCGAGTAGAGTTATTCGTTTGTTTATCTTCCATCTCCAAAGTTTGTTGTTTATATCTCTCAAGTAGATTTGTTCGTTTGTTGTTTATTCAACACCTTTTGTGTTTTGTTTAACTCTCAAGTAGAGTTCTTCGTTCGTTATTTTATTACTCCGCTTGTGTGTTGTTTAAATCTCAAATTGACTTCTCCGTTTGTAATTATCTCTCTCCCATTATTGTTTTATTTAACTCCCGAGTAGAATTTTATACGTGTTGTTTATACCAATCCATATGTGCGTTGATTAATTCTCAAGTAGTGTTCTTCGTTTGTGATACTCTTACTCCTTCTGTGTATTTTTTAAATCTCGAATAGACTTCTTTGTTTGACATTATCCCACTCCTCATGTGTGTTGTTTAAATCTCAAATTGCCTTCTCCGTTTGTAATTAGCCCACTCCTTTATTGTGTTGTTTAACTCTCGAGTAGAATTTTACATTTGTTGTTTATCCCACTCCTTATGTGTGTTCTTTAACTCTTAAGTAGTGTTCTTCGTTTGTGATACTCTTACTCCGTCTATTGATGTTTAAATCTCGAATAGACTTCTTTGTTTGACACTATTCCACTCCTTTAGTGTGTTGTTTAACCCTCGAGTAGAGTTATTCGTTTGTTTTTCTTCCATCTCCAAACTTTGTTGTTTATATCTCTCAAGTAGATTTGTTCGTTTGTTGTTTATTCAACACCTTTTGTGTTTTGTTTAACTCTCAAGTAGAGTTCTTCGTTCATTATTTTATTACTCCGCTTGTGTGTTGTTTAAATCTCAAATTGACTTCTCCGTTTGTAATTATCTCTCTCCCATTATTGTTTTATTTAACTCCAGAGTAGAATTTTATACTTGTTGTTTATCCCAATCCATATGTGCGTTGATTAATTCTCAAGTAGTGTTCTTCGTTTGTGATACTCTTACTCCTTCTGTGTATTGTTTAAATCTCGAATAGACTTCTTTGTTTGACATTATCCCACTCCTCCTGTGTGTTGTTTAAATCTCAAGTTGCTTTCTCCGTTTGTAATTATCCCACTCCTTTATTGTGTTGTTTAACTCTCGAGTAGAATTTTACATTTGTTGTTTATCCCACTCCTTATGTGTGTTCTTCAACTCTTAAGTAGTGTTCTTCGTTTGTGATACTCTTACTCCTTCTGTGTATTGTTTAAATCTCGAATAGACTTCTTTGTTTGACATTATCCCACTCCTTTAGTGTGTTGTTTAACTCTCGAGTAGAGTTATTCGTTTGTTTATCTTCCATCTCCAAAGTTTGTTGTTTATATCTCTCAAGTAGATTTGTTCGTTTGTTGTTTATTCAACACCTTTTGTGTTTTGTTTAACTCTCAAGTAGAGTTCTTCGTTCGTTATTTTATTACTCCGCTTGTGTGTTGTTTAAATCTCAAATTGACTTCTCCGTTTGTAATTATCTCTCTCCCATTATTGTTTTATTTAACTCCCGAGTAGAATTATATACGTGTTGTTTATCCCAATCCATATGTGCGTTGATTAATTCTCAAGTAGTGTTCTTCGTTTTTGATACTCTTACTCCTTCTGTGTATTTTTTAAATCTCGAATAGACTTCTTTGTTTTACATTATCCCACTCCTCCTGTGTGTTGTTTAAATCTCAAGTTGCTTTCTCCGTTTGTAATTATCCCACTCCTTTATTGGGTTGTTTAACTCTCGAGTAGAATTTTACATTTGTTGTTTATCCCACTCCTTATGTGTGTTCTTCAACTCTTAAGTAGTGTTCTTCGTTTGTGATACTCTTACTCCTTCTGTGTATTGTTTAAATCTCGAATAGACTTCTTTGTTTGACATTATCCCACTCCTTTAGTGTGTTGTTTAACTGTCGAGCAGAGTTATTCGTTTGTTTATCTTCCATCTCCAAAGTTTGTTGTTTATATCTCTCAAGTAGATTTGTTCGTTTGTTGTTTATTCAACACCTTTTGTGTTTTGTTTAACTCTCAAGTAGAGTTCTTCGTTCGTTATTTTATTACTCCGCTTGTGTGTTGTTTAAATCTCAAATTGACTTCTCCGTTTGTAATTATCTCTCTCCCATTATTGTTTTATTTAACTCCCGAGTAGAATTATATACGTGTTGTTTATCCCAATCCATATGTGCGTTGATTAATTCTCAAGTAGTGTTCTTCGTTTTTGATACTCTTACTCCTTCTGTGTATTTTTTAAATCTCGAATAGACTTCTTTGTTTTACATTATCCCACTCCTCCTGTGTGTTGTTTAAATCTCAAGTTGATTTCTCCGTTTGTAATTATCCCACTCCTTTATTGTGTTGTTTAACTCTCGAGTAGAATTTTACATTTGTTGTTTATCCCACTCCTTATGTGTGTTATTCAACTCTTAAGTAGTGTTCTTCGTTTGTGATACTCTTACTCCTTCTGTGTATTGTTTAAATCTCGAATAGACTTCTTTGTTTGACATTATCCCACTCCTTTAGTGTGTTGTTTAACTCTCGAGTAGAGTTATTCGTTTGTTTATCTTCCATCTCCAAAGTTTGTTGTTTATATCTCTCAAGTAGATTTGTTCGTTTGTTGTTTATTCAACACCTTTTGTGTTTTGTTTAACTCTCAAGTAGAGTTCTTCGTTTGTTATTTTATTACTCCGCTTGAGTGTTGTTTAAATCTCAAATTGACTTCTCCGTTGGTAATTATCTCTCTCCCATTATTGTTTTATTTAACTCCCGAGTAGAATTTTATACTTGTTGTTTATCCCGATCCATATGTGCGTTGATTAATTCTCAAGTAGTGTTCTTCGTTTGTGATACTCTTACTCCTTCTGTGTATTGTTTAAATCTCGAATAGACTTCTTTGTTTGACATTATCCCACTCCTTTAGTGTGTTGTTTAACTGTCGAGCAGAGTTATTCGTTTGTTTATCTTCCATCTCCAAAGTTTGTTGTTTATATCTCTCAAGTAGATTTGTTCGTTTGTTGTTTATTCAACACCTTTTGTGTTTTGTTTAACTCTCAAGTAGAGTTCTTCGTTCGTTATTTTATTACTCCTTTGTGTGTTGTTTAAATCTCAAATTGACTTCTCCGCTTGTAATTATCTCTCCCATTATTGTTTTATTTAACTCCTAGTAGAATTTTATACGTGTTGTTTATCCCAATCCATATGTGCTGATTAATTCTTAAGTAGTGTTCTTCGTTTGTGATACTCTTACTCCTTCTGTGTATTTTTTAAATCTCGAATAGACTTCTTTGTTTTACATTATCCCACTCCTCCTGTGTATTGTTTAAATCTCAGTGTTGCTTTCTCCGTTTGTAATTATCCCACTCCTTTATTGTGTTGTTTAACTCTCGAGTAGAATTTTACATTTGTTGTTTATCCCACTCCTTATGTGTGTTCTTCAACTCTTAAGTAGTGTTCTTCGTTTGTGATACTCTTACTCCTTCTGTGTATTGTTTAAATCTCGAATAGACTTCTTTGTTTGACATTATCCCACTCCTTTAGTGTGTTGTTTAACTGTCGAGCAGAGTTATTCGTTTGTTTATCTTCCATCTCCAATGTTTGTTGTTTATATCTCTCAAGTAGATTTGTTCGTTTGTTGTTTATTCAACACCTTTTGTGTTTTGTTTAACTCTCAAGTAGAGTTCTTCGTTCGTTATTTTATTACTCCGCTTGTGTGTTGTTTAAATCTCAAATTGACTTCTCCGTTTGTAATTATCTCTCTCCCATTATTGTTTTATTTAACTCACGAGTAGAATTATATACGTGTTGTTTATCCCAATCCATATGTGCGTTGATTAATTCTCAAGTAGTGTTCTTCGTTTTTGATACTCTTACTCCTTCTGTGTATTTTTTAAATCTCGAATAGACTTCTTTGTTTTACATTATCCCACTCCTCCTGTGTTTTGTTTAAATCTCAAGTTGATTTCTCCGTTTGTAATTATCCCACTCCTTTATTGTGTTGTTTAACTCTCGAGTAGAATTTTACATTTGTTGTTTATCCCACTCCTTATGTGTGTTCTTCAACTCTTAAGTAGTGTTCTTCGTTTGTGATACTCTTACTCCTTCTGTGTATTGTTTAAATCTCGAATAGACTTCTTTGTTTGACATTATCCCACTCCTTTAGTGTGTTGTTTAACTCTCGAGTAGAGTTATTCGTTTGTTTATCTTCCATCTCCAAAGTTTGTTGTTTATATCTCTCAAGTAGATTTGTTCGTTTGTTGTTTATTCAACACCTTTTGTGTTTTGTTTAACCCTCAAGTAGAGTTCTTCGTTTGTTATTTTATTACTCCGCTTGAGTGTTGTTTAAATCTCAAATTGACTTCTCCGTTGGTAATTATCTCTCTCCCATTATTGTTTTATTTAACTCCCGAGTAGAATTTTATACTTGTTGTTTATCCCAATCCATATGTGCGTTGATTAATTCTCAAGTAGTGTTCTTCGTTTGTGATACTCTTACTCCTTCTGTGTATTGTTTAAATCTCGAATAGACTTCTTTGTTTGACATTATCCCACTCCTAAAGTGTGTTGTTTAAATCTCTAGTTGCCTTCTCCGCTTGTAATTATCCCACCTTTATTGTGTTGTTTAACTCGAGTAGAATTTTACATTTGTTGTTTATCCCACTCTTATGTGTGTTCTTCAACTCTTAAGTAGTGTTCTTCGTTTGTGATACTCTTACTCCTTCTGTGTATTGTTTAAATCTCGAATAGACTTCTTTGTTTGACATTATCCCACTCCTTTAGTGTGTTGTTTAACTCTCGAGTAGAGTTATTCGTTTGTTTATCTTCCATCTCCAAAGTTTGTTGTTTATATCTCTCAAGTAGATTTGTTCGTTTGTTGTTTATTCAACACCTTTTGTGTTTTGTTTAACCCTCAAGTAGAGTTCTTCGTTCGTTATTTTATTACTCCTTGTGTTGTTTAAATCTCAAATTGACTTCTCCGTTTGTAATTATCTCTCTCCCATTATTGTTTTATTTAACTCCCGAGTAGAATTTTATACGTGTTGTTTATCCCAATCCATATGTGCGTTGATTAATTCTCAAGTAGTGTTCTTCGTTTGTGATACTCTTACTCCTTCTGTGTATTTTTTAAATCTCGAATAGACTTCTTTGTTTTACATTATCCCACTCCTCCTGTGTGTTGTTTAAATCTCAAGTTGCCTTCTCCGTTTGTAATTATCCCACCTTTTATCAGGTTGTTTAACTCTCGAGTAGAATTTTACATTTGTTGTTTATCCCACTCCTTATGTGTGTTCTTCAACTCTTAAGTAGTGTTCTTCGTTTGTGATACTCTTACTCCTTCTGTGTATTGTTTAAATCACGAATAGACTTCTTTGTTTGACATTATCCCACTCCTTTAGTGTGTTGTTTAACTGTCGAGCAGAGTTATTCTGTTGTTTATCTTCCATCTCCAAAGTTTGTTGTTTATATCTCTCAAGTAGATTTGTTCGTTTGTTGTTTATTCAACACCTTTTGTGTTTTGTTTAACTCTCAAGTAGAGTTCTTCGTTCGTTATTTTA
Organism: Plantago major; assembly: GCA_026545765.1. NCBI lineage: Eukaryota > Viridiplantae > Streptophyta > Magnoliopsida > Lamiales > Plantaginaceae > Plantago > Plantago major. Next base: position 98,676 of record JAIFAC010000056.1, read on the forward strand.
TTACTCCGCTTGTGTGTTGTTTAAATCTCAAATTGACTTCTCCGTTTGTAATTATCTCTCTCCCATTATTGTTTTATTTAACTCCCGAGTAGAATTATATACGTGTTGTTTATCCCAATCCATATGTGCGTTGATTAATTCTCAAGTAGTGTTCTTCGTTTTTGATACTCTTACTCCTTCTGTGTATTGTTTAAATCTCGAAAGACTTCTTTGTTAGACATTATCCCACTCCTCCTGTGTGTTGTTTAAATCTCAAGTTGCTTTCTCCGTTTGTAATTATCCCACTCCCTTATTGTGTTGTTTAACTCTCGAGTAGAATTTTACATTTGTTGTTTATCCCACTCCTTATGTGTGTTCTTCAACTCTTAAGTAGTGTTCTTCGTTTGTGATACTCTTACTCCTTCTGTGTATTGTTTAAATCTCGAATAGACTTCTTTGTTTGACATTATCCCACTCCTTTAGTGTGTTGTTTAACTCTCGATAGAGTTATTCGCTTGTTTATCTTCCATCTCCAAAGTTTGTTGTTTATATCTCAAGTAGATTTGTTCGCTTGTTGTTTATTCAACACCTTTGTTTTGTTTAACCTCAAGTAGAGTTCTTCGCTTGTTATTTTATTACTCCGCTGAGTGTTGTTTAAATCTCAAATTGACTTCTCCGCTTGTAATTATCTCTCCCATTATTGTTTTATTTAACTCTAGTAGAATTTTATACTTGTTGTTTATCCCATCCATATGTGCTGATTAATTCTCAAGTAGTGTTCTTCGCTTGTGATACTCTTACTCCTTCCGTGTATTGTTTAAATCTCGAATAGACTTCTTTGTTTGACATTATCCCACTCCTTTAGTGTGTTGTTTAACTCTCGAGAGTTATTCGCTTGTTTATCTTCCATCTCCAAAGTTTGTTGTTTATATCTCTCAAGTAGATTTGTTCGCTTGTTGTTTATTCAACACCTTTTTGTGTTTTGTTTAACTCTCAAGTAGAGTTCTTCGCTCGTTATTTTATTACTCCGCTTGTGTGTTGTTTAAATCTCAAATTGACTTCTCCGCTTGTAATTATCTCTCTCCCATTATTGTTTTATTTAACTCCTAGTAGAATTATATACTTGTTGTTTATCCCAATCCATATGTGCGCTGATTAATTCTCAAGTAGTGTTCTTCGCTTTTGATACTCTTACTCCTTCTTGTATTGTTTAAATCTCGAATAGACTTCTTTTGTTTTACATTATCCCACTCCTCCGTGTGTTGTTTAAATCTCAAGTTGATTTCTCCGCTTGTAATTATCCCACTCCTTTATCAGTGTTGTTTAACTCTCGAGTAGAATTTTACATTTGTTGTTTATCCCACTCCTTATGTGTGTTCTTCAACTCTTAAGTAGTGTTCTTCGCTTGTGATACTCTTACCCTTCCGTGGTATTGTTTAAATCTCGAATAGACTTCTTTGTTTGACATTATCCCACCCTTTAGTGTGTTGTTTAACCGTCAGTAGTTATTCGTTTGTTTATCTTCCATCTCCAAAGTTTGTTGTTTATATCTCTCAAGTAGATTTGTTCGTTTGTTGTTTATTCAACACCTTTTGTGTTTTGTTTAACCCTCAAGTAGAGTTCTTCGTTCGTTATTTTATTACTCCGCTTGTGTGTTGTTTAAATCTCAAATTGACTTCTCCGTTTGTAATTATCTCTCTCCCATTATTGTTTTATTTAACTCCCGAGTAGAATTATATACGTGTTGTTTATCCCAATCCATATGTGCTTTGATTAATTCTCAAGTAGTGTTCTTCGTTTTTGATACTCTTTACCTTCCGTGTATTTTTAAATCTCGAATAGACTTCTTTGTTTTACATTATCCCACTCCTCCTGTGTGTTGTTTAAATCTCAAGTTGCTTTCTCCGTTTGTAATTATCCCATCCCTTATTGTGTCGTTTAACTCTCGAGTAGAATTTTACATTTGTTGTTTATCCCACTCCTTATGTGTGTTCTTCAACTCTTAAGTAGTGTTCTTCGTTTGTGATACTCTTACTCCTTCTGTGTATTGTTTAAATCTCGAATAGACTTCTTTGTTAGACATTATCCCACTCCTCCTGTGTGTTGTTTAAATCTCAAGTTGCCTTCTCCGTTCGTAATTATCCCACTCCTTTATTGTGTTGTTTAACTCTCGAGTAGAATTTTACATTTGTTGTTTATCCCACTCCTTATGTGTGTTCTTCAACTCTTAAGTAGTGTTCTTCGATTGTGATATTCTTACTCCTTCTGTATTGTTTAAATCTCAATAGACTTCTTTTGTTGACATTATCCCACTCCTTTAGTGTGTTGTTTAACTCTTGTAGAGTTATTCGCTTGTTTATCTTCCATCTCCAATGTTTGTTGTTTATATCTCTCAAGTAGATTTGTTCGCTTGTTGTTTATTCAACACCTTTGTGTTTTGTTTAACTCTCAAGTAGAGTTCGTTCGTTATTTTATTACTCCGCTTGTGTGTTGTTTAAATCTCAAATTGACTTCTCCGTTTGTAATTATCTCTCTCCCATTATTGTTTTATTTAACTCCCGAGTAGAATTATATACGTGTTGTTTATCCCAATCCATATGTGCGTTGATTAATTCTCAAGTAGTGTTCTTCGTTTTTGATACTCTTACTCCTTCTGTGTAATTTTTAAATCTCGAATAGACTTCTTTGTTTTACATTATCCCACTCCTCCTGTGTGTTGTTTAAATCTCAAGTTGATTTCTCCGTTTGTAATTATCCCACTCCTTTATTGTGTTGTTTAACTCTCGAGTAGAATTTTACATTTGTTGTTTATCCCACTCCTTATGTGTGTTATTCAACTCTTAAGTAGTGTTCTTCGTTTGTGATACTCTTACTCCTTCTGTGTTGTTTAAATCTCGAATAGACTTCTTTGTTTGACATTATCCCACCCTTTTAGTGTGTTGTTTAACTGTCGAGGAGATTTATTCGTTTGTTTATCTTCCATCTCCAAAGTTTGTTGTTTATATCTCTCAAGTAGATTTGTTCGTTTGTTGTTTATTCAACACCTTTTGTGTTTTGTTTAACTCTCAAGTAGAGTTCTTCGTTCGTTATTTTATTACTCCGCTTGTGTGTTGTTTAAATCTCAAATTGACTTCTCCGTTTGTAATTATCTCTCTCCCATTATTGTTTTATTTAACTCCCGAGTAGAATTATATACGTGTTGTTTATCCCAATCCATATGTGCGTTGATTAATTCTCAAGTAGTGTTCTTCGTTTTTGATACTCTTACTCCTTCTGTGTATTGTTAAATCTCGAATAGACTTCTTTGTTTTACATTATCCCACTCCTCCTGTGTGTTGTTTAAATCTCAAGTTGCTTTCTCCGTTTGTAATTATCCCACTCCTTTATTGTGTTGTTTAACTCTCGAGTAGAATTTTACATTTGTTGTTTATCCCACTCCTTATGTGTGTTCTTCAACTCTTAAGTAGTGTTCTTCGTTTGTGATACTCTTACTCCTTCTGTGTATTGTTTAAATCTCGAATAGACTTCTTTGTTAGACATTATCCCACTCCTCCTGTGTGTTGTTTAAATCTCAAGTTGCCTTCTCCGTTCGTAATTATCCCACTCCTTTATTGTGTTGTTTAACTCTCGAGTAGAATTTTACATTTGTTGTTTATCCCACTCCTTATGTGTGTTCTTCAACTCTTAAGTAGTGTTCTTCGTTTGTGATACTCTTACTCCTTCTGTGTATTGTTTAAATCTCGAATAGACTTCTTTGTTTGACATTATCCCACTCCTTTAGTGTGTTGTTTAACTGTCGAGCAGAGTTATTCGTTTGTTTATCTTCCATCTCCAATGTTTGTTGTTTATATCTCTCAAGTAGATTTGTTCGTTTGTTGTTTATTCAACACCTTTTGTGTTTTGTTTAACTCTCAAGTAGAGTTCTTCGTTCGTTATTTTATTACTCCGCTTGTGTGTTGTTTAAATCTCAAATTGACTTCTCCGTTTGTAATTATCTCTCTCCCATTATTGTTTTATTTAACTCCCGAGTAGAATTATATACGTGTTGTTTATCCCAATCCATATGTGCGTTGATTAATTCTCAAGTAGTGTTCTTCGTTTTTGATACTCTTACTCCTTCTGTGTAATTTTTAAATCTCGAATAGACTTCTTTGTTTTACATTATCCCACTCCTCCTGTGTGTTGTTTAAATCTCAAGTTGCTTTCTCCGTTTGTAATTATCCCACTCCTTTATTGTGTTGTTTAACTCTCGAGTAGAATTTTACATTTGTTGTTTATCCCACTCCTTATGTGTGTTCTTCAACTCTTAAGTAGTGTTCTTCGTTTGTGATACTCTTACTCCTTCTGTGTATTGTTTAAATCTCGAATAGACTTCTTTGTTTGACATTATCCCACTCCTTTAGTGTGTTGTTTAACTGTCGAGCAGAGTTATTCGTTTGTTTATCTTCCATCTCCAAAGTTTGTTGTTTATATCTCTCAAGTAGATTTGTTCGTTTGTTGTTTATTCAACACCTTTTGTGTTTTGTTTAACCCTCAAGTAGAGTTCTTCGTTTGTTATTTTATTACTCCGCTTGAGTGTTGTTTAAATCTCAAATTGACTTCTCCGTTGGTAATTATCTCTCTCCCATTATTGTTTTATTTAACTCCCGAGTAGAATTTTATACTTGTTGTTTATCCCAATCCATATGTGCGTTGATTAATTCTCAAGTAGTGTTCTTCGTTTGTGATACTCTTACTCCTTCTGTGTATTGTTTAAATCTCGAATAGACTTCTTTGTTTGACATTATCCCACTCCTTTAGTGTGTTGTTTAACTGTCGAGCAGAGTTATTCGTTTGTTTATCTTCCATCTGCAAAGTTTGTTGTTTATATCTCTCAAGTAGATTTGTTCGTTTGTTGTTTATTCAACACCTTTTGTGTTTTGTTTAACTCTCAAGTAGAGTTCTTCGTTCGTTATTTTATTACTCCGCTTGTGTGTTGTTTAAATCTCAAATTGACTTCTCCGTTTGTAATTATCTCTCTCCCATTATTGTTTTATTTAACTCCCGAGTAGAATTATATACGTGTTGTTTATCCCAATCCATATGTGCGTTGATTAATTCTCAAGTAGTGTTCTTCGTTTTTGATACTCTTACTCCTTCTGTGTATTTTTTAAATCTCGAATAGACTTCTTTGTTTTACATTATCCCACTCCTCCTGTGTGTTGTTTAAATCTCAAGTTGCTTTCTCCGTTTGTAATTATCCCACTCCTTTATTGTGTTGTTTAACTCTCGAGTAGAATTTTACATTTGTTGTTTATCCCACTCCTTATGTGTGTTCTTCAACTCTTAAGTAGTGTTCTTCGTTTGTGATACTCTTACTCCTTCTGTGTATTGTTTAAATCTCGAATAGACTTCTTTGTTTGACATTATCCCACTCCTTTAGTGTGTTGTTTAACTCTCGAGTAGAGTTATTCGTTTGTTTATCTTCCATCTCCAAAGTTTGTTGTTTATATCTCTCAAGTAGATTTGTTCGTTTGTTGTTTATTCAACACCTTTTGTGTTTTGTTTAACCCTCAAGTAGAGTTCTTCGTTTGTTATTTTATTACTCCGCTTGAGTGTTGTTTAAATCTCAAATTGACTTCTCCGTTTGTAATTATCTCTCTCCCATTATTGTTTTATTTAACTCCCGAGTAGAATTATATACGTGTTGTTTATCCCAATCCATATGTGCGTTGATTAATTCTCAAGTAGTGTTCTTCGTTTTTGATACTCTTACTCCTTCTGTGTATTTTTTAAATCTCGAATAGACTTCTTTGTTTTACATTATCCCACTCCTCCTGTGTGTTGTTTAAATCTCAAGTTGCTTTCTCCGTTTGTAATTATCCCACTCCTTTATTGTGTTGTTTAACTCTCGAGTAGAATTTTACATTTGTTGTTTATCCCACTCCTTATGTGTGTTCTTCAACTCTTAAGTAGTGTTCTTCGTTTGTGATACTCTTACTCCTTCTGTGTATTGTTTAAATCTCGAATAGACTTCTTTGTTAGACATTATCCCACTCCTCCTGTGTGTTGTTTAAATCTCAAGTTGCCTTCTCCGTTCGTAATTATCCCACTCCTTTATTGTGTTGTTTAACTCTCGAGTAGAATTTTACATTTGTTGTTTATCCCACTCCTTATGTGTGTTCTTCAACTCTTAAGTAGTGTTCTTCGTTTGTGATACTCTTACTCCTTCTGTGTATTGTTTAAATCTCGAATAGACTTCTTTGTTTGACATTATCCCACTCCTTTAGTGTGTTGTTTAACTGTCGAGCAGAGTTATTCGTTTGTTTATCTTCCATCTCCAATGTTTGTTGTTTATATCTCTCAAGTAGATTTGTTCGTTTGTTGTTTATTCAACACCTTTTGTGTTTTGTTTAACTCTCAAGTAGAGTTCTTCGTTCGTTATTTTATTACTCCGCTTGTGTGTTGTTTAAATCTCAAATTGACTTCTCCGTTTGTAATTATCTCTCTCCCATTATTGTTTTATTTAACTCCCGAGTAGAATTTTATACGTGTTGTTTATCCCAATCCATATGTGCGTTGATTAATTCTCAAGTAGTGTTCTTCGTTTGTGATACTCTTACTCCTTCTGTGTATTGTTTAAATCTCGAATAGACTTCTTTGTTAGACATTATCCCACTCCTCCTGTGTGTTGTTTAAATCTCAAGTTGCCTTCTCCGTTCGTAATTATCCCACTCCTTTATTGTGTTGTTTAACTCTCGAGTAGAATTTTACATTTGTTGTTTATCCCACTCCTTATGTGTGTTCTTCAACTCTTAAGTAGTGTTCTTCGTTTGTGATACTCTTACTCCTTCTGTGTATTGTTTAAATCTCGAATAGACTTCTTTGTTTGACATTATCCCACTCCTTTAGTGTGTTGTTTAACTCTCGAGTAGAGTTATTCGTTTGTTTATCTTCCATCTCCAAAGTTTGTTGTTTATATCTCTCAAGTAGATTTGTTCGTTTGTTGTTTATTCAACACCTTTTGTGTTTTGTTTAACCCTCAAGTAGAGTTCTTCGTTCGTTATTTTATTACTCCGCTTGAGTGTTGTTTAAATCTCAAATTGACTTCTCCGTTGGTAATTATCTCTCTCCCATTATTGTTTTATTTAACTCCCGAGTAGAATTTTATACTTGTTGTTTATCCCGATCCATATGTGCGTTGATTAATTCTCAAGTAGTGTTCTTCGTTTGTGATACTCTTACTCCTTCTGTGTATTGTTTAAATCTCGAATAGACTTCTTTGTTAGACATTATCCCACTCCTCCTGTGTGTTGTTTAAATCTCAAGTTGCCTTCTCCGTTTGTAATTATCCCACTCCTTTATTGGGTTGTTTAACTCTCGAGTAGAATTTTACATTTGTTGTTTATCCCACTCCTTATGTGTGTTCTTCAACTCTTAAGTAGTGTTCTTCGTTTGTGATACTCTTACTCCTATGTGTTGTTTAAATCTCGAATAGACTTATTTGTTTGACATTATCCCACTCCTTTAGTGTGTTGTTTAACTCGTTAGTAGTTATTCGCTTGTTTATCTTCCATCCAAAGTTTGTTGTTTATATCTCTCAAGTAGATTTGTTCGTTTGTTGTTTATTCAACACCTTTTGTGTTTTGTTTAACTCTCAAGTAGAGTTCTTCGTTCGTTATTTTATTACTCCGCTTGTGTGTTGTTTAAATCTCAAATTGACTTCTCCGTTTGTAATTATCTCTCTCCCATTATTGTTTTATTTAACTCCCGAGTAGAATTATATACGTGTTGTTTATCCCAATCCATATGTGCGTTGATTAATTCTCAAGTAGTGTTCTTCGTTTTTGATACTCTTACTCCTTTCCGTATTTTTTAAATCTCGAATAGACTTCTTTGTTTTACATTATCCCACCTCTCCGTGTGTTGTTTAAATCTCAAGTTGCTTTCTCCGCTTGTAATTATCCCACCTTTATTGTGTTGTTTAACTCTCAGTAGAATTTTACATTTGTTGTTTATCCCACTCCTTATGTGTGTTCTTCAACTCTTAAGTAGTGTTCTTCGTTTGTGATACTCTTACTCCTTCTGTGTATTGTTTAAATCTCGAATAGACTTCTTTGTTAGACATTATCCCACTCCTCCTGTGTGTTGTTTAAATCTCAAGTTGCCTTCTCCGTTCGTAATTATCCCACTCCTTTATTGTGTTGTTTAACACTCGAGTAGAATTTTACATTTGTTGTTTATCCCACTCCTTATGTGTGTTCTTCAACTCTTAAGTAGTGTTCTTCGTTTGTGATACTCTTACTCCTTCTGTGTATTGTTTAAATCTCGAATAGACTTCTTTGTTTGACATTATCCCACTCCTTTAGTGTGTTGTTTAACTCTCGAGTAGAGTTATTCGTTTGTTTATCTTCCATCTCCAAAGTTTGTTGTTTATATCTCTCAAGTAGATTTGTTCGTTTGTTGTTTATTCAACACCTTTTGTGTTTTGTTTAACCCTCAAGTAGAGTTCTTCGTTTGTTATTTTATTACTCCGCTTGAGTGTTGTTTAAATCTCAAATTGACTTCTCCGTTGGTAATTATCTCTCTCCCATTATTGTTTTATTTAACTCCCGAGTAGAATTTTATACTTGTTGTTTATCCCAATCCATATGTGCGTTGATTAATTCTCAAGTAGTGTTCTTCGTTTGTGATACTCTTACTCCTTCTGTGTATTGTTTAAATCTCGAATAGACTTCTTTGTTAGACATTATCCCACTCCTCCTGTGTGTTGTTTAAATCTCAAGTTGCCTTCTCCGTTTGTAATTATCCCACTCCTTTATTGTGTTGTTTAACTCTCGAGTAGAATTTTACATTTGTTGTTTATCCCACTCCTTATGTGTGTTCTTCAACTCTTAAGTAGTGTTCTTCGTTTGTGATACTCTTACTCCTTCTGTGTATTGTTTAAATCTCGAATAGACTTCTTTGTTTGACATTATCCCACTCCTTTAGTGTGTTGTTTAACTGTCGAGCAGAGTTATTCGTTTGTTTATCTTCCATCTGCAAAGTTTGTTGTTTATATCTCTCAAGTAGATTTGTTCGTTTGTTGTTTATTCAACACCTTTTGTGTTTTGTTTAACTCTCAAGTAGAGTTCTTCGTTCGTTATTTTATTACTCCGCTTGTGTGTTGTTTAAATCTCAAATTGACTTCTCCGTTTGTAATTATCTCTCTCCCATTATTGTTTTATTTAACTCCCGAGTAGAATTATATACGTGTTGTTTATCCCAATCCATATGTGCTTTGATTAATTCTCAAGTAGTGTTCTTCGTTTTTGATACTCTTACTCCTTCTGTGTATTTTTTAAATCTCGAATAGACTTCTTTGTTTTACATTATCCCACTCCTCCTGTGTGTTGTTTAAATCTCAAGTTGCTTTCTCCGTTTGTAATTATCCCACTCTTTTATTGTGTTGTTTAACTCTCGAGTAGAATTTTACATTTGTTGTTTATCCCACTCCTTATGTGTGTTCTTCAACTCTTAAGTAGTGTTCTTCGTTTGTGATACTCTTACTCCTATGTATTGTTTAAATCTCGAATAGACTTATTTGTTTTACATTATCCCACTCCTGTGTGTTGTTTAAATCTCAAGTTGCTTTCTCCGTTTGTAATTATCCCACTCCTTTATTTTGTTGTTTAACTCTCGAGTAGAATTTTACATTTGTTGTTTATCCCACTCCTTATGTGTGTTCTTCAACTCTTAAGTAGTGTTCTTCGTTTGTGATACTCTTACTCCTTCTGTGTATTGTTTAAATCTCGAATAGACTTCTTTGTTAGACATTATCCCACTCCTCCCGTGTGTTGTTTAAATCTCAAGTTGCCTTCTCCGTTTGTAATTATCCACTCCTTTATTGTGTTGTTTAACTCTCGAGTAGAATTTTACATTTGTTGTTTATCCCACTCCTTATGTGTGTTCTTCAACTCTAAAGTAGTGTTCTTCGTTTGTGATACTCTTACTCCTTCTGTGTATTGTTTAAATCTCAAATAGACTTCTTTGTTTGACATTATCCCACTCCTTTAGTGTGTTGTTTAACTCTCGAGTAGAGTTATTCGTTTGTTTATCTTCCATCTCCAAAGTTTGTTGTTTATATCTCTCAAGTAGATTTGTTCGTTTGTTGTTTATTCAACACCTTTTGTGTTTTGTTTAACCCTCAAGTAGAGTTCTTCGTTTGTTATTTTATTACTCCGCTTGAGTGTTGTTTAAATCTCAAATTGACTTCTCCGTTGGTAATTATCTCTCTCCCATTATTGTTTTATTTAACTCCCGAGTAGAATTTTATACTTGTTGTTTATCCCGATCCATATGTGCGTTGATTAATTCTCAAGTAGTGTTCTTCGTTTGTGATACTCTTACTCCTTCTGTGTATTGTTTAAATCTCGAATAGACTTCTTTGTTAGACATTATCCCACTCCTCCTGTGTGTTGTTTAAATCTCAAGTTGCCTTCTCCGTTTGTAATTATCCCACTCCTTTATTGTGTTGTTTAACTCTCGAGTAGAATTTTACATTTGTTGTTTATCCCACTCCTTATGTGTGTTCTTCAACTCTTAAGTAGTGTTCTTCGTTTGTGATACTCTTACTCCTGTGTATTGTTTAAATCTCGAATAGACTTCTTTGTTTGACATTATCCCACTCCTTTAGTGTGTTGTTTAACTGTCGAGCAGAGTTATTCGTTTGTTTATCTTCCATCTGCAAAGTTTGTTGTTTATATCTCTCAAGTAGATTTGTTCGTTTGTTGTTTATTCAACACCTTTTGTGTTTTGTTTAACTCTCAAGTAGAGTTCTTCGTTCGTTATTTTATTACTCCGCTTGTGTGTTGTTTAAATCTCAAATTGACTTCTCCGTTTGTAATTATCTCTCTCCCATTATTGTTTTATTTAACTCCCGAGTAGAATTATATACGTGTTGTTTATCCCAATCCATATGTGCGTTGATTAATTCTCAAGTAGTGTTCTTCGTTTTTGATACTCTTACTCCTTCTGTGTAATTTTTAAATCTCGAATAGACTTCTTTGTTTTACATTATCCCACTCCTCCTGTGTGTTGTTTAAATCTCAAGTTGCTTTCTCCGTTTGTAATTATCCCACTCCCTTATTGTGTTGTTTAACTCTCGAGTAGAATTTTACATTTGTTGTTTATCCCACTCCTTATGTGTGTTCTTCAACTCTTAAGTAGTGTTCTTCGTTTGTGATACTCTTACTCCTTCTGTGTATTGTTTAAATCTCGAATAGACTTCTTTGTTAGACATTATCCCACTCCTCCTGTGTGTTGTTTAAATCTCAAGTTGCCTTCTCCGTTTGTAATTATCCCACTCCTTTATTGTGTTGTTTAACTCTCGAGTAGAATTTTACATTTGTTGTTTATCCCACTCCTTATGTGTGTTCTTCAACTCTTAAGTAGTGTTCTTCGTTTGTGATACTCTTACTCCTTCTGTGTATTGTTTAAATCTCGAATAGACTTCTTTGTTTGACATTATCCCACTCCTTTAGTGTGTTGTTTAACTCTCGAGTAGAGTTATTCGTTTGTTTATCTTCCATCTCCAAAGTTTGTTGTTTATATCTCTCAAGTAGATTTGTTCGTTTGTTGTTTATTCAACACCTTTTGTGTTTTGTTTAACCCTCAAGTAGAGTTCTTCGTTTGTTATTTTATTACTCCGCTTGAGTGTTGTTTAAATCTCAAATTGACTTCTCCGTTGGTAATTATCTCTCTCCCATTATTGTTTTATTTAACTCCCGAGTAGAATTTTATACTTGTTGTTTATCCCAATCCATATGTGCGTTGATTAATTCTCAAGTAGTGTTCTTCGTTTGTGATACTCTTACTCCTTCTGTGTATTGTTTAAATCTCGAATAGACTTCTTTGTTAGACATTATCCCACTCCTCCTGTGTGTTGTTTAAATCTCAAGTTGCCTTCTCCGTTTGTAATTATCCCACTCCTTTATTGTGTTGTTTAACTCTCGAGTAGAATTTTACATTTGTTGTTTATCCCACTCCTTATGTGTGTTCTTCAACTCTTAAGTAGTGTTCTTCGTTTGTGATACTCTTACTTCCTCGTGGTATTGTTTAAATCTCGAATAGACTTCTTTGTTTGACATTATCCCACTCCTTTAGTGTGTTGTTTAACTGTCGAGCAGAGTTATTCGTTTGTTTATCTTCCATCTCCAATGTTTGTTGTTTATATCTCTCAAGTAGATTTGTTCGTTTGTTGTTTATTCAACACCTTTTGTGTTTTGTTTAACTCTCAAGTAGAGTTCTTCGTTCGTTATTTTATTACTCCGCTTGTGTGTTGTTTAAATCTCAAATTGACTTCTCCGTTTGTAATTATCTCTCCCATTATTGTTTTATTTAACTCCCGAGTAGAATTATATACGTGTTGTTTATCCCAATCCATATGTGCGTTGATTAATTCTCAAGTAGTGTTCTTCGTTTTTGATACTCTTACTCCTTCTGTGTATTTTTTAAATCTCGAATAGACTTCTTTGTTTTACATTATCCCACCTCCCGTGTGTTGTTTAAATCTCAAGTTGCTTTCTCCGCTTGTAATTATCCCACCTTTTTTTTCAGGTTTTAACTCATAGAATTTTACATTTGTTGTTTATCCCACCCTTATGTGTGTTCTTCAACTTTAAGTAGTGTTCTTCGCTTGTGATACTCTTACCCTTTCCGTATTGTTTAAATCTCTAATAGACTTCTTTGTTAGACATTATCCCACTCCTCCCTGTGTTGTTTAAATCTCAAGTTGCCTTCTCCTTGTAATTATCCCACCCTTTATTGTGTTGTTTAACTCCCGAGTAGAATTTTTACATTTGTTGTTTATCCCACTCCTTATGTGTGTTCTTCAACTCTTAAGTAGTGTTCTTCGCTTGTGATACTCTTACCCTTCCTGTATTGTTTAAATCTTTAATAGACTTCTTTGTTTTACATTATCCCACCTCCTTGTGTTGTTTAAATCTCAAGTTGCTTTCTCCGCTTGTAATTATCCCACTCCCTTTATTGTGTTGTTTAACTCTCGAGTAGAATTTTACATTTGTTGTTTATCCCACTCCTTATGTGTGTTCTTCAACTCTTAAGTAGTGTTCTTCGCTTGTGATACTCTTACCTTTCCGTGGTATTGTTTAAATCTCGAATAGACTTCTTTGTTTGACATTATCCCACCTTTAGTGTGTTGTTTAACTCTCTGAGTAGATTTGTTCGTTTGTTGTTTATTCAACACCTTTGTTTTGTTTAACTCTCAAGTAGAGTTCTTCGCTCGTTATTTTATTACTCCGCTGAGTGTTGTTTAAATCTCAAATTGACTTCTCCGCTTGTAATTATCTCTCTCCCATTATTGTTTTATTTAACTCCCGAGTAGAATTTTACTTGCTGTTTAAGTCCCAATCCATTAGTGTATGCGATCCATATGTATGCTCAAGTAGTTAATTTCGTAAGGTTCTTTCAGGGATACTCTTTACCCTTCCGTGTATTGTTTGTAAATCAACAGATCTCGAATAGACCCAATTTGTTAGACATTATCTGTTTAAATCAAGTTGCCTGTGTTGTTTAAATCTCGTTGCCTTCTCCGCTTTGTGTAATTATCCCACCTCTTTGCCGTTGTGCGTTGTTTAACTCTCTTAGTACAATTTTACATTTGTTCTTTATCCCACTCCTTATGTAGTGTTCTTCAACTCTAAGTAGTTTCTAATTTTGTGATACTCTGTATTGTTTAAATCTTCTGTATTGTTTAAATCTCTGTAATAGACTTCTTCGCTTGACATTATCCCACTTTAGTGTGCAAATTTCCTACCCGCTTGTAATTATCCCCACTTTGATCACTGCTTGTTAGAGTTATTCGCTGATTTGTTTTTTCTTCCATCCGCAAAGTTTGTTGCTTATGTGCTCTCTTAAGTAGTGTTTGTTCGCTTGTTGTTCATTCAACACCTTTTCAGGTATTGTTTAAATCTCTCAAGTAGAGTTCTTTGCTCGTTATGTTTGACATTATCTGGCCAGGTAAGTTTGTTTAAATTTAACGACTTCCTCCGTTATGTAATTATCTCTCGAGCCATTATTGTCGCTTTAACTCCTAGTAGAATCCAAAGTATGTACGTGTTGTTATCCTAATCCATATGTGTAGTTGATTACCCTCAAGTAAATTCTTGTTCGCTTTTGATTCAACTCTACTTCCTTCAGCATTTTTAAATCCTCGCAGATAGACTTCGTTTTTACATTTCATCTCAATTCGTAAAAGGTCAGTGTCATAAATCTCAAGTTGACTTCTCCTGCTTGTAATTATCCACTCTCCCACTCCTTTATTTGGTGTTGTTTAATTTGAGTAGAATTTACATTTGTTGCTTCATCCCACTTCTTACGTAGTGTTATTCAACATTGTTGTTTATCCATGCGCGTTGATGTTCTTCAAGTTTGTGATACTTCTCTTACCTTTCAGATACGCGGTATTGTGTTTAATCAATAGGTAATTTCTTTGTTAGACATTATCCCACTCCCACTCCTTTAGTGTGTTGTAAATCTCAAGTTAAATCGAGCGGTAGTAATTATCCCACCCTTATTGTGTTATCTTTAACATCCGTGTAAGAATTTTACATTTGTTGTTTATATCACCTCTATGTAGATTTGTTCTCTTTCAACCTAATTCAACAATTTTGTGTTTTCGTTGATAACTTTCAAGTACTCCCTTCTGCGTTCTCTTCGAAATCACTCGCTATTCTTGTTTGACATTCCCACCTGTGTAAGTGTTGTTTAAACCTCAAATTGAATTTCCTCCGTTTGTAATTATCTATCCATTATTGTTTCAGGTATTTAACTCCCCGAGTAGGTACTCCCGTAGCACTGTTGAAATTCCCAGGTCGTAAAGTATTATCCCAATCCATATGCGTTGATTAATCTTTCATAGTGTTCTTCGCTTTTTGCTACTCTTACTCCTTCGTATTTTCAAATCTCAATAGACTTCTTTGTTTTACATTATCCCATCCTCCGTGGTATGTTCGATGAAACTTCAAGTTGCTTTCTCCGCTTCTAATTATCCGCAATTATCCCACTCCCTTTATTGTGTTGTTTAACTCCTCGAGTAGAATTTTACATTGTTGTTGCTTCATCCCACTCCCACTTTATGTGTTTTCTTCAACCTTAGTGTTCAGTTCTTCGCTTGTGATACTCTCTTACTCGCTTCCCGTATTGTTTAAATCGGTTGCATTCTTTTTTTGTTTATCCACTCCCTAATGTGGTGTTGTTTAAGTCAAGTCATTTCTCTCCGCTCGTAGAATTATCCCACCCGCTTTATCTTCCATCTCCAAAGTTTTGTTTATATCTCAAGTAGCTTTATTAAAGTGTTTAACTCTAGCAGACCTTTTGCATTTGCTGCTTATCCCACTTATGTGTGTTCTTCAACTCAGAGTAAGTAGTGTTCTGCGTTTGCATACTATTCTCTACTCCGCCGTATTGTTTAAATCTCAAATTGACTTCTCCGCTTGTAATTATCTCTCTCCCATTATTGTGTTATTTAACTCCTTAGTAGAATTTTACATTTGTTGTTTATCCCAATCCTTATGTGTGTGATTAATTTCAAGTAGTGTTCTTCGCTTGTGATACTCTTACCCTTCCGTATTGTTTAAATCTCGAATAGACTTCTTTGTTAGACATTATCCCACTCCTCCTGTGTATTGTTAAAATCTCAAGTTGCTTTCTCCGTTTGTAATTATCCCAATTTTTTATCTTGTTTAACTCTCGAGTAGAATTTTACATTTGTTGTTTATCCCACCATATGTGTGTTCTTCAACTCTTAAGTGTTCTTCGCTTTGTGATACTCTTACTCCTTCCGTGTATTGTTTAAATCTCTCGAATAGACTTCTTTGTTTTACATTATCCCACTCCTCCTGTGTGTTGTTTAAATCTCAAGTTGCTTTCTCCGTTTGTAATTATCCCACTCTTTATCTGTGTTGTTTAACTCGAGTAGAATTTTACATTTGTTGTTTATCCCACTCCTTATGTGTGTTCTTCAACTCTTAAGTAGTGTTCTTCGTTTGTGATACTCTTACTCCTTCCGTATTGTTTAAATCTCAATAGACTTCTTTTGTTTGACATTATCCCACTCTTTAGTGTGTTGTTTAACTCTCGGTGTAGTTATTATTTTTGTTTTATCTCCATCCTCAGTTTGTTGTTTATATCTCAAGTAGATTTGTTCGCTTGTTGTTTATTCAACACCTTTGTGTTTTGTTTAACTCTCAAGTAGAGTTCTTCGCTTTATTTTATTACTCCGCTGTGTGTTGTTTAAATCTCAAATTGACTTCTCCGCTTGTAATTATCTCTCTCCCATTATTGTTTTATTTAACTCCGAGTAGAATTATACGTGTTGTTTATCCCAATCCATATGTGCGCTTGATTAATTCTCAAGTAGTGTTCTTCGCTTTTGATACTCTTACCTTTCCGTGTATTTTTAAATCTCAATAGACTTCTTTGTTTTACATTATCCCACCTCCTGTGTGTTGTTTAAATCTCAAGTTGCTTTCTCCGTTTGTAATTATCCCACTCCTTTATTGTGTTGTTTAACTCTCGAGTAGAATTTTACATTTGTTGTTTATCCCACTCCTTATGTGTGTTCTTCAACTCTTAAGTAGTGTTCTTCGTTTGTGATACTCTTTACCTTTCCTGTATTGTTTAAATCTCGAATAGACTTCTTTGTTAGACATTATCCCACTCCTCCTGTGTGTTGTTTAAATCTCAAGTTGCCTTCTCCGTTCGTAATTATCCCACTCCTTTATTGTGTTGTTTAACTCTCGAGTAGAATTTTACATTTGTTGTTTATCCCACTCCTTATGTGTGTTCTTCAACTCTTAAGTAGTGTTCTTCGTTTGTGATACTCTTACCTTTTCGTATTGTTTAAATCTCGAATAGACTTCTTTGTTTGACATTATCCCACTCCTTTAGTGTGTTGTTTAACTCGAGTAGTTATTCTTTTGTTTATCTTCCATCTCCAATGTTTGTTGTTTATCTCTCAAGTAGATTTGTTCGCTTGTTGTTTATTCAACACCTTTGTGTTTTGTTTAACTCTCAAGTAGAGTTCTTCGCTCGTTATTTTATTACTCCGAGTGTGTTGTTTAAATCTCAAATTGACTTCTCCGCTTGTAATTATCTCTCCCATTATTGTTTTATTTAACTCACGGTAGAATTATATACGTGTTGTTTATCCCAATCCATATGTGCTGATTAATTCTCAAGTAGTGTTCTTCGCTTTTGATACTCTTACTCCTTCTCGTATTTTTTAAATCTCAATAGACTTCTTTGTTTTACATTATCCCACCTCCCCGTGTGTTGTTTAAATCTCAAGTTGATTTCTCCGCTTGTAATTATCCCACTCCTTTATTGTGTTGTTTAACTCTAGTAGAATTTTACATTTGTTGTTTATCCCACTCCTTATGTGTGTTCTTCAACTCTAAGTAGTGTTCTTCGCTTGTGATACTCTTACTCCTTCTCGTATTGTTTAAATCTCAATAGACTTCTTTGTTTGACATTATCCCACCCTTTAGTGTGTTGTTTAACCCTCGAGTAGTTATTCGCTTGTTTATCTTCCATCTCCAAAGTTTGTTGTTTATATCTCTCAAGTAGATTTGTTCGTTTGTTGTTTATTCAACACCTTTTGTGTTTTGTTTAACTCTCAAGTAGAGTTCTTCGCTCGTTATTTTATTACTCCGCTTGGTGTTGTTTAAATCTCAAATTGACTTCTCCGCTTGTAATTATCTCTCTCCATTATTGTTTTATTTAACTCCCGAGTAGAATTATATACTACGTGTTGTTTATCCCAATCCATATGTGCGTTGATTAATTCTCAAGTAGTGTTCTTCGCTTTTGATACTCTTACCCTTCTCGTATTTTTAAATCTCGAATAGACTTCTTTGTTTTACATTATCCCACTCCTCCTGTGTTGTTTAAATCTCAAGTTGCTTTCTCCGCTTCTAATTATCCCACCCTTTATTGTGTTGTTTAACTCTCGAGTAGAATTTTACATTTGTTGTTTATCCCACTTTATGTGTGTTCTTCAACTCTTAAGTAGTGTTCTTCGCTTGTGATACTCTTACCTTCTCGTATTGTTTAAATCTCAATAGACTTCTTTGTTAGACATTATCCCACTCCTCCTGTGTTGTTTAAATCTCAAGTTGCCTTCTCCGCTTGTAATTATCCCACTCCTTTATTGTGTTGTTTAACTCGAGTAGAATTTTACATTTGTTGTTTATCCCACTCCTTATGTGTGTTCTTCAACTCTTAAGTAGTGTTCTTCGTTTGTGATACTCTTTACTTTCCTTGTATTTTTTAAATCTCGAATAGACTTCTTTGTTACATTATCCCACCTCCCGTGTGTTGTTTAAATCTCAAGTTGCTTTCTCCGCTTGTAATTATCCCACCTTTATCAGGTTGTTTAACTCTAGTAGAATTTTACATTTTTGTTTATCCCACTTATGTGTGTTCTTCAACTCTTAAGTAGTGTTCTTCGCTTGTGATACTCTTACTCCTTCCGTGTATTGTTTAAATCTCAATAGACTTCTTTGTTTGACATTATCCCACCTCTTTAGTGTGTTGTTTAACTCTCAAGTAGATTTGTTCGCTTGTTGTTTATTCAACACCTTTGTGTTTTGTTTAACTCTCAAGTAGTTCTTCGCTCGTTATTTTATTACTCCGCTTGAGTGTTGTTTAAATCTCAAATTGACTTCTCCGCTTGTAATTATCTCTCCCAATATTGTTTTATTTAACTCTCAGTAGAATTTTATACTTGTTGTTTATCCCAATCCATATGTGCGCTGATTAATTCTCAAGTAGTGTTCTTCGCTTTTTGATACTCTTACCCTTCTCGTGTATTTTTTAAATCTCTCGAATAGACTTCTTTGTTTTACATTATCCCACTCCTCCCGGTGTTGTTTAAATCTCAAGTTGCTTTCTCCGCTTGTAATTATCCCACCTTTATTGTGTTGTTTAACTCGAGTAGAATTTTACATTTGTTGTTTATCCCACTTATGTGTGTTCTTCAACTCTTAAGTAGTGTTCTTCGCTTGTGATACTCTTACTCCTTCCTGTATTGTTTAAATCTCGAATAGACTTCTTTGTTAGACATTATCCCACTCCTCCTGTGTGTTGTTTAAATCTCAAGTTGCCTTCTCCGTTCGTAATTATCCCACTCCTTTATTGTGTTGTTTAACTCTCGAGTAGAATTTTACATTTGTTGTTTATCCCACTCCTTATGTGTGTTCTTCAACTCTTAAGTAGTGTTCTTCGTTTGTGATACTCTTACTCCTTCTGTGTATTGTTTAAATCTCGAATAGACTTCTTTGTTTGACATTATCCCACTCCTTTAGTGTGTTGTTTAACTCTCGAGTAGAGTTATTCGTTTGTTTATCTTCCATCTCCAAAGTTTGTTGTTTATATCTCAAGTAGATTTGTTCGTTTGTTGTTTATTCAACACCTTTTGTGTTTTGTTTAACCCTCAAGTAGAGTTCTTCGTTTGTTATTTTATTACTCCGCTTGAGTGTTGTTTAAATCTCAAATTGACTTCTCCGTTGGTAATTATCTCTCTCCCATTATTGTTTTATTTAACTCCCGAGTAGAATTTTATACTTGTTGTTTATCCCGATCCATATGTGCGTTGATTAATTCTCAAGTAGTGTTCTTCGTTTGTGATACTCTTACTCCTTCTGTGTATTGTTTAAATCTCGAATAGACTTCTTTGTTAGACATTCTCCCACTCCTCCTGTGTGTTGTTTAAATCTCAAGTTGCCTTCTCCGTTTGTAATTATCCCACTCCTTTATCAGGTTGTTTAACTCTCAGTAGAATTTTACATTTGTTGTTTATCCCACTCCTTATGTGTGTTCTTCAACTCTTAAGTAGTGTTCTTCGCTTGTGATACTCTTACCCTTCTGTATTGTTTAAATCTCAATAGACTTCTTTGTTTGACATTATCCCACTCCTTTAGTGTGTTGTTTAACTCTCGAGTAGAGTTATTCGTTTGTTTATCTTCCATCTCCAAAGTTTGTTGTTTATATCTCAAGTAGATTTGTTCGTTTGTTGTTTATTCAACACCTTTTGTGTTTTGTTTAACTCTCAAGTAGAGTTCTTCGTTCGTTATTTTATTACTCCGCTTGTGTGTTGTTTAAATCTCAAATTGACTTCTCCGTTTGTAATTATCTCTCTCCCATTATTGTTTTATTTAACTCCCGAGTAGAATTATATACGTGTTGTTTATCCCAATCCATATGTGCGTTGATTAATTCTCAAGTAGTGTTCTTCGTTTTTGATACTCTTACTCCTTCTGTGTATTTTTTAAATCTCGAATAGACTTCTTTGTTTTACATTATCCCACTCCTCCTGTGTGTTGTTTAAATCTCAAGTTGCTTTCTCCGTTTGTAATTATCCCACTCCTTTATTGTGTTGTTTAACTCTCGAGTAGAATTTTACATTTGTTGTTTATCCCACTCCTTATGTGTGTTCTTCAACTCTTAAGTAGTGTTCTTCGTTTGTGATACTCTTACTCCTTCTGTGTATTGTTTAAATCTCGAATAGACTTCTTTGTTAGACATTATCCCACTCCTCCTGTGTGTTGTTTAAATCTCAAGTTGCCTTCTCCGTTCGTAATTATCCCACTCCTTTATTGTGTTGTTTAACTCTCGAGTAGAATTTTACATTTGTTGTTTATCCCACTCCTTATGTGTGTTCTTCAACTCTTAAGTAGTGTTCTTCGTTTGTGATACTCTTACTCCTTCTGTGTATTTTTTAAATCTCGAATAGACTTCTTTGTTTGACATTATCCCACTCCTTTAGTGTGTTGTTTAACTGTCGAGCAGAGTTATTCGTTTGTTTATCTTCCATCTCCAATGTTTGTTGTTTATATCTCTCAAGTAGATTTGTTCGTTTGTTGTTTATTCAACACCTTTTGTGTTTTGTTTAACTCTCAAGTAGAGTTCTTCGCTCATATTTTATTACTCCGCTTGTGTGTTGTTTAAATCTCAAATTGACTTCTCCGTTTGTAATTATCTCTCTCCCATTATTGTTTTTTAACTCCCGAGTAGAATTATATACGTGTTGTTTATCCCAATCCATATGTGCGTTGATTAATTCTCAAGTAGTGTTCTTCGTTTTTGATACTCTTACTCCTTCTGTGTATTTTTTAAATCTCGAATAGACTTCTTTGTTTTACATTATCCCACTCCTCCTGTGTGTTGTTTAAATCTCAAGTTGATTTCTCCGTTTGTAATTATCCCACTCCTTTATTGTGTTGTTTAACTCTCGAGTAGAATTTTACATTTGTTGTTTATCCCACTCCTTATGTGTGTTATTCAACTCTTAAGTAGTGTTCTTCGTTTGTGATACTCTTACTCCTTCTGTGTATTGTTTAAATCTCGAATAGACTTCTTTGTTTGACATTATCCCACTCCTTTAGTGTGTTGTTTAACTCTCGAGTAGAGTTATTCGTTTGTTTATCTTCCATCTCCAAAGTTTGTTGTTTATATCTCTCAAGTAGATTTGTTCGTTTGTTGTTTATTCAACACCTTTTGTTTTGTTTAACCTCAAGTAGAGTTCTTCGCTTGTTATTTTATTACTCCGCTTGAGTGTTGTTTAAATCTCAAATTGACTTCTCCGCTTGTAATTATCTCTCTCCCATTATTGTTTTATTTAACTCGAGTAGAATTTTATACTTGTTGTTTATCCCATCCATATGTGCGCTGATTAATTCTCAAGTAGTGTTCTTCGCTTGTGATACTCTTACTCCTTCTCAGTATTGTTTAAATCTCGAAAGACTTCTTTGTTAGACATTATCCCACTCCTCCTGTGTGTTGTTTAAATCTCAAGTTGCCTTCTCCGTTCGTAATTATCCCACTCCTTTATTGTGTTGTTTAACTCTCGAGTAGAATTTTACATTTGTTGTTTATCCCACTCCTTATGTGTGTTCTTCAACTCTTAAGTAGTGTTCTTCGTTTGTGATACTCTTACTCCTTCTGCGTATTTTTTAAATCTCGAATAGACTTCTTTGTTTTACATTATCCCACTCCTTTAGTGTGTTGTTTAACTCTCAGAGTTATTCGTTTGTTTATCTTCCATCTGCAAAGTTTGTTGTTTATATCTCTCAAGTAGATTTGTTCGTTTGTTGTTTATTCAACACCTTTTGTGTTTTGTTTAACTCTCAAGTAGAGTTCTTCGTTCGTTATTTTATTACTCCGCTTGTGTGTTGTTTAAATCTCAAATTGACTTCTCCGTTTGTAATTATCTCTCTCCCATTATTGTTTTATTTAACTCCCGAGTAGAATTATATACGTGTTGTTTATCCCAATCCATATGTGCGTTGATTAATTCTCAAGTAGTGTTCTTCGTTTTTGATACTCTTACTCCTTCTGTGTATTTTTTAAATCTCGAATAGACTTCTTTGTTTTACATTATCCCATTCCTCCTGTGTGTTGTTTAAATCTCAAGTTGCCTTCTCCGTTTCTAATTATCCCACTCCTTTATTGTGTTGTTTAACTCTCGAGTAGAATTTTACATTTGTTGTTTATCCCACTCCTTATGTGTGTTCTTCAACTCTTAAGTAGTGTTCTTCGTTTGTGATACTCTTACTCCTTCTGTGTATTGTTTAAATCTCGAATAGACTTCTTTGTTAGACATTATCCCACTCCTCCTGTGTGTTGTTTAAATCTCAAGTTGCCTTCTCCGTTCGTAATTATCCCACTCCTTTATTGTGTTGTTTAACTCTCGAGTAGAATTTTACATTTGTTGTTTATCCCACTCCTTATGTGTGTTCTTCAACTCTTAAGTAGTGTTCTTCGTTTGTGATACTCTTACTCCTTCTGTGTATTTTTTAAATCTCGAATAGACTTCTTTGTTTTACATTCTCCCACTCCTCCTGTGTGTTGTTTAAATCTCAAGTTGCTTTCTCCGTTTGTAATTATCCCACTCCTTTATTGTGTTGTTTAACTCTCGAGTAGAATTTTACATTTTTTGTTTATCCCACTCCTTATGTGTGTTCTTCAACTCTTAAGTAGTGTTCTTCGTTTGTGATACTCTTACTCCTTCTGTGTATTGTTTAAATCTCGAATAGACTTCTTTGTTTGACATTATCCCACTCCTTTAGTGTGTTGTTTAACTCTCGAGTAGATTTGTTCGTTTGTTGTTTATTCAACACCTTTTGTGTTTTGTTTAACTCTCAAGTAGAGTTCTTCGTTCGTTATTTTATTACTCCGCTTGAGTGTTGTTTAAATCTCAAATTGACTTCTCCGTTTGTAAATATCTCTCTCCCAATATTGTTTTATTTAACTCCAGAGTAGAATTTTATACTTGTTGTTTATCCCAATCCATATGTGCGTTGATTAATTCTCAAGTAGTGTTCTTCGTTTTTTATACTCTTACTCCTTCTGTGTATTTTTTAAATCTCGAATAGACTTCTTTGTTTTACATTATCCCACTCCTGCTGTGTGTTGTTTAAATCTCAAGTTGCTTTCTCCGTTTGTAATTATCCCACTCCTTTATTGTGTTGTTTAACTCTCGAGTAGAATTTTACATTTGTTGTTTATCCCACTCCTTATGTGTGTTCTTCAACTCTTAAGTAGTGTTCTTCGTTTGTGATACTCTTACTCCTTCTGTGTATTGTTTAAATCTCGAATAGACTTCTTTGTTAGACATTATCCCACTCCTCCTGTGTGTTGTTTAAATCTCAAGTTGCCTTCTCCGTTCGTAATTATCCCACTCCTTTATTGTGTTGTTTAACTCTCGAGTAGAATTTTACATTTGTTGTTTATCCCACTCCTTATGTGTGTTCTTCAACTCTTAAGTAGTGTTCTTCGTTTGTGATACTCTTACTCCTTCTGTGTATTGTTTAAATCTCGAATAGACTTCTTTGTTTGACATTATCCCACTCCTTTAGTGTGATGTTTAACTCTCGAGTAGAGTTATTCGTTTGTTTATCTTCCATCTCCAAAGATTGTTGTGTATATCTCTCACGTAGATTTGGTCGATGGGTGTTTCTTCAACACCTTTTGTGTTTTGTTTAACCCTCAAGTAGAGTTCTTCGTTTGTTATTTTATTACTCCGCTTGAGTGTTGTTTAAATCTCAAATTGACTTCTCCGTTGGTAATTATATCTCTCCCATTATTGTTTTATTTAACTCCCGAGTAGAATTTTATACTTGTTGTTTATCCCAATCCACATGTGCGTTGATTAATTCTCAAGTAGTGTTCTTCGTTTGTGATACTCTTACTCCTTCTCGTATTGTTTAAATCTCAATAGACTTCTTTGTTAGACATTATCCCACCTCCTCCGTGTGTTGTTTAAATCTCAAGTTGCCTTCTCCGCTTGTAATTATCCCACCTTTATCAGGTTGTTTAACTCTCGAGTAGAATTTTACATTTGTTGTTTATCCCACTCTTATGTGTGTTCTTCAACTCTTAAGTAGTGTTCTTCGTTTGTGATACTCTTACTCCTTCTGTGTATTGTTTAAATCTCGAATAGACTTCTTTGTTTGACATTATCCCACTCCTTTAGTGTGTTGTTTAACTGTCGAGCAGAGTTATTCGTTTGTTTATCTTCCATCTGCAAAGTTTGTTGTTTATATCTCTCAAGTAGATTTGTTCGTTTGTTGTTTATTCAACACCTTTTGTGTTTTGTTTAACTCAAGAGTTCTTCGTTCGTTATTTTATTACTCCGCTTGTGTGTTGTTTAAATCTCAAATTGACTTCTCCGTTTGTAATTATCTCTCTCCCATTATTGTTTTATTTAACTCCCGAGTAGAATTATATACGTGTTGTTTATCCCAATCCATATGTGCGTTGATTAATTCTCAAGTAGTGTTCTTCGTTTTTGATACTCTTACTCCTTCTGTGTATTTTTTAAATCTCGAATAGACTTCTTTGTTTTACATTATCCCATTCCTCCTGTGTGTTGTTTAAATCTCAAGTTGCCTTCTCCGTTTCTAATTATCCCACTCCTTTATTGTGTTGTTTAACTCTCGAGTAGAATTTTACATTTGTTGTTTATCCCACTCCTTATGTGTGTTCTTCAACTCTTAAGTAGTGTTCTTCGTTTGTGATACTCTTACTCCTTCTGTGTATTGTTTAAATCTCGAATAGACTTCTTTGTTAGACATTATCCCACTCCTCCTGTGTTGTTTAAATCTCAAGTTGCCTTCTCCGCTTGTAATTATCCCACCTTTATTGTGTTGTTTAACTCTCGAGTAGAATTTTACATTTGTTGTTTATCCCACTCCTTATGTGTGTTCTTCAACTCTTAAGTAGTGTTCTTCGCTTGTGATACTCTTACCTTCCGTGTATTGTTTAAATCTCAATAGACTTCTTTGTTTGACATTATCCCACCTTTAGTGTGTTGTTTAACTCTGTAGAGTTATTCGCTTGTTTATCTTCCATCTCCAATGTTTGTTGTTTATATCTCTCAAGTAGATTTGTTCGTTTGTTGTTTATTCAACACCTTTTGTGTTTTGTTTAACTCTCAAGTAGAGTTCTTCGTTCGTTATTTTATTACTCCGCTTGTGTGTTGTTTAAATCTCAAATTGACTTCTCCGTTTGTAATTATCTCTCTCCCATTATTGTTTTATTTAACTCCTAGTAGAATTATATACGTGTTGTTTATCCCAATCCATATGTGCTGATTAATTCTCAAGTAGTGTTCTTCGCTTTTGATACTCTTACTCCTTCTCGTATTTTTTAAATCTCGAATAGACTTCTTTGTTTTACATTATCCCACTCCTCGTGTGTGTTGTTTAAATCTCTAGTTGATTTCTCCGTTTGTAATTATCCCAAAGCGTTATTGTGTTGTTTATCTCTCTATTAGAATTTTACATTTGTTGTTTATCCCACTTTATGTGTGTTATTCAACTCTTAAGTAGTGTTCTTCGCTTGTGATACTCTTACTCCTTCTCGTATTGTTTAAATCTCGAATAGACTTCTTTGTTTGACATTATCCCACTCCTTTAGTGTGTTGTTTAACTCTCGAGTAGAGTTATTCGTTTCTTTATCTTCCATCTCCAAAGTTTGTTGTTTATATATCTCAAGTAGATTTGTTCGTTTGTTGTTTATTCAACACCTTTTGTGTTTTGTTTAACCCTCAAGTAGAGTTATTCGTTCGTTATTTTATTACTCCGCTTGAGTGTTGTTTAAATCTCAAATTGACTTCTCCGTTTGTAATTATCTCTCTCCCATTATTGTTTTATTTAAATAACGAGTAGAATTTTATACTTGTTGTTTATCCCAATCCATATGTGCGTTGATTAATTCTCAAGTAGTGTTCTTCGTTTGTGATACTCTTACTCCTTCTGCGTATTGTTTAAATCTCGAATAGACTTCTTTGTTAGACATTATCCCACTCCTCCTGCGTGTTGTTTAAATCTCAAGTTGCCTTCTCCGTTTGTAATTATCCCACTCCTTTATTGTGTTGTTTAACTCTCGAGTAGAATTTTACATTTGTTGTTTATCCCACTCCTTATGTGTGTTCTTCAACTCTTAAGTAGTGTTCTTCGTTTGTGATACTCTTACTCCTTCTGTATTGTTTAAATCTCAATAGACTTCTTTGTTTGACATTATCCCACTCCCTTTAGTGTGTTGTTTAACTCTCGAGTAGTTATTCGCTTGTTTATCTTCCATCTCCAAAGTTTGTTGTTTATATCTCAAGTAGATTTGTTCGCTTGTTGTTTATTCAACACCTTTTGTGTTTTGTTTAACTCTCAAGTAGTTCTTCGCTCGTTATTTTATTACTCCGCTGTGTGTTGTTTAAATCTCAAATTGACTTCTCCGCTTGTAATTATCTCTCTCCCATTATTGTTTTATTTAACTCCCAGTAGAATTATATACTTGTTGTTTATCCCAATCCATATGTGTTGATTAATTCTCAAGTAGTGTTCTTCGCTTGATACTCTTACTCCTTCCGTATTTTTTAAATCTCGAATAGACTTCTTTGTTTTACATTATCCCATTCCTCCTGTGTGTTGTTTAAATCTCAAGTTGCCTTCTCCGTTTCTAATTATCCCACCTTTATTGTGTTGTTTAACTCGAGTAGAATTTTACATTTGTTGTTTATCCCACTTCTTATGTGTGTTCTTCAACTCTTAAGTAGTGTTCTTCGCTTGTGATACTCTTACCTTTCCTGTATTGTTTAAATCTCGAATAGACTTCTTTGTTAGACATTATCCCACTCCTCCTGTGTGTTGTTTAAATCTCAAGTTGCTTTCTCCGTTTGTAATTATCCCACTCCTTTATTGTGTTGTTTAACTCTCGAGTAGAATTTTACATTTGTTGTTTATCCCACTCCTTATGTGTGTTCTTCAACTCTTAAGTAGTGTTCTTCGTTTGTGATACTCTTACTCCTTATGTGTAGTGTTTAATTCTCGAATAGACTACTTTGTTTGACATTATCCCACTCCTTTAGTGTGTTGTTTAACTGTCGAGCAGTGTTATTCGTTTGTTTATCTTCCATCTCCAAAGTTTGTTGTTTATATCTCTCAAGTAGATTTGTTCGTTTGTTGTTTATTCAACACCTTTTGTGTTTTGTTTAACTCTCAAGTAGAGTTCTTCGTTCGTTATTTTATTACTCCGCTTGTGTGTTGTTTAAATCTCAAATTGACTTCTCCGTTTGTAATTATCTCTCTCCCATTATTGTTTTATTTAACTCCCGAGTAGAATTTTATACTTGTTGTTTATCCCAATCCATATGTGCGTTGATTAATTCTCGAGTAGTGTTCTTCGTTTGTGATACTCTTACTCCTTCTCGTATTTTTAAATCTCGAATAGACTTCTTTGTTTACATTATCCCATTCCTCCCGTGTGTTGTTTAAATCTCAAGTTGCCTTCTCCGCTTGTAATTATCCCACTCCTTTATTGTGTTGTTTAACTCTCAGTAGAATTTTACATTTGTTGTTTATCCCACTCCTTATGTGTGTTCTTCAACTCTTAAGTAGTGTTCTTCGCTTGTGATACTCTTACCTTCCTTGTATTGTTTAAATCTCAATAGACTTCTTTGTTAGACATTATCCCACCTCCTTTAGTGTGTTGTTTAAATCTCAAGTTGCCTTCTCCGCTTGTAATTATCCCACTCCTTTATTGTGTTGTTTAACTCTAGTAGAATTTTACATTTGTTGTTTATCCCACCTTATGTGTGTTCTTCAACTCTTAAGTAGTGTTCTTCGCTTGTGATACTCTTACTCCTTCCTGTATTTTTTAAATCTCAATAGACTTCTTTGTTTTACATTATCCCACTCCTCCTGTGTGTTGTTTAAATTTCAAATTGCCTTCTCCGTTTATAATTATCCCACTCCTTTATTGTGTTGTTTAACGCTCGAGTAGAATTTTACATTTGCTATTTAGCCCACTCCTTCTATGTGTTCTTCAACTCTTAAGTAGTGTTCTTCATTTGTGATACTCTTACTCCTTCTGTGTATTGTTTAAATCTCGAATAGACTTCTTTGTTTGACATTATCCCACTCCTTTAGTGTGTTGTTTAACTCTCGAGTAGATTTGTTCGTTTGTTGTTTATTCAACACCTTTTGTGTTTTGTTTAACTCTCAAGTAGAGTTCTTCGTTCGTTATTTTATTACTCCGCTTGAGTGTTGTTTAAATCTCAAATTGACTTCTCCGTTTGTAAATATCTCTCCCAATATTGTTTTATTTAACTCCAGAGTAGAATTTTATACTTGTTGTTTATCCCAATCCATATGTGCGTTGATTAATTCTCAAGTAGTGTTCTTCGTTTGTGATACTCTTACTCCTTCTGTGTATTGTTTAAATCTCGAATAGACTTCTTTGTTTGACATTATCCCACTCCTCCTGTGTGTTGTTTAAATCTCAAGTTGCATTCTCCGTTTGTAATTATCCACTCCTTTATTGTGTTGTTTAACTCTCGAGTAGAATTTTACATTTGTTGTTTATCCCACTCCTTATGTGTGTTATTCAACTCTTAAGTAGTGTTCTTCGTTTGTGATACTCTTACTCCTTCTGTGTATTGTTTAAATCTCGAATAGACTTCTTTGTTTGACATTATCCCACTCCTTTAGTGTGTTGTTTAACTCTCGAGTAGAGTTATTCGTTTGTTTATCTTCCATCTCCAAAGTTTGTTGTTTATATCTCTCAAGTAGATTTGTTCGTTTGTTGTTTATTCAACACCTTTTGTGTTTTGTTTAACCCTCAAGTAGAGTTCTTCGTTTGTTATTTTATTACTCCGCTTGAGTGTTGTTTAAATCTCAAATTGACTTCTCCGTTGGTAATTATCTCTCTCCCATTATTGTTTTATTTAACTCCCGAGTAGAATTTTATACTTGTTGTTTATCCCGATCCATATGTGCGTTGATTAATTCTCAAGTAGTGTTCTTCGTTTGTGATACTCTTACTCCTTCTGTGTATTGTTTAAATCCCGAATAGACTTCTTTGTTAGACATTATCCCACTCCTCCTGTGTGTTGTTTAAATCTCAAGTTGCCTTCTCCGTTTGTAATTATCCCACTCCTTTATCAGGTTGTTTAACTCTCGAGTAGAATTTTACATTTGTTGTTTATCCCACTCCTTATGTGTGTTCTTCAACTTAAGTAGTGTTCTTCGCTTGTGATACTCTTACTCCTTCCTTGTATTGTTTAAATCTCAATAGACTTCTTTGTTTGACATTATCCCACCCTTTAGTGTGTTGTTTAACTCTGAGTAGTTATTCGCTTGTTTATCTTCCATCTCCAAAGTTTGTTGTTTATATCTCTCAAGTAGATTTGTTCGCTTGTTGTTTATTCAACACCTTGTGTTTTGTTTAACTCTCAAGTAGAGTTCTTCGCTCGTTATTTTATTACTCCTTGTGTGTTGTTTAAATCTCAAATTGACTTCTCCGCTTGTAATTATCTCTCTCCCATTATTGTTTTTAACTCGAGTAGAATTATATACGTGTTGTTTATCCCAATCCATATGTGCGTTGATTAATTCTCAAGTAGTGTTCTTCGTTTTTGATACTCTTACTCCTTCTGTGTATTTTTAAATCTCAATAGACTTCTTTGTTTTACATTATCCCACCTCCCGTGTGTTGTTTAAATCTCAAGTTGCTTTCTCCGCTTGTAATTATCCCACTCTTTATCAGTGTTGTTTAACTCTAGTAGAATTTTACATTTGTTGTTTATCCCACTCCTTATGTGTGTTCTTCAACTCTTAAGTAGTGTTCTTCGCTTGTGATACTTTACTCCTTCTCGTATTGTTTAAATCTCAATAGACTTCTTTGTTAGACATTATCCCACTCCTCCGTGTGTTGTTTAAATCTCAAGTTGCCTTCTCCGTTCGTAATTATCCCACTCCTTTATTGTGTTGTTTAACTCTCGGTAGAATTTTACATTTGTTGTTTATCCCACTCCTTATGTGTGTTCTTCAACTCTTAAGTAGTGTTCTTCGCTTGTGATACTCTTACTCCTTCCGTATTGTTTAAATCTCAATAGACTTCTTTGTTGACATTATCCCACCCTTTAGTGTGTTGTTTAACCGTCGAAAGAGTTATTCGCTTGTTTATCTTCCATCCAAAGTTTGTTGTTTATATCTCTCAAGTAGATTTGTTCGCTTGTTGTTTATTCAACACCTTTTGTTTTGTTTAACCTCAAGTAGTTCTTCGCTCGTTATTTTATTACTCCGCTTGTGTGTTGTTTAAATCTCAAATTGACTTCTCCGCTTGTAATTATCTCTCTCCCATTATTGTTTTATTTAACTCCCAGTAGAATTATATACGTGTTGTTTATCCCAATCCATATGTGCTGATTAATTCTCAAGTAGTGTTCTTCGCTTTTGATACTCTTACCTTCCTTGTATTTTTTAAATCTCGAATACTTCTTTGTTACATTATCCCACTCCTCCGTGTGTTGTTTAAATCTCAAGTTGCTTTCTCCGCTTGTAATTATCCCACCTTTATTGTGTTGTTTAACTCTCGAGTAGAATTTTACATTTGTTGTTTATCCCACTCCTTATGTGTGTTCTTCAACTCTAAGTAGTGTTCTTCGCTTGTGATACTCTTACTCCTTCCGTGTATTGTTTAAATCTCAATAGACTTCTTTGTTAGACATTATCCCACCTCCCGTGTGTTGTTTAAATCTCAAGTTGCCTTCTCCGCTCGTAATTATCCCACCTTTATTGTGTTGTTTAACTCTCGAGTAGAATTTTACATTTGTTGTTTATCCCACTCCTTATGTGTGTTCTTCAACTCTTAAGTAGTGTTCTTCGTTTGTGATACTCTTACTCCTTCTGTGTATTGTTTAAATCTCGAATAGACTTCTTTGTTTGACATTATCCCACTCCTTTAGTGTGTTGTTTAACTCGTGAGTAGAGTTATTCGCTTGTTTATCTTCCATCTCCAAAGTTTGTTGTTTATATCTCTCAAGTAGATTTGTTCGCTTGTTGTTTATTCAACACCTTTTGTGTTTTGTTTAACCTCAAGTAGAGTTCTTCGCTCGTTATTTTATTACTCCGCTTGTGTGTTGTTTAAATCTCAAATTGACTTCTCCGCTTGTAATTATCTCTCCCATTATTGTTTTATTTAACTCCCAGTAGAATTTATACTTGTTGTTTATCCCAATCCATATGTGCGTTGATTAATTCTCAAGTAGTGTTCTTCGTTTTTGATACTCTTACTCCTTCTGTGTATTTTTTAAATCTCGAATAGACTTCTTTGTTTTACATTATCCCACTCCTCCTGTGTGTTGTTTAAATCTCAAGTTGCTTTCTCCGTTTCTAATTATCCCACTCCTTTATTGTGTTGTTTAACTCTCGAGTAGAATTTTACATTTGTTGTTTATCCCACTCCTTATGTGTGTTCTTCAACTCTTAAGTAGTGTTCTTCGTTTGTGATACTCTTACTCCTTCAGTGTATTGTTTAAATCTCGAATAGACTTCTTTGTTAGACATTATCCCACTCCTCCTGCGTGTTGTTTAAATCTCAAGTTTTTCTCCGCTTGTAATTATCCCACCTTTATTGTGTTGTTTAACTCTCGTAGAATTTTACATTTGTTGTTTATCCCACTCTTATGTGTGTTCTTCAACTCTTAAGTAGTGTTCTTCGCTTGTGATACTTTACTCCTTCTCGTATTGTTTAAATCTCAAGACTTCTTTGTTTGACATTATCCCACCTTTTAGTGTGTTGTTTAACTCTTGTAGAGTTATTCGCTTGTTTATCTTCCATCCAAAGTTTGTTGTTTATATCTCTCAAGTAGATTTGTTCGCTTGTTGTTTATTCAACACCTTTCAGGTTTTGTTTAACCTCAAGTAGAGTTCTTCGCTCGTTATTTTATTACTCCGCTTGGTGTTGTTTAAATCTCAAATTGACTTCTCCGCTTGTAATTATCTCTCTCCCATTATTGTTTTATTTAACTCCTAGTAGAATTATATACGTGTTGTTTATCCCAATCCATATGTGCTTTGATTAATTCTCAAGTAGTGTTCTTCGTTTTTGATACTCTTACTCCTTCTCTGTAATTTTTAAATCTCGAATAGACTTCTTTGTTTTACATTATCCCACTCCTCCTGTGTGTTTAAATCTCAAGTTGCTTTCTCCGCTTGTAATTATCCCACCCTTTATCAGGTTGTTTAACTCTAGTAGAATTTTACATTTGTTGTTTATCCCACTCCTTATGTGTGTTCTTCAACTCTAAGTAGTGTTCTTCGCTTGTGATACTCTTACCCTTCCGTATTGTTTAAATCTCGAATAGACTTCTTTGTTAGACATTATCCCACCTCCCGTGTGTTGTTTAAATCTCAAGTTGCCTTCTCCGCTTGTAATTATCCACTCCTTTATTGTGTTGTTTAACTCTCAGTAGAATTTTACATTTGTTGTTTATCCCACTCCTTATGTGTGTTCTTCAACTCTTAAGTAGTGTTCTTCGCTTGTGATACTCTTACTCCTTCCTGTATTGTTTAAATCTCTAATAGACTTCTTTGTTTGACATTATCCCACCTTTTTAGTGTGTTGTTTAACTCGAAAGTAGTTATTCGCTTGTTTATCTTCCATCTCCAATGTTTGTTGTTTATATCTCTCAAGTAGATTTGTTCGCTTGTTGTTTATTCAACACCTTTTGTGTTTTGTTTAACTCTCAAGTAGAGTTCTTCGTTATTTTATTACTCCGCTTGTGTGTTGTTTAAATCTCAAATTGACTTCTCCGCTTGTAATTATCTCTCTCCCATTATTGTTTTATTTAACTCGAGTAGAATTATATACGTGTTGTTTATCCCAATCCATATGTGCGTTGATTAATTCTCAAGTAGTGTTCTTCGCTTTTGATACTCTTACTCCTTCCTGTATTTTTAAATCTCATAGACTTCTTTGTTTTACATTATCCCACTCCTCGTGTGTTGTTTAAATCTCAAGTTGATTTCTCCGCTTGTAATTATCCCACCCTTTATCAGGTTGTTTAACTCTCGAGTAGAATTTTACATTTGTTGTTTATCCCACTCTTATGTGTGTTATTCAACTCTTAAGTAGTGTTCTTCGCTTGTGATACTCTTACTCCTTCTGTATTGTTTAAATCTCAATAGACTTCTTTGTTTGACATTATCCCACTCTTTAGTGTGTTGTTTAACTCTCAGTTATTCGCTTGTTTATCTTCCATCTCCAAAGTTTGTTGTTTATATCTCTCAAGTAGATTTGTTCGCTTGTTGTTTATTCAACACCTTTGTGTTTTGTTTAACCTCAAGTAGAGTTCTTCGCTTGTTATTTTATTACTCCGTGAGTGTTGTTTAAATCTCAAATTGACTTCTCCGTTTGTAATTATCTCTCTCCCATTATTGTTTTATTTAACTCCCGAGTAGAATTTTATACTTGTTGTTTATCCCAATCCATATGTGCGTTGATTAATTCTCAAGTAGTGTTCTTCGTTTGTGATACTCTTACTCCTTCTGCGTATTGTTTAAATCTCGAATAGACTTCTTTGTTAGACATTATCCCACTCCTCCTGCGTGTTGTTTAAATCTCAAGTTGCATACTCCGTTTGTAATTATCCCACTCCTTTATAGTGTTGTTTAACTCTCGAGTAGAATTTTACATTTGTTGTTTATCCCACTCCTTATGTGTGTTCTTCAACTCTTAAGTAGTGTTCTTCGTTTGTGATACTCTTACTCCTTCTGTGTATTGTTTAAATCTCTAATAGACTTCTTCGTTTGACATTATCCCACTCCTTTATTGTGTTGTTTAACCTGTCTCGAGTAGTTATTCGCTTGTTTATCTTCCATCTCCAAAGTTTGTTGTTTATATCTCTCAAGTAGATTTGTTCGCTTGTTGTTTATTCAACACCTTTGTGTTTTGTTTAACTCTCAAGTAGAGTTCTTCGCTCGTTATTTTATTACTCCGCTTGTGTTGTTTAAATCTCAAATTGACTTCTCCGCTTGTAATTATCTCTCCCATTATTGTTTTATTTAACTCCCGAGTAGAATTTTATATTGTTGTTTATCCCAATCCATATGTGCGTTGATTAATTCTCAAGTAGTGTTCTTCGCTTTTGATACTCTTACTCCTTCCGGTATTTTTAAATCTCGAATAGACTTCTTTGTTTTACATTATCCCACCTCCTCGTGTTGTTTAAATCTCAAGTTGCTTTCTCCGTTTGTAATTATCCCACTCCTTTATTGTGTTGTTTAACTCTCGAGTAGAATTTTACATTTGTTGTTTATCCCACTCCTTATGTGTGTTCTTCAACTCTTAAGTAGTGTTCTTCGTTTGTGATACTCTCACTCCTCCTGTGTGTTGTTTAAATCTCAATAGACTTCTTTGTTAGACATTATCCCACCTCCTGTGTGTTGTTTAAATCTCAAGTTGCCTTCTCCGTTCGTAATTATCCCACTCCTTTATTGTGTTGTTTAACTCTCGAGTAGAATTTTACATTTGTTGTTTATCCCACTCCTTATGTGTGTTCTTCAACTCTTAAGTAGTGTTCTTCGTTTGTGATACTCTTACTCCTTCTGTGTATTGTTTAAATCTCGAATAGACTTCTTTGTTTGACATTATCCCACTCCTTTAGTGTGTTGTTTAACTGTCGAGCAGAGTTATTCGTTTGTTTATCTTCCATCTCCAATGTTTGTTGTTTATATCTCTCAAGTAGATTTGTTCGTTTGTTGTTTATTCAACACCTTTTGTGTTTTGTTTAACTCTCAAGTAGAGTTCTTCGTTCGTTATTTTATTACTCCGCTTGTGTGTTGTTTAAATCTCAAATTGACTTCTCCGTTTGTAATTATCTCTCTCCCATTATTGTTTTATTTAACTCCCGAGTAGAATTATATACGTGTTGTTTATCCCAATCCATATGTACGTTGATTAATTCTCAAGTAGTGTTCTTCGTTTTTGATACTCTTACTCCTTCCTCGTATTTTTTAAATCTCGAATAGACTTCTTTGT
This sequence comes from Plantago major, assembly GCA_026545765.1. Classification (NCBI taxonomy): domain Eukaryota; kingdom Viridiplantae; phylum Streptophyta; class Magnoliopsida; order Lamiales; family Plantaginaceae; genus Plantago; species Plantago major. The sequence continues at coordinate 134,016 of JAIFAC010000056.1, forward strand.
TTTACATTATCCCACTCCTCCTGTGTGTTGTTTAAATCTCAAGTTGATTTCTCCGTTTGTAATTATCCCACTCCTTTATTGTGTTGTTTAACTCTCGAGTAGAATTTTACATTTGTTGTTTATCCCACTCCTTATGTGTGTTATTCAACTCTTAAGTAGTGTTCTTCGTTTGTGATACTCTTACTCCTTCTGTGTATTGTTTAAATCTCGAATAGACTTCTTTGTTTGACATTATCCCACTCCTTTAGTGTGTTGTTTAACTCTCGAGTAGAGTTATTCGTTTGTTTATCTTCCATCTCCAAAGTTTGTTTAAAGTTTGTTGCTTTTGCAAGATTCATGATGATCGCCAGTTTCACGCAACCTTCAACTCCTATTGCGCAATTTCTAACACATCTTCATGGACGATTCTATGGAGGCTAATATGCTAATAAAAGATTCGATTGAGATTATGCGTGAACGCATTAACAACCCATCTAATGCCACTAAGGTCGCCTCTTCATCCCCATTCTCCTCGCCGCTATTAATGCCATGGGATTATGTGCAGTAAGATGGAACTTAGTAGACGGTGATATAAATGATGATAATTCTTTGCCTGATATTACAACTCTTACATCTGCTACTTGCCGTGCAGATTCCTCTCACGTTGTTTCCCAATGAATGTTCTGCTTGGAACATTCGGTATTGGAATGCTCCCTCACAAGATATGCTCAAGCATCATGTAGTTTCTACTGTCTCGTTGTTTATATTATGAACCAAAGGTTCCTTCCTCCATACCAGATTCTTATTGAATGCGATGGAATGCGCTTTCTTGAAAATACGCTACTTCAATGCCTTCCTAACTTATGGGTTTTGAAGATCTCTCTTCCGTTCTTCTATAATTTTCTCTTCTTCTCAAGTTCTTGTTATTAAAGTTTCTTGGCTTCAACGGACTTCCTATTAGCGCTTATTCATGCCCATGCCGATTATATCCGTCGAGACTTATGGCGTGATTTATCGCTTTTGCCAAACACACCTCGCTTTTGGTGGGAGATTTCAATGTCGTGATTGGTGCACATGAACGATCGAATGGTACTCCAGCTCGGAAACCATGGATTTCGCTCATTTATCAATGATGGGGAGTTCTTATCGATTCCTAGTTCGCCGCTTTTTTACTTGGTCGAATCTGCTTCTCTAGTGGTTATCTAGAGACACGATTGATAGGCTCTTTCTTCACAATCCTTTTGATTTATGGGACTCAATGATGGTTCGTGTGGGCTTATGCACTTGCTGGATCACAGCCCCTCTTTGTTTCTCGTATGCATGAACAAGCGCTATCTCGTCTCGACCATTCAGATTCCAAGCAATGTGGCTTAGTCACATTGTTTGAGGAGTTAATTGCTTTCCGAAAACTCCTATTACGGCCATGGGCTCTTTTTCTTTGTTATCCGAAATTAAAGAGGTCAACCGCTATCATAGATTGGAATATTAATGTCTTCGAGCTTAATTCTCGCCTTCTTGTCGCCGTAATAAGTCGGAGTTGGTTCAAAGCAATTATCCCTCCATGGTCCGATAAATGATGTTCCTCGCAAGGAACTTGAGGCGATCATGACTACAATGCTATTCTCAATCAAGAGGCAACTTTTTGCGCCAAAAGAACCGGCATGTGGTTAAAAGACGTGATAGAAATTCGGTTTTTTCCATCGCTCTCTAAAGATTCGCAAAGGTATTCTCGGTATTTCCTCTTTGATAATTGATGGCTCTATCAATCATGATGCAATTCGGATCCGAATCATATGATTTCTTATTATGAGAATCTGCTCACAAACTCAAATTTACGCTTGTCTCTGCTCGATGAACTAGATGAGCTTATCCATTGTTCGATTACGGATGAACAAAATCAATTGCTAATCGATATTCCTTCCGAGGATGACATCCGCTATGTTGTTTTCAGATGTCACCGATAGTGCTCTGGACCGATGGTTTTGGGAAGTTTCTATCAATCTATGTGGCACATTATCGTGCGGAGGTGTCTTTGCGATTCGGCGTTCTTCCTTCATGGTCATTTCCCAGGTATGAACTCTAGTTTTGTCACTCTTATTCAAAATCGAGATGCGCTATGATTGAAGATTTCCCCTATTGTTCTTGGTAATTTTCTTTATAAGATTATTGCTAAGATTTTAGCCGATCGTTGGGTCCGATTTTATCGGGTTGCTCTCCTTTCATCAATTTGGTTTTATTCCGGAGACGACATGATTGTATTGCCTTAGCCTCTGAAGGAGTTAATAGTCTTGGTCTTCACCGTAGTAAGGGTAATCTGTGTTGAAGGTTGACATCCTAAAGCCTTTGATACTCTAAATCGACTTTCTTTTCGCGGTTCTCACAAAATATGGTTTCTCTTCTACCTTTGTTGGTTGGATTAATCATATTCTTCACTCGCAAAGCTCTTGCCTGATTAATGGGGCTCGGAAGGGTACTTTCTGTTCGTGGAGTTCACAAGGGATCCTCTTCCTCTTCTCTTTTGCATCGCGGAGGAAGTTCTTAGCAAGCTTCTCTCAAGGTCGCCAATTCAGGGAGCTCACCTTTATTCATTGGACAATCTCTTACTTTTCCTTCTCACCTTCTTTATGCGGATGATGTGATTATTTTTTGCGTGGCTACCATCTGAATTGTCGGACTATTCTTAGGATCCCGGAAAAATATGTCATTGGTGGACAACACTTCAATCCTCAAGTCTGTGGCTTATCTTAGTACTTTTCTCACCCGAGTCAGAAGAACCACTTGTGCGTAATCATGGATATTATCGAGGGTCACCTTCCTTTCACGATTTGGGAGTTCCACTTTTCCGTGGGGCACCTCGGACTTGTCATTTACAATCCTCATGGACTCGATTCTAGAAAAGTTTAGTAAATGGAAGGGCACTTCTCTCTCTATGGCCGTCGTTTATGTCTTGTTCAATCAAGATCCGTGGATCTTTTGTACACTCTATGATGGTTTATCGTCCTTTGACTCTTCTTGCGTATGGATCGGCATTCGTAATTTCGTCCAAACCGATACTCAAGAGAGCATCGACTTCTATCTCTCGAAGCGTTGTTGTGCTCCAAAGTCCGAGGGTGGTCTTGGTATTCGCTCTCCGTTGTCGCTAATAAGGCGATCTTTCTCGCCTTGCTTGGGATATTTGAATGTGAAGGTTCCATATCTAGATATCTTTCGCCATTGCTTTCTTCGCATGCTTCCTTACGCTCTTATGTTGCTTCCTCGATTTGGTTTGATTTAAGGATTGTTTCCACACTTCAATCCAAGTCTAGATGGTTAGCGTGTCAAGGCTCACCACGCTTCGCTTGATGATTGGCTTGGCTACGATTATGGATGTAATTGGTATTCCTATTCATCTTCGCATCACTCGAGTTCCCTATTTCGAGTATCGACTACCGGTTGGTTTCTTTTGATGGGTTCCAGATGGCTTTTCCAGATGTTACTCGCGACATTCTCTCCTATCATCCTGCTCCATCTGGTTCTCGACATCAGATCCGGATCAATCTCTAGACGGTTCGATTTCTACCAAGCAAGCTTATCACTCTTTGCGCTGCTTCCTTAAGATTGACTGGGATCTTGATATGGGTCTTTTATCCCACCCCGCTGTTTCATCAGCTTGAAGGCTATTTATGGTGTTCTTCCAACTATTGAGAAACCGGGGCTCGTTTTGTTGGTCCGTCGGTTTGTGTTTTTTTGCTATGCTGCTATGGATTGCCAAGACCATTTGCTGGTCTCTTGTCCATTCACTCGGACTATCTGGCATACTCTATTTGATCTTTTCCAGGTTCCTTTTCGAGATTGCTTTAGTTTTGGAGAGCTTCTGTTATATGCCATGGGTCAACATTTTAGCTCTCGATTCTCTCTTTGTATGCCTTGCCTTTGTGACGGGCATTTGGGTGCTTGATCATGCAATCGTTGCTTATTTGATGGTGTTCTGCTTCTAGGCATTCTATTTTGCTTCGATTTGAGTCTTGTAGGCTAATTCCCACCCTCTTGGTTCTATGGCTAATAATCAAGTTGATTTACAAGTCCTTCATTCTTTTCAGATTCAAGGGTGCCCGCCTAAGTCACGAGATATCATTGAGGTCCGATGGTATCCCTCTCCCGGATGGATTAAATGCAACACGGATGGAAGTTCTCTGCCGCTCCTGCTCCTCATCAAGCCGGGTTTTTAGAGATTCAAATGGTACCGTGATGGGTTGCTGTGCAAATCAGCTGGGTACGCTTTATGCTTTTGAAGCCGAGTTACTATGTTATGATTGGCATTGAATCGCTCACACCTGTATCGAATAAGATTTGGTTGGAGACAGATTCTACTTATGTAGCGAATTTGCTCTCCGCGGGTACTAACTCGGTCCCATGGAAATTCCGGAACCGTTGGCTATTGACTCTCTCTCATATGCGTGACATGGATTTTCGGGTGTCTCATATTTTTCGTGAAGGCAACACGTCACGATGCTCTCTCAAAGTTGGATCGAGGGTTTCTGGACTTCTCCTTTGGATGTCATTCGACCTCACATACACAGGGACATGTTCGGTTTACCTTATTATAGGTTTCCGCAACGCTAACGCTCAGGCACTCTTTTTCCCAGCCATGGGTTTTTCCCACTGGGTTTTTCCATGACTGGGTTTTAACGAGGCCCGCGGTTGCAACCATGGATCACCTTGATCCCGGGTTATGTTATTTTTGTTTCTTTGTTTGTTTCACTTGTTTCGCGTTGTAACCCGCCTGTGGGTTCCATTGTAATCTCTACTTTTACGCTTTGTACTCTTTTACTTTTATTAATATATGCTCTATTTATGAAAAAAAAAAAAAAAGTAGATTTGTTCGTTTGTTGTTTATTCAACACCTTTTGTGTTTTGTTTAACCCTCAAGTAGAGTTCTTCGTTTGTTATTTTATTACTCCGCTTGAGTGTTGTTTAAATCTCAAATTGACTTCTCCGTTGGTAATTATCTCTCTCCCATTATTGTTTTATTTAACTCCCGAGTAGAATTTTATACTTGTTGTTTATCCCGATCCATATGTGCGTTGATTAATTCTCAAGTAGTGTTCTTCGTTTGTGATACTCTTACTCCTTCTGTGTATTGTTTAAATCTCGAATAGACTTCTTCAAGGCTTGTTCACTGTTGTTTATCTCCTCAAGGGAGTTTTCGCTCATTTTTATCCCACCCATGTGTATTGTTTATTTCAAGAAGAGTTCTTCACTGCTATTTTGCTCCTCAGTAATTCAATGATCACAATTGATCCCACGTCGTGTTGTTTATGTTGGCTAATCTCAGCTGTGATAGCCATACCTGTATTAGTTCGACAGATTGGCTTGGATATCTAGTCACATTTTTAGTGTAAGTATCTTCGCTTGTTAAACATCCTGGTCAGCTTAGCTTAACTCTCGCCGTCGCTTATTCCTCATTCACTGAAATCTGCATTGTCTCTGGCCGCTTACAGCATGACGCCCTTATGTGTTGTTCATCAGTGTTCTTCTATCAGGATATTCTCATACTCAGTGTATTGTTAACTCTCTGATTTTCTTCACTTGGCATCATTACCCTCATCATTGTTTCTTTTGCTTAAAAGAAGCCAAGGGGTTGTTCGCTTCAGGCGGGCTTTGTTTTACTGCGGTAATTTCGTCGCTATTACCATCTCGCAGTTAGCTAGTCTCACCGATTTCTTCATTAATAGTCCCACTGCGCATTTGTTGTTTATCCAACTCCTTATGTGTGTCGCTTAACTTCGCCGCCAGATATAGTATTGCTTAAATTGGTCACGATTCTTCGCTCGACACGTTTCCTTGGGTTGCGTACTTTTATTCACTGGTTCGTTGCTTCATCCCCGTCCGTTTTAATCAAATTGAACCGCATGTACATCGTTCCTGCCAGTTTATCACGCTTATGTGCTGTTTACTCTTTCAGTAGTAAATGCCGACAGATACTTCATAATTATCAGTTGTTGTTTAACTTCAATAGACTTCTGTCAGTATCATCACACCACCATTCATTTCTATTTGCAGTTGTTTATCTCAAGTCGTTCATTTGTCGATTATCCCACTTCGCAGCTTTAGCTTACTCGCAGTTTCCTTTGTTATCATCTCGGTTTAAATCAATGATTTTATTTAATATCTCACTGCCAGGTTAGTTTATTCAACTCCTTATGTGTTATTGCAGCTGCTTGTGATAATATGTTCTTCAAAGCTGTTTAGTTCGGTTAGACTCTGCTTCGACATCACATTCTTTAGTAGCTTTTAATTTCAATTGAGTTTTCGTTGCTGTTCGTCATAGTTTTGTTTAAGCTGTCGTTGCTGCTTCCTCGGTGAGTTTGGCCTGGGCCTCAGTCTTCGTATGGGTTGAACTCTCGCCAGCATTAAAGAAGTATCGCCTATGTTGCTTAATTGCAGTGTTTCTTCGATAGACACCATAGCCCACGCTGTATTGCTTCAACCTCAATGCACTCTTTCATACTGTCACACCATTACTATCGGTACATTTCGGGGTTACCGATATCCACCCAGGTTTTGCCTACCAGGCTTGCCGTCGTTGTTTTATTATTATCCCGCAGTTAGCTTAGCCCAAATTGACTTCATTTGGTTGTCCACCGTTATCGCGGTTGTTTCCTTATGTGTAGCTAGCTACCTTTGCAGTCAAGCTATGCTCACATTCTTCTGCATTAGCTAAACTGGCTGGATTTCTTCCTGACATGATCTGAGCCCTTAGCGTGTTTTTGTCTTCCCAATTGGAGGCTTGCTGCCATCCTGGCCAGCCATCCTGCCGTCGTTATTTGGCCTCATGTTTTTTATTCACTGAAATCTAACTCTGCCGCTGGCTGTGCTATCACGCCCATGCAAGTTGCTTAACTCTCACAGACAGCTCATACCATCGCTTAACTTCTCTACGTATTTTCCCGCCACTGTCACCACCATTCGGCTTATCAGCAGCTATTCTTCTGCTGTTAGTTGTTCATTTCACCATCTTTTTGCAGCTTGTTTTACTCAGTAGCAGCTGCTCATTCCTGCAGTTGCTTAAACTTCACCGACTTCTCCATTTGTAATTAACCTTCAATCGTTTATCGCGTCATTATCCAACTTTATGTTGTTTAAGAGATACCACAGCCTTCTTCGCGGATTATTTCAACCAATGTACTTCTTCATTTTGATCTATTTCCGACTAATTGAGGTTGCTTGTTGTTTCATCCTGCTGTTTTGTTTTAATCAGTATCGCTTTTATATCTCCCGTAGCTTAATCAAATCGAAACTCCCATGCACATCCTGCCGCCATCAGGTTTATCACGCCTCATGTGTTGTTTAATTTCAGGTAGCTGCCGACAGATAACACCATCGCTGCATTGTTTAACTCTCCAACAGACCTCTTCAAGCATCACACTCAACATCAATTTTGTCATGTTAAGCCATCTCAAGTATTACATTCTCAGAGCACGGTAGCTGCCTGCCATTTGAGGCTCATCCGTGTTGTTTAAATCACGATTCACTTGTACTTGTCTCACCTGCCATCTGTTGTTTATCCAATCCTGTGTAGCCAGTGTTCTAGATACTGTTCTTCTGCATTGCTTCAGTCTGACTCTGCATTCAAGACTTTAGTAGCTTTTTATCTCCACCTGAGCTTGCTGCTTATCCTCGGCCTGTCACTGCAGCCAGCCATCCGCAGGCCTCCTCCTCGAAAGTGCATTCACTGAAATTACTATTCTAAATAAAGACATGTTTATCACGCCTTATGTGTGTTGCTTAATCCTTTCAAGGTGTTGCCGATAGATACTATTTATCAGTATTGTTTAACTTCTAATGCACTTCTCTCGCCGCATTGAACAATAATTTCAACACTACTTTATTGTTGTTATCTTCAGTGTTGTTCATTTGCTGATATCCCACTCTTTGTAGCTTTTACTAGAAGCTGTCAAGCATCTCAGAAGAAGTAGTTCAAATCATCAGAGCTGTCTCACTGTTTAACTTTGTAGCCTTTCTTCTCAATTGAGTTTATCTCAAGTTGTCATATTCGAGCTATTTCATCGAAGAGCGCATCCTCTACAGATTTTCTCGCCTAAGTACTGTCACACCACCACCAGCTATTGTGCAGTCATGTTGTTTCACTTCCTTGTAGGCCATTTACCTTCGGGTAAGCTGCCGTCACAGTTTATTATCATTCGTGTTAGCTTAACCGTCGGCTTCCATTATGCTTCGTTATTGCGTTGTTATCCAACTCCTTATGTATTTTTCACAGATATTGCCAGACTCTTCGCTTCAATACACTTTAGTGTTTGTTATTGCCATCCTTCGTCGCAGCTTGCTTTACCGTAGATTTTCGTTTCTAATGCTTAATCAACCGAAATCTCCCGCATGTACCATCTCAGCTTATCGTACAGCATCGCGCCTGATGCAGCCAGCTTAACTCTTCGCGTTGTTTTCGACAGATACCAGTTCATCGCTGTATTGTTTAACTCTTCACAGACCGTCATAATTGTCACATTCACTACTTATTGTTATCTCAAGTGTTGTTCATTGATATCCCGATTTCGTATGCCGTCAAGAGTTGAGCTCATTCGCAGGTTGCTAAACCAACGATCTCCCATTTAACATCCACTGCTTATCAGCCAGCCATCCATCCCCAGGTACAGCCATCCTCAGTGTCTTTCAGATATCATTCTTCAACAGCCAACGTTGGCTGCACTCTCCGTCACACGATCGCATTCTTGGCAGCTATCTCCCACCTGGAGTTTTCGCCTGTCAGCCTGTCCCTCAGCACGCTTTTCAACTCTCAACAGACTCTCTGCTGCACTGTTCATCTCACCATTCACTTATTGCGTTGTTTTATCTCTCAAGTTCATTGTCTCACTTTTACTCTGTATTTTTCGTCGTTGGCTCCTGTACAGTTTAATAAACGATTCTCTCATTAATACTCATCAGCAGCTTGTCTGTCTCTATGTGTGTTTAACTCAATTTTCGCTAGATAATAGCCTTTCTGCATTACTAAATCTTTTAACGCTTGATTATTTATCGAGCCTTCCTTAGTATTCTTCAATTGATGCTGCCAGTATCTCGTTGCCAGCTTATTAACTTCGCAGCTGCCGCTATATTCCCGCGAAGTATTCAACAAAGAACTTTTCTGGCGTGTTGTTTTAATTCTGGTGGTAGCTGCCGAGGTTGTGATACCATAGTCGTCAGTTGTGTTGTTTGGCTCTCTAACAGACTTCTTCGTCAGTACTGTCACACCAACACCACTTTTACCGTTGTTTATCTTCCGCGGTTGTTCATTGATTATCCCATCTTTTCAGCTTAGCGTTTGGCAGCAAGTTCTTCGTCATATTTTGTCATCTTCGTAGGTTGTTTGGGGCTCAAATCAATTTCCATTTGCAATTATCCCACTGTTATTGTGTTGTTTACCAACTCTTGCAAAAGCTGTTTACCTCAAGTAGTACCGCTTAGATTTCATATCTTTCGTATTGTTTACCCGACAGACTTCTTCGCTTGACGACCCATCTCAGCGGTTTTTATCTCAATCGAGTTGCCGCTGTTTATCTCGCCGTCATATTTAGCTAACTTCGTTGCTTCGTTATTTTGTTAATTCCGGGTGAGTTTTTTAATCACTGAAATTGCATGCAATTAATCAGCCATCGCGTGTTACCACGCCCCACGCAGCCAGCTTAACCTCTCAAATGCCGAGTCAGGATACCATGGCTCATCGGCATTGCCAATCCCACAGACTTCTCTCGCTTTCTGGCACTGCTCGCCACCAACACAGCTTTTCTTTATCAGAAGGTTTATCTCAAGGGGTTGTTCATTGTTGATTATCCCACTTTGGTTTCAGCTTACTCAGCTGTCATTATCTGCAGTTCAAACTGACCATTTCAGCTGTCTCACTGCCATTGTGTGCCAGCTTATCCGTCCCTATGTATCCTGCAGTAATTTTCGCTTGCTCTTTCAGGTTTAGTTCGGTCATCGTCACACGACCGCATTCTGTAGCTTTATTCTCAATTGAGCTGCTTTCAGCCAGCTTATCCTGCCTATTGTTTTGGCTTAACTTCAGTAGAGTTCTGCTTGTTGCTTCCTCCCTCGAGTTTTTTATTCAGTCCGAGTCTGTCCCAACAAGTCACATATTCTCATGCGTGTTGTTAACCTTAGAATGTTGATACTCATATTTGTTTAACTCTTCACAGACTCTCTGCTGGGCACGTCAGCCTCAACACCACGGTGCAGCCACCATGCTGACATCCCACCTGTTTTGTTTTACTGTAGCAAATTGTCATTCTCCTATGTGTTAATTAGTTCGATTATCTCACTTTTGCAGCAGCTACTCGCAGGCTGTTTCAGAGCACGTTCGCAGTACAGCTTAATTCAACATTTCATTAATTTATCAGCGATCCAAATTTTATGTTGTTTAACTCAGGTACGTTGGTGATACCACAGTTTTCGCACAGCTGACAATTTCGCTTTTATCGCCCATTCTTAAAGGCGTTTCATCTCATCAGCCATTGTTGCTTAATATCTCGTTCGGCCAGCTTGTTTAACTTCGTGCCGTCGCTATTATTACCTCCTGAAGTTTTTTAACCAACCGTACCGCATGGGCCACCTGCCGCTTATCGGCAGCGATCATCGCCTTTATGCGTGTTAGCTTAACTTCTTCTGTGCTAGCCGATAGATACCACGCTTCATCGCTGTTGTTTAATCCCCACAGACTCTTCGGGTTGGCACGTCAACACCAACACCACTTTATGGTCGTGTTGTCTTCGTGTTGTTCATTTGTTGATTATCCCACTTCCTGCTTCGTTTCACTGTTGCTCGCGGTTTATTATCATCCACATGCCCGCCCATTTACATCCCCACTGCTTCGTTATTCAATTTCTTATGTGGCTGGGTATTACAGTTTTCAAATTCATTTTTAGTAGCATCTTCAATTGAGTTGCCAGCGCCATCCCGCTCGGGTTGCAGCTTAATCAGTTCGCGCCCCGTACCAATTGAAGTTCAGAGTAACCCAAATATGCATTTCATGCAGTTAAAGTAATCAGCCGTCATATTCATCAGTTGCTTAACTTCATATCACCGCATCGTCACTAATACCCACTATCAGAAGAGCTATTCCGCGTTGATAATCTCACCTTTGCGCCATTCGCAGTTCACAATTTCACGTTATCAGCAGTTTATCCGTCTCTTATAGTGCTCGTAGTGCCTTCGCCGATAACGCTACTCCTTCATATTGTTAGTTCGACAGACTCTCTCGCTTCGACGATCGTTTTTCAGTGTGTTTCGGTCTTCACTGAAGCCACCGTCAGCTTAGCCAGGTTTTTCGCGACATCTAATCACCGAAGGTTCTGGTTATCATTCCGAAGCGTATTGTGTTGTTTATCACGTTTTTATGTGTGTTGTTAACTTCAGTTAGCAGCCGACAGATAGCCATATTTTTCGCCAGGTTGTTTACCGCTAACAGACCGTTGTCCCAATTCTTTATTGTGTTGTTTATCTCCTCGGGCACCATTTGCTGATTATCCAATTTCGTACCAGCTGCTCGCTATTTTTGTTATCACCGCAGTTTAAACTTCGGGTCGACTTTCCATTAGATTGTCCTCACACCGTTATCGTGTTAAAGCTTATCCGCTATGCGCATCTGCGTCACAGGATATTCTTTCTGCGTATTGCTTAACGATAATTTTCCCGCTTCAATCATCCCAATCTCTCAGTGTTTCTTATCTTCGGCTCGAAGTTTCGCCGACGTCATCCTCGTCCGTTGCAGCTTATTAACTCGCGAGTTTCGCTCCTCCCGTGAGGTTTAACCAACTGAACCGCTCGTAATTGTTCAGCTGCCATCGCGTTGTTATCGCCATGCGTTGCTTAATACAGGTAGCCGATGATAATTACGTTTGCCAGAGTCACAAATTTTCATCAGACCCTCGTTTGAATGTCCCACTTTCCTTTATTAGATGTTATTAGCTGGCTTGTTGTTATCTCATCTATTTGTTGTTTACTATATTTCGTTCGTCATTTTATTATTTCGCAAAGGCTAAATTGATTCTCTTCGCTGGTTACCACTCAATTTGTTGTTATTCATCCCTCATGCGCAATCAGCGTTTTTCGCTGTGATATCATACTGCCAGCGCAGTCTCGAACACTTCGCTGATTGGTCTCATTCTTTTGGGTAAGTATCTTCAATTGAGCTGTTTCAGTTATCTCGTCGGCGTTTTAGCTTAACTTCGCGTAGTTGCTCGCGCCTCCCTTGAGTTTAATTCGAACCTGTAAATGCTTATCGCGGTTGTTTATCACGCGTGCTGTTTAACCTCTCAGTAGTGCTCTTCTATCAGATACCATAGTCTATCATGGTATCGCTTAACTCTCTAATAGACCTCTTCGTCAAGTACTGTCACACTCACCACCACTTATCAGGTTGCTTATCTCTCAAGTATTTGTTGATCCCAATTTTTGTGTTTTGTTTATTGTGCAGTTTTTTCGTCATATTTTGAAACACTGCTGCGAGTAAATCAATGATTTCTCTATTTAGGTCAATCACCGTTATTGCAGCAGCTTATCTGGCCTCTTATGTAATGTTAATTGCAGCAGATACCATACCGTATTGCTTAATACCGTCAATACTATCCATTTTTGTAAGGTGTTTTATCTCTGGCTGAAGGCTGATGCGCTTATCTGCCCTATGCTTAAAGTTTAACTTTGCAGAGTTTTTCGTTATTTGTTACCTTAATTCACCGAAGTTCGCTGTACTTGTCTCAGTATCGCGGTTGTTTACACGCTTATGTGTGTGTTAGCGCATCTCGCTGCAAGTTTTCGACGATATCATATTTCCTTTTCGCTGTATGTTTGGCTTAATTTCGATGTCTCACCTTTGGTTTGTTGCTTCATTTGCAGCAGCAGCTTTTTCTGCAATGTTACAAATCGGCTTCTCTCAATATCGCGTTGTTTACCGCAGGTTCACTGCATGGTTGAACTCATTCTTTAAGAAGTGAGCCTTTCAATCGAGTTTAACTTCAGCTCGTTTGTTAGCCTCCAAGTTTATTCAAATTGACCAGAATCAGTCAGATTGTATGCATCACGCCTTCTATGCGTTAGCATCCTTCGCGGTGTTTTCGACAGATACCATGGGTTCATCACAGCTAACTCTCACACTTTCCGCTCGTTAATGTCACACCAACGAAGTATTGCAGCGTTTATCTTCTCGCGAAGTTGTTCATTATTTCACCCTTGTGCTTGTTTACTTCGTAAGCCGTCGTTATGTTGTGTCATCTCGCAGTTAGCTCAAGACTTCCATTTAGTTGTTCACGCTCGCCATTTACGCCAGCAACTTCGTAAACAATCGTTCCTTCGCAATATCTTTACGTACTCTTTCTCGCTTTCGACATTTATCGCCATTTTCTTAGTGTGTTTTTATCTTCCACTGTTTTCGCTGACGTTTAATAACTGCGGAAGTTTTTATTACCTCCGAGTTTTTTAACCAAATTTGCTTGCATCCTGCCGCGACAGGTTATAAATAAGCTAACTTCGGGGTCATAGCTGACAGTATTACTTTAACAGACTCTTCGTTGTTTCATTCCTTTATTGTGTTGTTTATCTCTCAAGTGATTGTTATTTGTTGCTGATATCTCATCTCCTTTTGTTTGTTTACTTCAAGTAGAGTTTTCGTTTCATTTTGTTATCATCTCGCAAAGAAGTTTAAATCAACACTTCTCCATTAACCCACTGTTATTGTGTCAGCTTATTCAACCTCATGCAATGTTAATTCAGTGCCGATAATCATACCTTCGCATATTACTAGTTCGATAATTTCTTCGTCGACACTATCCTGTCTTAAGCAGCTATTTCACTGAAGTTTCGCTCGATGTCATCCTCACCGTTGTGCTTATAATTTCGCAGAGTTTCGCTGCTTGTTGGTTTTGCCTTCCTTTAATCTCAATTACCGCTTGTATCAAAGAGTTTATCGCGGTTGTTTATCGACGCTTCTTTATGTGTTGTTTAATAAGGTATATTTCGATGCCAGATACCTGGCCTTCAAGGTTTAATTAATGTACTCTTCGTTGAACCCACTCCTTTATCTCAGGAGTTGCCTGTTGTCATCCACTGGGCAGCCAGCCACTTCAAGTAGCTGTCACTTTGGCCATCAAGGTGTGTTAGCTCAGTTCAAATCGACTGCCACCACTTTACTGCCAGGTTAGCCATCCACCTCCCAGTGGCTTAATTTCTGCAGTGTTGCCTGTGATAGCCATTCTTCGCATTGGCTGTCCAGCTTTATCTCTCGCTGCCAGCTATCCTGCAGCTTAATTTCAGTTGTCAGCAGTGTTGCCGACAGACAGCTCATCGGCGCTAACTCTCTGGTCACTTCTCGGCCAAGTACTGTCACCTCAACACTAGCTTTGCAGTTAGCTATCTCAAGTATGTTCCACTCCCTGCTTGTTTTACTGCATGCTTTATCCTCGTGCTTAATTACTCCATTTGTATTGTCTCAATCGTTGCAGACTTCGTAGATAATCATTCTTCGTATTATAATTCGGTTGCACTTCTTCGTTGACGTATCGCATTTAGTAGCCATTTCACTCGGCTTACGTTTATCTCAAACCGTTGTCAAGAGCATTACCTCGTAATCTCAACCGAATTTCGACGGTAATTAACCGTTACATTAGCCAGATGTTATTACCAGGTCGATAGATACTGGGGTTGTATTTACTTTTCTTAGACTCTTCGCTCATCAAGGATATTCCACCTTTTTCAGCCAGTTTACCGCAGCCGTCATATCATCCCGTAGCCAGCTTAGTCTACCGATTCTCCATTATAATTGTTCCACGTTATCAGCAGTTGTCCACTTATGTAAATGTTGTTCTTCGCCAGATAACGATATCTTCGGCAGACAGTAGTCTTGACTGTACTTCTTCGCTGAAATTATCTAGTGTTTTATTCATTGCTTGATGTTTATCCTCGAAATGTTGTAGCTTATAAGTGTTTCGCCAGCTGTTTTATTACCTCCGAGTTTTAATCTCACCGAACTTCAAGTTGGTGTTGCTTATTCACGCCTCTGCGTGTGTTGCAGCTGACAGATTACAGCCTTTCAAGCAGTTCACGACCTTCTGGCTGTCCCACTTTAATAAGGTTTGCCCCCGCGGAGTTACTGCTTGCTGTTTCATCCCACCTCAGTTTTACCAAGAAGAAAGCTCTTTCAAGCTCGCCATTTTATCGCGTGTAGCCAGCAATCTCTGGGATTTTCTCGCTTAATCACGTTTATCGTTGCTTGTCTGGTCCTTATGTGAAGCTAATTTCAGTAGCTGTTTGTGATATCACAATTTTCTGCATTGTTTAAACGCGAACACTCTTCACATCCACCTTTGGGCCAGGTGCTTTCACTGGCTCAGTTTCGTCACGTTTCATCCCCGGCAGTCGCATGAGTTACTATTTCATATTTTATTATTCCCGCAGTTTTTAATCCCAACGAAATTCCGCTGTACTGAACTTCAAAGTCGTTATCGCAGCCGCTTATTTGTGTTAGCGACCACAAGTACAGCCATTTCATATTCTTTTCGCTGTTTAAAGTTCTGACAGACTTCTCAAGAACTCCACTCCCTATTGTAGTTGTTCTTCGTTAGAGTTACCGTTGTTAAGTCCCACCATTGTTTCACTTTTCGCATTTTTCGTCGTCACGGTCATCGTTAAATAGTTCAAATTGACTTCTTCGTTTAAAATCATCCCACGCCGCTTATCATATCCAACCTATGTATTGTTTAACTCGCAGTTTTTCAGGATAGTACTCAATTTTTCTGCAGTATTGTTTAGTCTTAACAGACTTCGCTTCGACACTATCCCACCCCTTTAGTGTGTTTTTTATCTCCTGATTGAGTGCTTGTTGCTTCTTATCCTCAACCGTTGTATGTTAACTCAGCAGAGTCCTTCGTTCGTATTTTATTACCTCCGGAGTTTTTAATCTCAAATTGAACTGCGATGCATTGTCTCAGTCGCTATTGTGTTGTTTCATCACGCCTTATGTGTTGTTTAATCCTTTCAGTAGTAGCCGACAGATACCATAGTCTATCAGGTTGTTTAATCCCTCTAACAGACTTTCTGTTTGGCATCGTCACATCAACATTCACGGTTATTTATCTCAGTAATAATTACTTGTTGATTATCCGCCTCCTTTGCGTTTGTTTCCGTGTTTTCGCCGTCAGCATCTCGCAGAAAGTACCAAATTGATTTTCATTATGTCTCACTGCAGCACCGTACTAGTAGGTTTTCGCTTGCAATATATCTTCGTATTATTTAAACGACAGACTTCTTCGGCTCGACATGGTCAAGATTTTTAGAAGTATCTCAATTGTTTTCGTTGATAGCACCGTTCGCCGCAGCTAATTTCGTGTTGCTCGGTTATTTTTGCCAGCTCTCCCGTTTTGTTCGCCACCCAAACAGTCACGTCTTGCGTGTTGTTTAACTTCAGTTAGGCCGACAGAGGTTCTTCAAGAAGAAGCACTTGACAGACTCAGCATTAACCTTACTCTGTTAGCATTTCGCAACGTTCATCTCCTTTGTGCTTAGTTTGTTTTCGCAGCTTGTCACATGACATTAATTTAAAGAAGCAATAACTGATCATTTGCAATTACTCACTGCACAGCCATCCACCTTATAGGTAATGCTATCTCGGCACTGCCAGATAATCAAGCAGCGGCTCAATTGCACTCTTCGTCTCATTTTTAGCGTAGCTATCTCGGCTCAGCCTGCTTGACGCTATCTCACCGGTTGCAGCTTGCTTAACTTCAAGCCAAGCAGTTTTATTCTCCCAAGTAATCTCACTGAACATGGTAATTATCTCACAAAGCACAGCTGTTTATCACGCTTATGTGTTGTTTAATACAGTAAGTTCGTTTTCGACGGTGATATCATAGCTCTTTCAGTATTGTTTGGCTAACACGTAATTTCATTGATGGTTCCACTTCTCGGTTGTTTATCTTCAAGGCGAGTTAGCTGCTTGTTGTTTATCCATTCATTTGTGTAGAGTTGCTTTACTAAGGTTTTCGTCATTATTTATTACTCGTGTTGTAGCCAAATCAATGATGTTCTTCTGGTTGCATTGTCTCATTTGCTGATCATGGCAGTTTATTCAACTCTCCGTGTATTGTTTAACTTCAAGTAGTTAAGCCAAGCAGATACTCATACCTTTTTCTTCGTATTGTTTAAATTGCCCGATAGACTTCTTCGTTTGACACTATCCCACTCCTTTAGTGTGTTTTTATCTCTCAACAAACGGACAACTCCACTTGAGAGATAAACAACACAATAAAGGAGTGGGACAATTTCAAACGAAGAAGTCTATTAGAGAGTTAAACAATAAACTGAAGGAGTATGAGTATCACAATCGAAGAACACTACTTGAGAGTTAAACAACACACATAAGGAGCGTGATAAACAACAAAATAAACGACTGGGATAATTACAAACGGAGATTTCAATTTGAGATTAAAACAACTCACAGGCGGAGTAATAAAATAACGAACGAAGAACTCTACTTGAGAGTTAAACAAAACAGAAACGGACAGGGATAAACAACAAAGTAAAAACTCCAATTGAGAGATAAAAACACACTAAAGGAGTGGGATAGTGTGAAACGAAGAAGTCTATTTGAGATTTAAACAATACACAGAAGGAGTATAAGTATCACAAACGAAGAACACTACTTGAGAGTTAAACAACACACATAAGGAGTGTGATAAACAACACAATAAACGAGTGGGATAATTACGAACTGAGAAGTCAATTTGAGATTTAAACAACACAAAGGAGGAGTAATAAAATAACGAACGAAGAACTCTACTTGAGAGTTAAAACAAAACACAAAAGGATAGGGATAAACAACAAACGAACAACTCCACTTGAGAGATAAAAACACACTAAAGGAGTGGGATAGATTTCAAAGAAGAAGTCTATTAGAGATTTAAACAATATACAGAAGGAGTATGAGTATCACAAACGAAGAACACTACTTGAGAGTTAAACAACACACATAAGGAGTTGGATAAACAACACAATAAACGACTGGGATAATTACAAATGGAGAAGTCAATTTGAGATTTAAACAATACACATGTGGAGTAATAAAATAACGAACGAAGAACTCTACTTGAGAGTAAAACAATACACAAAAGGAGTGGGATAAACAACAAACGGACAACTCCACTTGAGAGATAAACAACACAATAAAGGAGTGGGACAATGTCAAACGAAGAAGTCTATTAGAGAGTTAAACAATAAACTGAAGGAGTATGAGTATCACAATCGAAGAACACTACTTGAGAGTTAAACAACACACATAAGGAGCTTTATAAACAACAAAATAAACGACTGGGATAATTACAAACGGAGATTTCAATTTGAGATTAAAACAACTCACAGGCGGAGTAATAAAATAACGAACGAAGAACTCTACTTGAGAGTTAAACAAAACAGAAACGGACAGGGATAAACAACAAAGTAAAAACTCCAATTGAGAGATAAAAACACACTAAAGGAGTGGGATAGTGTGAAACGAAGAAGTCTATTCGAGATTTAAACAATACAATAGGAGTATGAGTATCACAAACGAAGAACACTACTGAGAGTTAAACAACACACAAGGAGTGGGATAAACAACACAATAAACGAGTGGGATAATTACAAATGGAGAAGTCAATTTGAGATTTAAACAACAACGGATGGGTAATAAAATAACGAATCTAAGAACTCTACTTGAGAGTTAAAACAAAACACAAAAGGATAGGGATAAACAACAAACGAACAACTCCACTTGAGAGAAAAAACACACTAAAGGAGGGACATTGTGAAACGAAGAAGTCTATTCGAGATTTAAACAATACACAGAAGGAGTATGAGCATCACAAACGAAGAACACTACTTGAGAGTTAAACAACACACATAAGGAGTTGGATAAACAACACAATAAACGAGTGGGATAATTACAAATGGAGAAGTCAATTTGAGATTTAAAAAACACACAGGATGAGCAATAAAATAACGAACGAAGAACTCTACTTGAGAGTAAAACAATACACAAAAGGAGTGGGATAAACAACAAACGGACAACTCCACTTGAGAGATAAACAACACAATAAAGGAGTGGGACAATTTCAAACGAAGAAGTCTATTAGAGAGTTAAACAATAAACTGAAGGAGTATGAGTATCACAATCGAAGAACACTACTTGAGAGTTAAACAACACACATAAGGAGCGTGATAAACAACAAAATAAACGACTGGGATAATTACAAACGGAGATTTCAATTTGAGATTAAAACAACTCACAGGCGGAGTAATAAAATAACGAAGAAGAACTCTACTTGAGAGTTAAACAAAACAGAAACGGACAGGGATAAACAACAAAGTAAAAACTCCAATTGAGAGATAAAAACACACTAAAGGAGTGGGATAGTGTGAAACGAAGAAGTCTATTCGAGATTTAAACAATACACAGAAGGAGTATAAGTATCACAAACGAAGAACACTACTTGAGAGTTAAACAACACACATAAGGAGTGGGATAAACAACACAATAAACGAGTGGGATAATTACAAACGGAGAAGTTAAGTTGATATTTAAACAACAAACAGGAGTAGTAAGAAAATAACGAACGAAGAACTCTACTTGAGAGTTAAACAAAACACAAAATGAACGGGATAAACAACAAACGAACAACTCCACTTGAGAGATAAAAACACACTAAAGGAGTGGGATAGTGTGAAACGAAGAAGTCTATTCGAGATTTAAACAATACACAGAAGGAGTATGAGTATCACAAACGAAGAACACTACTTGAGAGTTAAACAACACACATAAGGAGTTGGATAAACAACACAATAAACGAGTGGGATAATTACAAATGGAGAAGTCAATTTGAGATTTAAACAACACACAGGATGAGTAATAAAATAACGAACGAAGAACTCTACTTGAGAGTAAAACAATACACAAAAGGAGTGGGATAAACAACAAACGGACAACTCCACTTGAGAGATAAACAACACAATAAAGGAGTGGGACAATGTCAAACGAAGAAGTCTATTAGAGATTTAAACAATACACTGAAGGAGTATGAGTATCACAATCGAAGAACACTACTTGAGAGTTAAACAACACACATAAGGAGTTGGATAAACAACACAATAAACGACTGGGATAATTACAAACGGAGATTTCAATTTGAGATTAAACAACACATGTGAGGAGTAATAAAATAACGAATCTAAGAAGAACTCTACTTGAGAGTTAAACAAAAACAAAAAGACAGGATAAACAACAAACGAACAACTCCACTTGAGAGATAATAACACACTAAAGGAGTGGGATAGTGTCAAACGAAGAAGTCTATTCGAGATTTAAACAATACACAGAAGGAGTATGAGTATCACAAACGAAGAACACTACTTGAGAGTTAAACAACACACATAAGGAGTGTGATAAACAACACAATAAACGAGTGGGATAATTACGAACTGAGAAGTCAATTTGAGATTTAAACAACACAAAGGAGGAGTAATAAAATAACGAACGAAGAACTCTACTTGAGAGTTAAAACAAAACACAAAAGGATAGGGATAAACAACAAACGAACAACTCCACTTGAGAGATAAAAACACACTAAAGGAGTGGGATAATGTCAAACGAAGAAGTCTATTCGAGATTTAAACAATACACAGAAGGAGTATGAGTATCACAATCGAAGAACACTACTTGAGAGTTAAACAACACACATAAGGAGTTGGATAAACAACACAATAAACGAGTGGGATAATTACAAATGGAGAAGTCAATTTGAGATTTAAAAAACACACAGGATGAGCAATAAAATAACGAACGAAGAACTCTACTTGAGAGTAAAACAATACACAAAAGGAGTGGGGTAAACAACAAACGGACAACTCCACTTGAGAGATAAACAACACAATAAAGGAGTGGTACAATGCCAAATGAAGAAGTCTATTAGAGAGTTAAACAATACACTGAAGGAGTATGAGTATCACAATCGAAGGACACTACTTGAGAGTTAAATAAAACACATAAGGAGTGGGATAAACAACACAATAAACGAGTGGGATAATTACGAACTGAGAAGTCAATTTGAGATTTAAACAACACAAAGGAGGAGTAATAAAATAACGAACGAAGAACTCTACTTGAGAGTTAAAACAAAACACAAAAGGATAGGGATAAACAACAAACGAACAACTCCACTTGAGAGATAAAAACACACTAAAGGAGTGGGATAGTGTGAAACGAAGAAGTCTATTCGAGATTTAAACAATACACAGAAGGAGTATGAGTATCACAAACGAAGAACACTACTTGAAAGTTGAACAACACACATAAGGAGTGGGATAAACAAAACACAATAAACGAGTGGGATAGTTACAAACGAAGAAGTCAATTAGAGATTTAAACAACATGTGATGAGCAATAAAATAACGAACGAAGAACTCTACTTGAGAGTAAAACAAACGCAAAAGGAGTGGGATAAACAACAAACGCAAAACTCCACTTGAGAGATAAACAACACAATAAAGGAGTGGGACAATGTCAAACGAAGAAGTCTATTAGAGATTTAAACAATACATCAAGGAGTATGAGTATCACAATCAAGAACACTACTTGAGAGTTAAACAACACACATAAGGAGTGATAAACAACATACAATAAACGAGTGGGATAATTACAAACGGAGATTTCAATTTGAGATTAAAACAACACACAAAGGAGTAATAAAATAACGAAGAAGAACTCTACTTGAGAGTAAACAAAAACACAAAAGGAGAGGGATAAACAACAAAGTAAAAACTCCAATTGAGAGATAAAAACACACTAAAGGAGTGGGATAGTGTCAAACGAAGAAGTCTATTCGAGATTTAAACAATACACAGAAGGAGTATGAGTATCACAATCGAAGAACACTACTTGAGAGTTAAACAACACACATAAGGAGCGTGATAAACAACACAATAAACGAGTGAGATAATTACAAACGGAGAAGTCAATTTGAGATTACAACAACACACAGGAGGAGGAATAAAATAACGAACAAAGAACTCTACTTGAGAGTTAAACAATACACAAAGGGAGTGGGATAAACAACAAACGAACAACACCACTCGAGAGATAATAACACACTAAAGGAGTGGGATAGTGTCAAACGAAGAAGTCTATTCGAGATTTAAACAATACACAGAAGGAGTATGAGCATCACAAACGAAGAACACTACTTGAGAGTTAAACAACACACATAAGGAGTTGGATAAACAACACAATAAACGAGTGGGATAATTACAAATGGAGAAGTCAATTTGAGATTTAAACAACACACAGGATGAGTAATAAAATAACGAACGAAGAACTCTACTTGAGAGTAAAACAAAACACAAAAGGAGTGGGGTAAACAACAAACGACAACTCCACTTGAGAGATAAACAACACTAAAGGAGGGACAATGTCAAACGAAGAAGTCTATTAGAGATTTAAACAATACACTGAAGGAGTATGAGTATCACAATCGAAGAACACTACTTGAGAGTTAAACAACACACATAAGGAGCGTGATAAACAACACAATAAACGACTGGGATAATTACAAACGGAGATTTCAATTTGAGATTTAAACAACACACAGGATGAGTAATAAAATAACGAACGAAGAACTCTACTTGAGAGTTAAACAAAACACAAAAGGATAGGGATAAACAACAAACGAACAACTCGACTTGAGAGATAAACACACACTAAAGAAATGGGATAATGTCAAACGAAGAAGTCTATTTGAGATTTAAACAATACACAGAAGGAGTATGAGTATCACAAACGAAGAACACTACTTGAGAGTTAAACAACACACATAAGGAGTGGGATAAACAACACAATAAACGAGTGGGATAATTACAAACGGAGAAGTCAATTTGAGATTTAAACAACACACAGGAGGAGTAATAAAATAACGAACGAAGAACTCTACTTGAGAGTAAAACAAAACACAAAAAGAGTGGGATAAACAACAAACGAACAACTCCACTTGAGAGATAAAAACACACTAAAGGAGTGGGATAGTGTCAAACGAAGAAGTCTATTCGAGATTTAAACAATACACAGAAGGAGTATGAGTATCACAAACGAAGAACACTACTTGAGAGTTAAACAACACACATAAGGAGTGGGATAAACAACACAATAAACGAGTGGGATAATTACAAATGGAGAAGTCAATTTGAGATTTAAACAACACATAGGAGGAGTAATAAAATAACAAACGAAGAACTCTACTTGAGAGTAAAACAACACAAAAGGAGGATAAACAACAAACAAAAACACCACTCGAGAGATAAACAACACAATAAAGGAGTGGGACAATGTCAAACGAAGAAGTCTATTAGAGATTTAAACAATACACTGAAGGAGTATGAGTATCACAATCAAGAACACTACTGAGAGTTAAACAAAACACATAAGGAGCGTTATAAACAACATACAATAAACGACTGGGATAATTACAAACGGAGATTTCAATTTGAGATTAAAACAACTCACAGGCGGAGTAATAAAATAACGAAGAAGAACTCTACTTGAGAGTTAAACAAAACAGAAACGGACAGGGATAAACAACAAAGTAAAAACTCCAATTGAGAGATAAAAACACACTAAAGGAGTGGGATAGTGTCAAACGAAGAAGTCTATTAGAGAGTTAAACAATAAACTGAAGGAGTATGAGTATCACAATCGAAGAACACTACTTGAGAGTTAAACAACACACATAAGGAGTGGGATAAACAACACAATAAACGAGTGGGATAATTACGAACTGAGAAGTCAATTTGAGATTTAAACAACACAAAGGAGGAGTAATAAAATAACGAACGAAGAACTCTACTTGAGAGTTAAAACAAAACACAAAAGGATAGGGATAAACAACAAACGAACAACTCCACTTGAGAGATAAAAACACACTAAAGGAGTGGGATAGTGTGAAACGAAGAAGTCTATTCGAGATTTAAACAATACACAAAAGGAGTATGAGCATCACAAACGAAGAACACTACTTGAGAGTTAAACAACACACATAAGGAGTTGGATAAACAACACAATAAACGAGTGGGATAATTACAAATGGAGAAGTCAATTTGAGATTTAAACAACACACATGATGAGTAATAAAATAACGAACGAAGAACTCTACTTGAGAGTTAAAACAAAACACAAACGGACAGGGATAAACAACAAACTGACAACACCACTTGAGAGATAAACAACACAATAAAGGAGTGGGATATTGTGAAACGAAGAAGTCTATTAGAGATTTAAACAATAAACTTAAGGAGTATGAGTATCACAATCGAAGAACACTACTTGAGAGTTAAACAACACACATAAGGAGCGTGATAAACAACAAAATAAACGACTGGGATAATTACAAACGGAGATTTCAATTTGAGATTTAAACAACACACATGAGGAGTAATAAAATAACGAACGAAGAACTCTACTTGAGAGTTAAACAAAACAGAAACGGACAGGGATAAACAACAAAGTAAAAACTCCAATTGAGAGATAAAAACACACTAAAGGAGTGGGATAGTGTGAAACGAAGAAGTCTATTTGAGATTTAAACAATACACAGAAGGAGTATAAGTATCACAAACGAAGAACACTACTTGAGAGTTAAACAACACACATAAGGAGTGGGATAAACAACACAATAAACGAGTGGGATAATTACGAACTGAGAAGTCAATTTGAGATTTAAACAACACAAAGGAGGAGTAATAAAATAACGAACGAAGAACTCTACTTGAGAGTTAAAACAAAACACAAAAGGATAGGGATAAACAACAAACGAACAACTCCACTTGAGAGATAAAAACACACTAAAGGAGTGGGATAGTGTGAAACGAAGAAGTCTATTCGAGATTTAAACAATACACAAAAGGAGTATGAGCATCACAAACGAAGAACACTACTTGAGAGTTAAACAACACACATAAGGAGTTGGATAAACAACACAATAAACGAGTGGGATAATTACAAATGGAGAAGTCAATTTGAGATTTAAAAAACACACAGGATGAGCAATAAAATAACGAACGAAGAACTCTACTTGAGAGTAAAACAATACACAAAAGGAGTGGGATAAACAACAAACGGACAACTCCACTTGAGAGATAAACAACACAATAAAGGAGTGGGACAATTTCAAACGAAGAAGTCTATTAGAGTTAAACAATACATCAAGGAGTATGAGTATCACAAACAAGAACACTACTTGAGAGTTAAACAACACACATAAGGAGCGGATAAACAACACAATAAACGAAGGGATAATTACAAACGGAGATTCAATTTGATATTTAAACAACAAACAAGAGTATTAATAAAATAACGAACGAAGAACTCTACTAGATAGTTAAACAAACACAAAGGAGTGGGATAAACAACAAACGGACAACTCCACTTGAGAGATAAAAACACACTAAAGGAGTGGATAGTGTGAAACGAAGAAGTCTATTCGAGATTTAAACAATACACAGGAGTATGAGTATCACAAACGAAGAACACTACTTGAGAGTTAAACAACACACAAAAGGAGTGGGATAAACAACACAATAAACGAGTGGGATAATTACGAACTGAGAAGTCAATTTGAGATTTAAACAACACAAAGGAGGAGTAAAATAACGAACGAAGAACTCTACTTCAGAGTTAAACAAAACACAAACGGACAGGGATAAACAACAAACGAACAACTCCACTTTAGAGATAAAAACACACTAAAGGAGTGGGATAGTGTGAAACGAAGAAGTCTATTCGAGATTTAAACAATACACAAAAGGAGTATGAGCATCACAAACGAAGAACACTACTTGAGAGTTAAACAACACACATAAGGAGTTGGATAAACAACACAATAAACGAGTGGGATAATAATTACAAATGGAGAAGTCAATTTGAGATTTAAACAACACACGGGATGAGTAATAAAATAACGAACGAAGAACTCTACTTGAGAGTAAAACAAAACACAAAAGGAGTGGGATAAACAAAAAATGACAACCCCACTTGAGAGATAAACAACACAATAAAGGAGTGGTACAATGCCAAACGAAGAAGTCTATTAGAGAGTTAAACAATACACTGAAGGAGTATGAGTATCACAATCGAAGAACACTACTTGAGAGTTAAACAAAACACATAAGGAGCGTGATAAACCACACAATAAACGACTGGGATGATTACAAACGGAGATTTCAATTTGAGATTAAAACAACTCACAGGAGGAGTAATAAAATAACGAACGAAGAACTCTACTTGAGAGTTAAAACAAAACACAAAAGGATAGGGATAAACAACAAACGAACAACTCCACTTGAGAGATAAAAACACACTAAAGGAGTGGGATAGTGTCAAACGAAGAAGTCTATTCGAGATTTAAACAATACACTGAAGGAGTATGAGTATCACAAACGAAGAACACTACTTGAGAGTTAAACAACACACATAAGGAGTGGGATAAACAACACAATAAACGAGTGGGATAATTACAAACTGAGAAGTCAATTTGAGATTTAAACAACACACAGGAGGAGTAATAAAATAACGAACGAAGAACTCTACTTGAGAGTTAAAACAAAACACAAAAGGATAGGGATAAACAACAAACGAACAACTCCACTTGAGAGATAAAAACACACTAAAGGAGTGGGATAGTGTGAAACGAAGAAGTCTATTCGAGATTTAAACAATACACAGAAGGAGTATGAGTATCACAAACGAAGAACACTACTTGAGAGTTAAACAACACACATAAGGAGTTGGATAAACAACACAATAAACGAGTGGGATAATTACAAATGGAGAAGTCAATTTGAGATTTAAACAACACACAGGATGAGTAATAAAATAACGAACGAAGAACTCTACTTGAGAGTAAAACAATACACAAAAGGAGTGGGATAAACAACAAACGGACAACTCCACTTGAGAGATAAACAACACAATAAAGGAGTGGGACAATGCAAAACTAATAAGTATATTATAGATTTAAAAAATAAACTGAAGGAGTATGAGTATCACAATCTAAGAACACTACTTGAGATTTAAACAACACACATAAGGAGCGTTATAAACAACAAAATAAACGACTGGGATAATTACAAACGGAGATTTCAATTTGAGATTAAAACAACTCACAGGCGGAGTAATAAAATAACGAACGAAGAACTCTACTTGAGAGTTAAAACAAAACAAAAGGAGGGGATAAACAACAAACGAAAAACTCCACTTGAGAGATAAAAACACACTAAAGGAGTGGGATAGTGTCAAACGAAGAAGTCTATTCGAGATTTAAACAATACACTGAAGGAGTATGAGTATCACAAACGAAGAACACTACTTGAGAGTTAAACAACACACATAAGGAGTGGGATAAACAACACAATAAACGAGTGGGATAATTACAAACGGAGAAGTCAATTTGAGATTTAAACAACTCACAGGAGGAGTAATAAAATAACGAACGAAGAACTCTACTTGAGAGTCAAAACAAAACACAAAAGGATAGGGATAAACAACAAACGAACAACTCCACTTGAGAGATAAAAACACACTAAAGGAGTGGGATAGAGTGAAACGAAGAAGTCTATTCGAGATTTAAACAATACACAAAAGGAGTATGAGCATCACAAACGAAGAACACTACTTGAGAGTTAAACAACACACATAAGGAGTTGGATAAACAACACAATAAACGAGTGGGATAATTACAAATGGAGAAGTCAATTTGAGATTTAAACAACACACAGGATGAGTAATAAAATAACGAACGAAGAACTCTTCTTGAAAGTAAAACAATACACAAAAGGAGTGGGATAAACAACAAACGGACAACTCCACTTGAGAGATAAACAACACAATAAAGGAGTGGGACAATGTCAAACGAAGAAGACTATTAGAGATTTAAACAATACACTGAAGGAGTATGAGTATCACAATCGAAGAACATTACTTGAGAGTTAAACAACACTCACAAGGAGTGGGATAAACAACACAATAAACGAGTGGGATAATTACAAACGAAGATGTCAATTTGAGATTTAAACAACAAACAGGATGAATAATAAAATAACGAACGAAGAACTCTACTTGAGAGTAAAACAAAACACAAAAGGAGTGGGACAAACAACAAATGACAATCTCACTTGAGAGATATACAACACAATAAAGGAGTGGTACAATGCCAAACGAAGAAGTCTATTCGAGATTTAAATAATACACAAAAGGAGTATGAGCATCACAAACGAAGAACACTACTTGAGAGTTAAACAACACACATAAGGAGTTGGATAAACAACACAATAAACGAGTGGGATAATTACAAATGGAGATTTCAATTTGAGATTTAAACAACACACAGGATGAGTAATAAAATAACGAACGAAGAACTCTTCTTGAGAGTAAAACAATACACAAAAGGAGTGGGATAAACAACAAACGAAAAACTCCACTTGAGAGACAACAACACACTAAAGGAGTGGGATAGTGTCAAACGAAGAAGTCTATTCGAGATTTAAACAATACACAGAAGGAGTATGAGTATCACAAACGAAGAACACTACTTGAGAGTTAAACAACACACATAAGGAGTGGGATAAACAACACAATAAACGAGTGGAATAATTACGAACGGAGAAGTGAATTTGAGATTTAAACAACACACGGGAGGAGTAATAAAATAACGAACGAAGAACTCTACTTTAGAGTAAAACAAAACACAAAAGCAGTGGGATAAACAACAAACGAAAAACTCCACTTGAGAGATAAAAACACACTAAAGGAGTGGGATAGTGTCAAACGAAGAAGTGTATTCGAGATTTAAACAATACACTGAAGGAGTATGAGTATCACAATCGAAGAACACTACTTGAGAGTTTAACAACACACATAAGGAGCGGGATAAACAGCACAATAAACGAGTAGGATAATTACAAACGGAGATGTTAATTTGTGATTGAAACAACTCATAGGAGGAGTAACAAAAAAACGAACGAAGAACACTACTTGAGAGTTAAAGAAAACACAAACGGACAGGGATAAACAACAAACGAACAACTCCACTTGAGAGATAAAAACACACTAAAGAAGTAAGATAGTGTCAAACGAAGAAATCTATTCGAAATTTAAACAATACACGGAAGGAGTATGAGTATCACAATCGAAGAACACTACATGAGAGTTAAACAACACACATAAGGAGTGGGATAAACAACACAATAAACGAGTGGGATAATTACAAACGGAGAAGTCAATTTGAGATTTAAACAACACACAGGAGGAGTAATAAAATAACGAACGAAGAACTCTATTTGAGAGTAAAAACACAGGATAAACAACAAACGGACAACTCCACTTGAGAGATAAACAACACAATAAAGGAGTGGGATAGTGTCAAACGAAGAAGTCTATTCGAGATTTAAACAATACACAGAAGGAATATAAGTATCACAAACGAAGAACACTACTTGAGAGTTAAACAACACTCACAAGGAGTGGGATAAACAACACAATAAACGAGTGGGATAATTACAAACGGAGATGTCAATTTGAGATTTAAACAACAAACAGGATGAGTAATAAAATAACGAACGAAGAACTCTACTTGAGAGTAAAACAAAACACAAAAGGAGTGGGATATACAATAAATGACAACTCCACTTGTGAGATAAACAACACAATAAAGGAGTGGATAATGTCAAACGAAGAAGTCTATTAGAGATTTAAACAATACACTGAAGGAGTATGAGTATCACAATCGAAGAACACTATTTGAGAGTTAAACAAAACACATAAGGAGCGTGATAAACCACACAATAAACGACTGGGATGATTACAAACGGAGATTTCAATTTGAGATTAAAACAACTCACAGGCGGAGTAATAAAATAACGAACGAAGAACTCTACTTGAGAGTTAAAACAAAACACAAACGGACAGGGAATAAACAACAAAGTAAAAACCCCACTTGAGAGATAAAAACACACTAAAGGAGTGGGATAGTGTCAAACGAAGAAGTCTATTCGAGATTTAAACAATACACTGAAGGAGTATGAGTATCACAATCGAAGAACACTACTTGAGAGTTAAACAACACACATAAGGAGTGGGATAAACAACACAATAAACGAGTGGGATAATTACAAACGGAGAAGTCAATTTGAGATTTAAACAACACACAGGAGGAGTAATAAAATAACGAACGAAGAACTCTACTTGAGAGTAAAACACACACAAAAGGAGTGGGATAAACAACAAACGAACAACTCCACTTGAGAGATAAACAACACAATAAAGGAGTGGGATAATGTCAAACGAAGAAGTCTATTAGAGATTTAAACAATACACTCAAGGAGTATGAGTATCACAATCGAAGAACACTACTTGAGAGTTAAACAACACACATAAGGAGTGGGATAAACAACACAATAAACGAGAGGGATAATTACAAACGAAGAAGTCAATTTGAGATTTAAACAACACACAGAAGGAGTAATAAAATAACGAACGAAGAACTCTACTTGAGAGTTAAACAAAACACAAAATGAACGGGATAAACAACAAACGAACAACTCCACTTGAGAGATAAAAACACACTAAAGGAGTGGGATAGTGTCAAACGAAGAAGTCTATTCGAGATTTAAACAATACACAGAAGGAGTATGAGTATCACAAACGAAGAACACTACTTGAGAGTTAAACAACACACATAAGGAGTGGGATAAACAACACAATAAACGAGTGGGATAATTACAAACGGAGAAGTCAATTTGAGATTTAAACAACACACGGGAGGAGTAATAAAATAACGAACGAAGAACTCTACTTGAGAGTAAAACAAAATACAAAAGGAGTGGGATAAACAACAAACGGACAACTCCACTTGAGAGATAAAAACACACTAAAGGAGTGGGATAGTGTCAAACGAAGAAGTCTATTCGAGATTTAAACAATACACAGAAGGAGTATGAGTATCACAAACGAAGAACACTACTTGAGAGTTAAACAACACTCACAAGGAGTGGGATAAACAACACAATAAACGAGTGGGATAATTACAAACGGAGATGTCAATTTGAGATTTAAACAACAAACAGGATGAGTAATAAAATAACGAACGAAGAACTCTACTTGAGAGTAAAACAAAACACAAAAGGAGTGGGATAAACAACAAATTACAACCCCACTTGAGAGATAAACAACACAATAAAGGAGTGGTACAATGCCAAACGAAGAAGTCTATTCGAGATTTAAACAATACACAAAAGGAGTATGAGTATCACAATCGAAGAACACTACTTGAGAGTTAAACAACACACATAAGGCGTGGGATAAACACAATAATAAACGAGGGATATTACAAACGGAGATTTCAATTTGAGATTTAAAACAACACACGTGAGGAGTAATAAAATAACGAACGAAGAACTCTACTTGAGAGTAAAACAAAACACAAAAGGACAGGGATAAACAACAAACGAACAACTCCACTTGAGAGATAAAAACACACTAAAGGAGTGGGATAGTGTCAAACGAAGAAGTCTATTCGAGATTTAAACAATACATCAAGGAGTATGAGTATCACAAACAAGAACACTACTTGAGAGTTAAACAACACACATAAGGAGTGGAATAAACAACACAATAAACGAGTGGGATAATTACAAACGGAGAAGTGAATTTGAGATTTAAACAACATACGGGAGGAGTAATAAAATAACGAACGAAGAACTCTACTTTAGAGTAAAACAAAACACAAAAGGAGTGGGATAAACAACAAACGAACAACTCCACTTGAGAGATAAAAACACACTAAAGGAGTGGGATAGTGTCAAACGAAGAAGTCTATTCGAGATTTAAACAATACACTGAAGGAGTATGAGTATCACAAACGAAGAACACTACTTGAGAGTTAAACAACACACATAAGGAGTGGGATAAACAACACAATAAACGAGTGGGATAATTACAAACGGAGAAGTCAATTTGAGATTTAAACAACACACGGGAGGAGTAATAAAATAACGAACGAAGAACTCTACTTGAGAGTAAACAAAACACAAAAGGAGGGGATAAACAACAAATAACAACTCTACTTGTGAGATAAACAACACAATAAAGGAGTGGATAATGTCAAACGAAGAAGTCTATTAGAGATTTAAACAATACACGGAAGGAGTATGAGTATCACAATCAAGAACACTACTTGAGAGTTAAACAACACACATAAGGAGCGTGATAAACCACACAATAAACGAGGGATAATTACAAACGGAGATTTCAATTTGAGATTAAAACAACACACATGAGGAGTAATAAAATAACGAACGAAGAACTCTACTTGAGAGTAAAACAAAACACAAAAGGAGTGGGATAAACAACAAACGAACAACTCCACTTGAGAGATAAAAACACACTAAAGGAGTGGGACAGTGTCAAACGAAGAAGTCTATTCAAGATTTAAACAATACACAGTAGGAGTATGAGTATCATAAACGAAGAACACTACTTGAGAGTTAAACAACACAAATAAGGAGTGGGATAAACAACACAATAAACGAGTGGGATAATTACAAACGGAGAAGTCAATTTGAGATTTAAACAACACACAGGAGGAGTAATAAAATAACGAACGAAGAACTCTACTTGAGAGTAAAACAAAACACAAAAGGAGTGGGATAAACAACAAACGAACAACTCCACTTGAGAGATAAAAACACACTAAAGGAGTGGGATAGTGTCAAACGAAGAAGTCTTTTCGAGATTTAAACAATACACAGAAGGAGTATGAGTATCACAAATGAAGAACACTACTTGAGAGTTAAACAACACACATTAGGAGTGGGATAAACAACACAATAAACGAGTGGTATAATTACAAACGGAGAAGTCAATTTGAGATTTAAACAACACACAGGAGGAGTAATAAAATAACGAACGAAGAACTCTACTTGAGAGTAAAACAAAACACAAAAGGAGTGGGATAAACAACAAACGAACAACTCCACTTGAGAGATAAAAACACACTAAAGGAGTGGGATAGTGTCAAACGAAGAAGTCTATTCGAGATTTAAACAATACACAGAAGGAGTATGAGTATCACAAACGAAGAACACTACTTGAGAGTTAAACAACACACATAAGGAGTGGGATAAACAACACAATAAACGAGTGGGATAATTACAAAACGGAGAGTCAATTTGAGATTTAAACAACACACAAGAGGAGTAATAAAATAACGAACGAAGAACTCTACTAGAGAATTAAATAAAACACAAATGGACAGGGATAAACAACAAACGAACAACTCCACTTGAGAGATAAACAACACAATATTGGAGTGGGATAATGTCAAACGAAGAAGTCTATTAGCGATTTAAACAATACACTGAAGGAGTATGAGTATCACAATCGAAAAACACTACTTGAGAGTCAAACAACACACATAAGGAGTGGGATAAGCAACACAATAAACGAGTGGGATATTTACAAACGGAGAAGTCAATTTGAGATTTAAACAACACACAGGAGGAGTAATAAAATAACGAACGAAGAACTCTACTTTAGAGTAAAACAAAACACAAAAGGAGTGGGATAAACAACAAACGAACAACTCCACTTGAGAGATAAAAACACACTAAAGGAGTGGGATAGTGTCAAACGAAGAAGTCTATTCGAGATTTAAACAATACACAGAAGGAGTATGAGTATCACAAACGAAGAACACTACTTGAGAGTTAAACAACACACATAAGGAGTGGGATAAACAACACAATAAACGAGTGGGATAATTACAAACGGAGAAGTCAATTTGAGATTTAAACAACACACACGAGGAGTAATAAAATGACGAACGAAGAACTCTACTTCAGAGTAAAACAAAACAGAAAAGGAGTGGTATAAACAACGAACGAACAACTCCACTTGAGAGATAAACAACACAATAAAGGAGTGGGATAATGTCAAACGAAAAAGTCTATTCGAGATTTAAACAATACAAAGAAGGAGTATGAGTATCACAATCGAAGAACACTACTTGTGAGTTAAACAACACACATAAGGAGCGTGATAAACAACACAATAAACAACTGGGATAATTACAAACGGAGATTTCAATTTAAGATTAAAACAACTCACAGGAGGAGTAATAAAATAACGAACGAAGAACTCTACTTCAGAGTAAAACAAAACACAAAAGGAGTGGGATAAACAACAAACGAACAACTCCACTTGAGAGATAAAAACACACTAAAGGAGTGGGATAGTGTCAAACGAAGAAGTCTATTCGAGATTTAAACAATACACAGAAGGAGTATGAGTATCACAAACGAAGAACACTACTTGAGAGTTAAACAACACACATAAGGAGTTGGATAAACAACACAATAAACGAGTGGGATAATTACAAACGGAGAAGTCAATTTGAGATTTAAACAACACACAGGAGGAGTAATAAAATAATGAACGAAGAACTCTACTTTAGAGTAAAACAAAACACAAAAGGAGTGGGATAAACAACAAACGAACAACTCCACTTGAGAGATAAACAACACAATAAAGGAGTGGGATAATGTCAAACGAAGAAGTCTATTAGAGATTTAAACAATACACTGAAGGAGTATGAGTATCACAATCGAAGAACACTACTTGAGAGTTAAACAACACACATAAGGAGCGGGATAAACAACACAATAAACGAGTGGGATAATTACAAACGTAGAAGTCAATTTGAGATTTAAACAACACACAGGAGGAGTAATAAAATAACGAACGAAGAACTCTACTTGAGAGTAAAACAAAACACAAAAGGAGTGGGATAAACAACAAATGAACAACCCCACTTGAGAGATAAACAACACATTAAAGGAGCGGGATAATGTCAAACGAAGAAGTCTATTAGAGATTTAAACAATACACTGAAGGAGTATGAGTATCACAATCGAAGAACACTACTTGAGAGTTAAACAACACACATAAGGAGTGGGATAAACAACACAATAAACGAGTGGGATAATTACAAACGGAGAAGTCAATTTGAGATTAAAACAACACACAGGAGGAGTAATAAAATAACGAACGAAGAACTCTACTTTAGAGTAAAACAAAACACAAATGGAAAGGGAAACACAACAAACGAACAACTCCACTTGAGAGGTAAAAACACACTAAAGGAGTGGGATAGTGTCTAACGAAGAAGTCTATTCGAGATTTAAACAATACACTGAAGGAGTATGAGTATCACAAACGAAGAACACTACAGGTGAGGTAAACAACACACATAAGGAGTTGGATAAACAACACAATAAACGAGTGGGATAATTACAAACTATGAAGTGAATTTGAGATTTAAAAACACACATGTGAGGAGTAATAAAATAACGAACGAAGAACTCTACTTTAGAGTAAAACAAAACACAAATGGAGTGGGATAAACAACAAACGAACAACTCCACTTGAGAGGTAAAAACACACTAAAGGAGTGGGATAGTGTCAAACGAAGAAGTCTATTCGAGATTTAAACAATACACTGAAGGAGTATGAGTATCACAAACGAAGAACACTACTTGAGAGTTAAACAACACACATAAGGAGTGGGATAAACAACACAGTAAACGAGTGGGATAATTACAAACGGAGAAGTTAATTTGAGATTTAAACAACACACGGGAGGAATAATAAAATAACGAACGGAGAACTCTACTTGAGAGTTAAACAAAACACAGAAGGAAAGGGATAAACAACAAACGAACAACTCCACTTGAGAAATAAACAACACAATAAAGGAGAGGGATAGTGTCAAAGGAAGAAGTCTATTAGAGATTTAAACAATACACTGAAGGAGTATGAGTATCACAATCGAAGAACACTACTTGAGAGTTAAACAATACACATAAGGAGTGGGATAAACAACACAATAAACGAGTGGGATAATTACAAACGGAGAAGTCAATTTGAGATTAAAACAAAACAAAGGAGGAGTAATAAAATAACGAACGAAGAACTCAACTTTAGAGTTAAACAAAACACAAAAGGAGTGGGATAAACAACAAACTAAAACTTACTTGAGAGATAAAAACACACTAAAGGAGTGGGATAGTGTCAAACGAAGAAGTCTATTAGAGATTTAAACAATACACTGAAGGAGTATGAGTATCACAATCGAAGAACACTACTTGAGAGTTAAACAACACACATAAGGAGTGGGATAAACAACACAATAAACGAGTGGGATAATTACAAATAGAGTAGCCAATTTGAGATTTAAAAAACACACAGGAGGAGGAATAAAATAACGAACAAAGAACTCTACTTTAGAGTAAAACAAAACACAAATGGAGTGGGATAAACAACAAACGAACAAATCCACTTGAGAGATAAACAAAACAATAAA
Organism: Plantago major; assembly: GCA_026545765.1. NCBI lineage: Eukaryota > Viridiplantae > Streptophyta > Magnoliopsida > Lamiales > Plantaginaceae > Plantago > Plantago major. The sequence continues at coordinate 170,465 of JAIFAC010000056.1, forward strand.
GGAGAGGGATAGTGTCAAAGGAAGAAGTCTATTAGAGATTTAAACAATACACAAAAGGAGTATCAGTATCACAATCGAAGAACACTACTTGAGAGTTAAACAACACAATAAACGAGTGGGATAATTACAAACGAAGAAGTCAATTTGAGATTTAAACAACACACAAGAGGAGTAATAAAATAACTAACGAAGAACTCTACTTTAGAGTAAAACAAAACACAAAAGGAGTGGGATAAACAACAAATGACAACTCACTTGAGAGATAAACAACACAATAAAGGAGTGGGTAAATGTCAAACGAAGAAGTCTATTAGAGATTTAAACAATACATCAAGGAGTATGAGTATCACAATCAAGAACTCTACTTGAGAGTTAAACAAAACACAAATGGACAGGGATAAACAACACAATAAACGAGTGGGATAATTACAAACGGAGAAGTCAATTTGAGATTAAAACAACACACAGGAGGAGTAATAAAATAACGAACGAAGAACTCTACTTTAGAGTAAAACAAAACACAAAAGGAGTGGGATAAACAACAAACGAACAACTCCACTTGAGAGATAAACAACACAATATAGGAGTGGGATGATGTCAAACGAAGAAGTCTATTAGAGATTTAAACAATACACTCAAGGAGTATGAGTATCACAATCGAAGAACACTACTTGAGAGTTAAACAACACACATAAGGAGTGGGATAAACAACACAATAAACGAGAGGGATAATTACAAACGAAGAAGTCAATTTGAGATTTAAACAACACACACGAGGAATAATAAAATAACGAACGAAGAAGTCTACTTGAGAGTAAAACAAAACACAAAAGGAGTGGGATAAACAACAAACGAACAACTCCACTTGAGAGATAAACAACACAATAAAGGAGTGGGATAAGTGTCAAACGAAGAAGTCTATTCGAGATTTAAACAATACACAAAAGGAGTATGAGTATCACAATCGAAGAACACTACTTGAGAGTTAAACAACACACATAAGGAGCGTGATAAACAACAAAATAAACGACTGGGATAATTACAAACGGAGATTTCAATTTGAGATTAAAACAACTCACAGGCGGAGTAATAAAATAACGAACGAAGAACTCTACTTGAGAGTAAAACAAAACACAAAAGGAGTGGGATAAACAACAAATGACAACCCCACTTGAGAGATAAACAACACAATAAAGGAGTGGTACAATGCCAAACGAAGAAGTCTATTAGAGAGTTAAACAATACACTGAAGGAGTATGAGTATCACAATCGAAGAACACTACTTGAGAGTTAAACAACACTCACATAAGGAGCTTGATTAACAACACAATAAACGAGTGGGATAATTACAAACGGAGATTTCAATTTGAGATTAAAACAACTCACAGGAGGAGTAATAAAATAACGAACGAAGAACTCTACTTGAGAGTTAAAACAAACCACAAAAGGATAGGGATAAACAACAAACAAACAACTCCACTTGAGAGATAAAAACACACTAAAGGAGTGGGATAGTGTGAAACGAAGAAGTCTATTCGAGATTTAAACAATACAAAGGAGTATGAGTATCACAAACGAAGAATACTACTTGAGAGTTGAACAACACACATAAGGAGTGGGATAAAAAACACAATAAACGAGAGGGATAATTACAAACTGAGAAGTCAATTTGAGATTTAAACAATACACAGGAGGAGTAATAAAATAATGAACGAAGAACTCTAATTTAGAGTAAAACAAAACAAAAAATGACAGGGATAAACAACAACCGAACAACTCCTCTTGGGGATAAAAACACACTAAAGGAGTGGGATAGTGTCAAACGAAGAAGTGTATTCGAGATTTAAACAATACACAGAAGGAGTATGAGTATCACAAACGAAGAACACTACTTGAGAGTTAAACATCACACATAAGGAGTTGGATAAACAACACAATAAACGCGTGGGATAATTACAAATGGAGAAGTCAATTTGAGATTTAAACAACACACAGGAGGAGTAATAAAATAACGAACGAAGAACTCTACTTGAGAGTAAAACAAAACACAAAAGGAGTGGGATAAACAACAAACGAACAACTCCACTTGAGAGATAAACAACACAATAAAGGAGTGGATAATGTCAAACGAAGAAGTCTATTAGAGATTTAAACAATACACTGAAGGAGTATGAGTATCACAATCGAAGAACACTACTTGAGAGTTAAACAACACACATAAGGAGTGGGATAAACAACACAATAAACGAGTGGGATAATTACAAACGGAGAAGTCAATTTGAGATTTAAACAACACACATGAGGAGTAATAAAATAACGAACGAAGAACTCTACGTGAGAGTAAAACAAAACACAAAAGGACAGGGATTAACAACAAACGAACAACTCGACTTGAGAGATAATAACACACTAAAGGAGTGGGATAGTGTTAAACGAAGAAGTTTATTCGAGATTTAAACAATACAAGGAAGGAGTATGAGTATCACAAACGAAGAGCACTACTTGAGTTAAACAACACACATAAGGAGTAGGATAAGCAACACAATAAACGAGTGGGATAATTACAAACGGAAGTCAATTTGAGATTTAAACAACACATGTGAGGAGTAATAAAATAATCTAAGAACTCTACTTGAGAGTAAAACAAAACACAAAAGGATAGGGATAAACAACAAACTAACAACTCCACTTGAGAGATAAAACACACTAAAGGAGGGATACTGTCAAACGAAGAAGTCTATTCGAGATTTAAACAATACAAGGAGTATGAGTATCACAAACGAAGAACACTACTTGAGAGTTAAACAACACACAAGGAGTGGATAAACAACACAATAAACGAGGGATAATTACAAACGGAGAAGTCAATTTGAGATTTAAACAACACACATGAGGAGTAATAAAATAACGAACGAAGAACTCTACTTGAGAGTAAAACAAAACACAAAAGGAGGGGGATAAACAACAAACGTGACAACTCACTTGAGAGATAAACAACACAATAAAGGAGTGGGATAATGTCAAACGAAGAAATCTATTAGAGATTTAAACAATACACTGAAGGAGTATGAGTATCACAATCGAAGAACACTACTTGAGAGTTAAACAACACACATAAGGAGTGGGATAAACAACACAATAAACGACTGGGATAATTACAAACGGAGATTTCAATTTGAGATTAAAACAACATGTGAGGAGTAATAAAATAACGAACGAAGAACTCTACTTGAGAGTAAAACAAAACACAAAAGAAGTGGGATAAACAACAAACGAACAACTCCACTTGAGAAATAAAAATACACTAAAGGAGTGGGATAGTGTCAAACGAAGAAGTCTATTCGTGACTTAAACAATACACAGAAGGAGTATGAGTATCACAAACGAAGAACACTACTTGAGAGTTAAACAACACACATATGGGGATTGATAAACAACACAATAAACGAGTGGGATAATTACAAATGGAGAAGTCAATTTGAGATTTAAACAACACATAGGAGGAGTAATAAAATAACAAACGAAGAACTCTACTTGAGAGTAAAACAACACACAAAAGGAGTGGAATAAACAACAATCGAACAACTCCACTTGAGAGATAAACAACACAATAAAGGAGTGGGACAATGTCAAACGAAGAAGTCTATTAGAGAGTTAAACAATACACTGAAGGAGTATGAGTATCACAATCGAAGAACACTACTTGAGAGTTAAACAACACTCACAAGGAGTGGGATAAACAACACAATAAACGAGTGGGATAATTACAAACTGAGAAGTGAATTTGAGATTTAAACAACGCACAGGAGGAGTAATAAAATGACGAATGAAGAACTCTACTTGAGAGTAAAACAATACAAAAGGAGGGAATAAACAACATACTAAAAACTCCACTTGAGAGATAAAAACACACTAAAGGAGTGGGATAGTGTCAAACGAAGAAGTCTATTCGAGATTTAAACAATACACAGAAGGAGTATGAGTATCACAAACGAAGAACACTACTTGAGAGTTAAACAACACACATAAGGAGTGGGATAAACAACACAATAAACGAGTGGGATGATTACAAACGGAGAAGTCAATTTGAGATTTAAACAACACACATGAGGAGTAATAAAATAACGAACGAAGAACTCTACTTTAGAGTAAAACAAAACACAAAAGGAGTGGGATAAACAACAAACGAACAACTCCACTTGAGAGATAAACAACACAATAAAGGAGTGGGACAATGTCAAACGAAGAAGTCTATTCGAGATTTAAACAATACACAGAAGGAGTATGAGTATCACAAACGAAGAACACTACTTGAGAGTTAAACAACACACATAAGGAGTGGGATAAACAACACAATAAACGAGTGGGATAATTACAAAACGGAGAGTCAATTTGAGATTTAAACAACACACAAGAGGAGTAATAAAATAACGAACGAAGAACTCTACTAGAGAATTAAATAAAACACAAATGGACAGGGATAAACAACAAACGAACAACTCCACTTGAGAGATAAAAACACACTAAAGGAGTGGGATAGTGTCAAACGAAGAAGTCTATTCGAGATTTAAACAATACACAGAAGGAGTATGAGTATCACAAACGAAGAACACTACTTGAGAGTTAAACAACACATAAGGAGTGGGATAAACAACACAGTAAACGAGTGGGATAATTACAAACGGAGTAGTTAATTTGAGATTTAAACAACACACGGGAGGAATAATAAAATAACGAACGAAGAACTCTACTTTAGAGTAAAACAAAACACAAATGGAGTGGGATAAACAACACACACGAACAACTCCACTTGAGAGATAAACAACACAATAAAGGAGTGGGATAATGTCAAACGTAGAAGTCTATTAGTGATTTAAACAATACACTGAAGGAGTATGAGTATCACAATCGAAGAACACTACTTGAGAGTTAAACAACACACATAAGGAGTGGGATAAACAACACAATAAACGAGTGGGATAATTACAAACGGAGAAGTCAATTTGAGATTAAAACAACACACAGGAGGAGTAATAAAATAACGAACGAAGAACTCTACTTGAGAGTAAAACAACACACAAAAGGAGTGGGATAAACAACAAACGAACAACTCCACTTGAGAGATAAACAACACAATATAGGAGTGGGATAATGTCAAACGAAGAAGTCTATTAGTGATTTAAACAATACACTGAAGGAGTATGAGTATCACAATCGAAGAACACTACTTGAGAGTTAAACGACACACGTAAGGAGTGGAATAAACAACACAATAAACGAGTGGGATAATTACAAACGGAGAAGTCAATTTGAGATTTAAACAACACACAGGAGGAGTAATAAAATAACGAATGAAGAACTCTACTTTAGAGTAAAACAAAACAAAAAAGGAGTGGGATAAACAATAAACGAAAACTCCACGTGAGAGATAAAAACACAATAAAGGAGTGGGATTATGTCAAACGAAGAAATCTATTCGAGATTTAAACAATACACAGAAGGAGTATGAGTATCACAAATGAAGAACACTACTTGAGAGTTAAACAACACACATAAGGAGTGGGATAAACAACACAATAAACGAGTGGGATAATTACAAATGGAGAAGTCAATTTGAGATTTAAACAACACACAGGAGGAGTAATAAAATAACGAACGAAGAACTCTACTTGAGAGTTAAACAAAACACAAACGGACAGGGATAAACAACAAACGAACTACTCCACTTGAGATATAAAAACACACTAAAGGAGTGGGATAGTGTCAAACGAAGAAGTCTATTCGAGATTTAAACAATACACAGAAGGAGTATGAGTATCACAAACGAAGAACACTACTTGAGAGTTAAACAACACACATAAGGAGTGGGATAAACAACACAATAAACGAGTGGAATAATTACGAACGGAGAAGTGAATTTGAGATTTAAACAACACACAGGAGGAGTAATAAAATAACGAACGAAGAACTCTACTTGAGAGTAAAACAAACACAAAAGGAGTGGGATAAACAACAAACGAACAACTCCACTTGAGAGATAAACAACACAATAAAGGAGTGGGATAATGTCAAACGAAGAAGTCTATTAGAGATTTAAACAATACACTGAAGGAGTATGAGTATCACAATCGAAGAACACTACTTGAGAGTTAAACAACACACATAAGGAGCGGGATAAACAACACAATAAATGAATGGGATAATTACAATCGGAGATGTCAATTTGAGAGTCAAACAACACATGAGGAGTAATAAAATAACGAACGAAGAACTCTACTTGAGAGTAAAACAAAACACAAAAGGAGGGGGATAAACAACAAACGAAGTACTCCACTTGAGAGATAAAAACACAGTAAAGGAGTGGGATAGTGTCAAACGAAGAAATATATTCGAGATTTAAACAATACATAGAAGGAGTATGAGTATCACAAACGAAGAACACTACTTGAGAGTTGAACAACACACATAAGGAGTGGGATAAACAACACAACAAACGAATGGGATAATTACAAACGGAGAAGTCAATTTGAGATTTAAACACACAGGAGGAGTAATAAAATAACGAACGAAGAACTCTACTTTAGAGTAAAACACAAGACAAAAGGAGTGGGATAAACAACAAAGGAATAACTCCACTTGAGAGATAAAAACACACTAAAGGAGTGCGATAGTGTCAAACGAAGAAGTCTATTAGAGATTTAAACAATACACTGAAGGATTATGAGTATCACAATCGAAGAACACTACTTGTGAGTTAAACAACACACATAAGGAGCGTGATAAACAACACAATAAACGAGAGGGATAATTACAAACTGAGAAGTCAATTTGAGATTTAAACAACACACAGGATGAGTAATAAAATAATGAACGAAGAACTCTAATTTAGAGTAAAACAAAACAAAAAAGGACAGGGATAAACAACAACCGAACAACTCCACTTGAGAGATAAAAACACACTAAAGGAGTGGGATAATGTCAAACGAAGAAGTCTATTCGAGATTTAAACAATGCACAGAAGGAGTATGAGTATCACAAAAGAAGAACACTACTTGAGAGTTAAACAACACACATAAGTAAACAACACAATAAACGAGTGGGATAATTACAAACGGAGAAGTCAATTTGAGATTTAAACAACACACAGGAGGAGTAATAAAATAACGAACGAAGAACTCTACTTGAGAGTAAAACAAAACACAAAAGGAGTGGGATAAACAACAAACGAACAACTCCACTTGAGAGATAAACAACACAATAAAGGAGTGGGATAATGTCAAACGAAGAAGTCTATTAGAGATTTAAACAATACACTGAAGGAGTATGAGTATCACAATCGAAGAACACTACTTGAGAGTTAAACAACACACATAAGGAGTGGGATAAACAACACAATAAACGAGTGGGATAATTACAAACGGAGAAGTCAATTTGAGATTTAAACAACACACAGGAGGAGTAATAAAATAACGAACGAAGAACTCTACTTGAGAGTAAAACAAAACACAAAAGGAGTGGGATAAACAACAAATGAACAACTCCACTTGAGAGATAAACAACACAATAAAGGAGTGGGATAATGTCAAACGAAGAAGTCTATTAGAGATTTAAACAATACACTGAAGGAGTATGAGTATCACAATCGAAGAACACTACTTGAGAGTTAAACAACACACATAAGGAGTGGGATAAACAACACAATAAACGAGTGGGATAATTACAAACGGAGAAGTCAATTTGAGATTTAAACAACACACAGGAGGAATAATAAAATAACGAACGAAGAACTCTACTTGAGAGTAAAACAAAACACAAAAGGAGTGGGATACACAACAAACGAACAACTCCAATTGAGAGATAAACAACACAATAAAGGAGTGGGATAGTGTCAAACGAAGAAGTCTATTCGAGATTTAAACAATACACTGAAGGAGTATGAGTATCACAAACGAAGAACACTACTTGAGAGTTAAACAACACACATAAGGAGTGGGATAAACAACACAATAAACGAGTGGGATAATTACAAACGGAGAAGTCAATTTGAGATTTAAACAACACACGTGAGGAGAAATAAAATAACGTAAGAACTCTACTTGAGAGTAAAACAAAACAAAAGGATTGGTATAAACAACAAACGAACAACTCCACTTGAGAGGAAAAAACACACTAAAGGAGTGGGATAGTGTCAAACGAAGAAGTCTATTCGAGATTTAAACAATACACTGAAGGAGTATGAGTATCACAAACGAAGAACACTACTTGAGAGTTAAACAACACACATAAGGAGTGGGATAAACAACACAATAAACGAGTGGGATAATTACAAACGGAGAAGTCAATTTGAGATTTAAACAACACACAGGAGGAGTAATAAAATAACGAACGAAGAACTCTACTTGAGAGTAAAACAATACACAAAAGGAGTGGGATAAACAACAAAAGAACAACTCCACTTGCCAGATAAACAACACAATAAAGGAGTGGGACAATGTCAAACGAAGAAGTCTATTAGAGATTTAAACAATACACTGAAGGTGTGTGAGTATCACAATCGAAGAACACTACATGTGAGTTAAACAACACACATAAGGAGTGGGATAAACCACACAATAAACGACTGGGATGATTACAAACGGAGATTTCAATTTGAGATTAAAACAACTCACAGGAGGAGTAATAAAATAACGAACGAAGAACTCTACTTGAGAGTTAAAACAAAACACAAAAGGATAGGGATAAACAACAAACGAACAACTCCACTTGAGAGATAAAAACACACTAAAGGAGTGGGATAGTGTCAAACGAAGAAGTCTATTCGAGATTTAAACAATACACAGAAGGAGTATGAGTATCACAAACGAAGAACACTACTTGAGAGTTAAACAACACACATAAGGAGTGGGATAAACAACACAATAAACGAGTGGGATGATTACAAATGGAGAAGTCAATTTGAGATTTAAACAACACACATGAGGAGTAATAAAATAACGAACGAAGAACTCTACTTGAGAGTAAAACAAAACACAAAAGGAGTGGGATAAACAACAAACGAACAACTCCACTTGAGAGATAAACAACACAATATAGGAGTGGGATAATGTCAAACGAAGAAGTCTAATAGAGATTTAAACAATACACTGAAGGAGTATGAGTATCACAATCAAAATACACCACTTGAGAGTTAAACAACACACATAAGGAGTGGGATAAGCAACACAATAAACGAGTGGGATAATTACAAACGGAGAAGTCAATTTGAGATTAAAACAACACACAGGAGGTGTAATAAAATAACGAACGAAGAACTCTACTTGAGAGTTAAACAAAACACAGAAGGAAAGGGATAAACAAAAAAAGAACAACTCCACTTGAGAGGTAAAAACACACTAAAGGAGTGGGATAGTGTCTAACGAAAAAGTCTATTCGAGATTTAAACAATACACTGAAGGAGTATGAGTATCACAAACGAAGAACACTACTTGAGAGTTAAACAACACACATAAGGAGTGGGATAAACAACACAATAAACGAGTGGGATAATTACAAATGGAGAAGTCAATTTGAGATTTAAACAACACACAGGAGGAGTAATAAAATAACGAACGAAGAACTCTACATTAGAGTAAAACAAACAAAAAGGAGTGGGATAAACAACAAACGAACAACTCCACTTGAGAGATAAAAAACACAATAAAGGAGAGGGATAATGTCAAAGGAAGAATTTTAGAGATTTAAACAATACACAGAAGGAGTATGAGTATTACAAACGAAGAACACTACTTGAAAGTTAAACAACACACATAAGGAGTGGGATAAACAACACAATAAACGAGTGGGATAATTACAAACGGAGAAGTCAATTTGAGATTTAAACAACACACAAGAGGAGTAATAAAATAACGAACGAAGAACTCTACTTGAGAGTTAAATAAAACACAAATGGACAGGGATAAACAACAAACGAACAACTCCACTTGAGTGATGAAAACACACTAAAGGAGTGGGATAGTGTCAAACGAAGAAGTCTATTCGAGATTTAAACAATACACTGAAGGAGTATGAGTATCAGAAACGAAGAACACTACTTGAGAGTTAAACAATACACATAAGGAGTGGGATAAACAACACAATAAACGAGTGGGATAATTACAAACGGAGAAGTCAATTTGAGATTTAAACAACACACAGGAGGAGTAATAAAATAACGAACGAAGAACTCTACTTGAGAGTAAAACACACACAAAAGGAGTGGGATAAACAACAAACGAACAACCCCACTTGAGAGATAAACAACACAATAAAGGAGTGGTACAATGCCAAACGAAGAAGTCTATTAGAGATTTAAACAATACACTGAAGGAGTATGAGTATCACAATCGAAGAACACTACTTGAGAGTCAAACAACACACATAAGAGCGGGATAAACAACACAATAAACGACTGGGATGATTACAAACGGAGAAGTCAATTTGAGATTTAAACAACACACAAGAGGAGTAATAAAATAACGAACGAAGAACTCTACTAGAGAATTAAATAAAACACAAATGGACAGGGATAAACAACAAACGAACAACTCCACTTGAGAGATAAAAACACACTAAAGGAGTGGGATAGTGTCAAACGAAGAAGTCTATTCGAGATTTAAACAATACACAGAAGGAGTATGAGTATCACAATCGAAGAACACTACTTGAGAGTTAAACAACACACATAAGGAGTGGGATAAACAACACAATAAACGAGTGGGATAATTACAAATGGAGAAGTCAATTTGAGATTTAAACAACACACAGGAGGAGTAATAAAATAACGAACGAAGAACTCTACTTGAGAGTAAAACAAAACACAAAAGGAGTGGGATAAACAACAAACGAACAACTCCACTTGAGAGATAAACAACACAATATAGGAGTGGGATAATGTCAAACGAAGAAGTCTATTAGTGATTTAAACAATACACTGAAGGAGTATGAGTATCACAATCGAAGAACACTACTTGAGAGTTAAACAACACACATAAGGAGTGGGATAAACAACACAATAAACGAGTGGGATAATTACAAACGGAGAAGTCAATTTGAGATTTAAACAACACAGGAGGAGTAATAAAATAACGAACGAAGAACTCTACTTGAGAGTTAAACAAAACACAAACGGACAGGGATAAACAACAAACGAACAACTCCACTTGAGAAATAAACAACACAATAAAGGAGTGGGATAATGTCAAACGTAGAAGTCTATTAGAGTTATAAACAATACACTGAAGGAGTATGAGTATCACAAACGAAGACACTACTTGAAAGTTAAACGACACACGTAAGGAGTGGAATAAACAACACAATAAACGAGTGGGATAATTACAAATGGAGAAGTCAATTTGAGATTTAAACAACACACAGGAGGAGTAATAAAATAACGAATGAAGAACTCTACTTGAGAGTTAAACAACACACAAAAGGAGTGGGATAAACAACACACGAACAACTCCACTTGAGAGATAAACAACACAATATAGGAGTGGGATAATGTCAAACGAAGAAGTCTATTAGTGATTCAAACAATACACTGAAGGAGTATGAGTATCACAATCGAAAAACACTACTTGAGAGTTAAACAACACACATAAGGAGTGGGATAAACAACACAATAAACGAGTGGGATAATTACAAATGGAGAAGTCAATTTGAGATTTAAACAACACACAAGATGAGTAATAAAATAACGAACGAAGAACTCTACTTGAGAGTTAAAACAAAACACAAACGGACAGGGATAAACAACAAAGCAAAAACTCCAATTGAGAGATAAAAACACACTAAAGGAGTGGGATAGTGTCAAACGAAGAAATCTATTCGAGATTTAAACAATACACTGAAGGAGTATGAGTATCACAAACGAAGAACACTACTTGAGAGTTAAACAACACACATAAGGAGTGGGATAAACAACACAATAAACGAGTGGGATAATTACAAACGGAGAAGTCAATTTGAGATTTAAACAACACACAGGAGGAGTAATAAAATAACGAACGAAGAACTCTACTTGAGAGTAAAACAAAACACAAAAGGAGTGGGATAAACAACAAACGAACAACTCCACTTGAGAGATAAAAACACACTAAAGGAGTGGGATAATGTCAAACGAAGAAGTCTATTCGAGATTTAAACAATACACTGAAGGAGTATGAGTATCACAATCGAAGAACACTACTTGAGAGTTAAACAACACACATAAGGAGATTGATAAACAACACAATAAACGAGTGGGATAATTACAAACGGAGAAGTCAATTTGAGATTTAAACAACACATAGGAGGAGTAATAAAATAACGAACGAAGAACTCTACTTGAGAGTAAAACAAAACACAAAAGGAGTGGGGTAAACAACAAACGACAACTCCACTTGAGAGATAAACAACACAATAAAGGAGTGGGATAATGTCAAACGTAGAAGTCTATTAGAGATTTAAACAATACACTGAAGGAGTATGAGTATCACAATCGAAGAACACTACTTGAGAGTTAAACAACACACATAAGGAGCGGAATAAACAACACAATAAACGACTGGGATAATTACAAACGGAGATTTCAATTTGAGATTAAAACAACTCACAGGCGGAGTAATAAAATAACGAACGAAGAACTCTACTTGAGAGTTAAAACAAAACACAAACGGACAGGGATAAACAACAAAGCAAAAACTCCAATTGAGAGATAAAAACACACTAAAGGAGTGGGATAGTGTCAAACGAAGAAATCTATTCGAGATTTAAACAATACACAGAAGGAGTATGAGTATCACAAACGAAGAACACTACTTGAGAGTTAAACAACACACATAAGGAGTGGGATAAACAACACAATAAACGAGTGGGATAATTACAAAATGGAGAAGTCAATTTGAGATTTAAAAAACACACAAGAGGAGTAATAAAATAACGAACGAAGAACTCTACTTGAGAGTTAAATAAAACACAAATGGACAGGGATAAACAACAAACGAACAACCCCACTTGAGAGATAAACAACACAATAAAGGAGTGGGACAATGCCAAACGGAATAAGTCTATTCGAGATTTAAACAATACACTAAAGGAGAATGAGTATCACAATCGAAGAACACTACTTGAGAGTTAAACAACACACATAAGGAGTGGGATAAACAACACAATAAACGAGTGGGATAATTACAAACTGAGAAGTCAATTTGAGATTTAAACAACACACAGGAAGAGTAATAAAATAACGAACGAAGAACTCTAATTTAGAGTAAAACAAAACACAAAAGGAGTGGGATAAACAACGAACGAACAACTCTACTTGTGAGATAAACAACACAATAAAGAAGTGGATAATGTCAAACGAAGAAGTCTATTAGAGATTTAAACAATACACAGAAGGAGTATGAGTATCACAAATGAAAAACACTACTTGAGCGTTAAACAACACACAAAAGGAGTGGGATAAACAACACAGTAAATGAGTGGGATAATTACAAACGGAGAAGTCAATTTGAGATTTAAACAACACATAGGAGGAGTAATAAAATAACGAACGAAGAACTCTACTTGAGAGTTAAACAAAACACAAAAGGACTGGGATAAACAACAAATGAACAACTCCACTTGAGAGATAAAAACACACTAAAGGAGTGGGATAATGTCAAAGGAAGAAGTCTATTAGAGATTTAAACAATACACTGAAGGAGTATGAGTATCACAATCGAAGATCACTACTTGAGAGTTAAACAACACACATAAGTAGTGGGATAAACAACACAATAAACGAGTGGGATAATTACAAACGGAGAAGTCAATTTGAGATTTAAACAACACACAGGAGGAGTAATAAAATAATGAAAGAAGAACTCTACTTTAGAGTAAAACAAAACACAAAAGGAGTGGGATAAACAACAAACGAACAACTCCACTTGAGGGATAAAAACACACTAAAGGAGTGGGAGAGTGTCAAACGAAGAAGTATATTCGAGATTTAAACAATACACAGAAGGAGTATGAGTATCACGAACGAAGAACACTACCTGAGAGTTAAACAACACACATAAGGAGAGGGATAAACAACACAATAAACGAGTGGGATAATTACAAACGGAGAAGTCAATTTGAGATTTAAACAGCACACATGAGGAGTAATAAAATAACGAACGAAGAACTCTACTTGAGAGTCAAAACAAAACACAAAAGGAGTGGGACAAACAACAAATGACAACCCCACTTGAGAGATAAACAACACAATAAAGGAGTGGTACAATGCCAAACGAAGAAGTCTATTCGAGATTTAAACAATACACAAAAGGAGTATGAGCATCACAAACGAAGAACACTACTTGAGAGTTAAACAACACACATAAGGAGTTGGATAAACAACACAATAAACGAGTGGGATAATTACAAACGAAGATGTCAATTTGAGATTAAAACAACTCACAGGCGGAGTAATAAAATAACGAACGAAGAACTCTACTTGAGAGTTAAAACAAAACACAAACGGACAGGGAATAAACAACAAAGTAAAAACTCCACTTGAGAGATAAACAACACAATAAAGGAGTGGGACAATGTCAAACGAAGAAGACTATTAGAGATTTAAACAATACACTGAAGGAGTATGAGTATCACAATCGAAGAACATTACTTGAGAGTTAAACAACACTCACAAGGAGTGGGATAAACAACACAATAAACGAGTGGGATAATTACAAACGAAGATGTCAATTTGAGATTTAAACAACAAACAGGATGAATAATAAAATAACGAACGAAGAACTCTACTTGAGAGTAAAACAAAACACAAAAGGAGTGGGACAAACAACAAATGACAACCCCACTTGAGAGATAAACAACACAATAAAGGAGTGGTACAATGCCAAACGAAGAAGTCTATTAGAGAGTTAAACAATACACTGAAGGAGTATGAGTATCACAATCGAAGAACACTACTTGAGAGTTAAACAAAACACATAAGGAGCATGATAAACCACACAATAAACGACTGGGATGATTACAAACGGAGATTTCAATTTGAGATTAAAACAACTCACAGGAGGAGTAATAAAATAACGAACGAAGAACTCTACTTGAGAGTCAAAACAAAACACAAAAGGATAGGGATAAACAACAAACGAACAACTCCACTTGAGAGATAAAAACACACTAAAGGAGTGGGATAGAGTGAAACGAAGAAGTCTATTCGAGATTTAAACAATACACAGATGGAGTATGAGTATCAAAATCGAAGAACACCACCTGAGAGTTAAACAACACACATAAGGAGTGGATAAACAACACAATAAACGAGTGGGATAATTACAAACGGAGAAGTCAATTTGAGATTTAAACAACACACAGGATGAGTAATAAAATAACGAACGAAGAACTCTTCTTGAGAGTTAAAGAAAACACAAAAGGAGGGGATAAACAATAAATGAACAACTCCACTTGAGAGATAAACAACACAATAAAGGAGTGGATAATGTCAAACGAAGAAGTCTATTAGAGATTTAAACAATACATCAAGGAGTATGAGTATCACAATCAAGAACACTACTTGAGAGTTAAACAACACACATAAGGAGCGGATAAACAACACAATAAACGATCGGGA
This sequence comes from Plantago major, assembly GCA_026545765.1. Taxonomy (NCBI): domain Eukaryota; kingdom Viridiplantae; phylum Streptophyta; class Magnoliopsida; order Lamiales; family Plantaginaceae; genus Plantago; species Plantago major. Next base: position 186,108 of record JAIFAC010000056.1, read on the forward strand.
TAATTACAAACTGAGAATTCAATTTGAGATTTAAACAACACACAGTTTGTTTAATAAAATAACGAACGAAGAACTCTACTTGAGAGTAAAACAAAACACAAAAGGAGTGGGATAAACAACAAACGAACAACTCCACTTGAGAGATAAAAACACAATATAGGAGTGGGATGATGTCAAACGAAGAAGTCTATTAGAGATTTAAACAATACACTCAAGGAGTATGAGTATCACAATCGAAGAACACTACTTGAGAGTTAAACAACACACATAAGGAGTGGGATAAACAACACAATAAACGAGAGGGATAATTACAAACGAAGAAGTCAATTTGAGATTTAAACAACACACACGAGGAATAATAAAATAACGAACGAAGAAGTCTACTTGAGAGTAAAACAAAACACAAAAGGAGTGGGATAAACAACAAACGAACAACTCCACTTGAGAGATAAACAACACAATAAAGGAGTGGGATAATGTCAAACGAACAAGTCTATTTGAGATTTAAACAATACACTGAAGGAATATGAGTATCACAATCAAAAAACACTACTTGAGAGTTAAACAACACACATATGGAGTGGGATAAGCAACACAATAAACGAGTGGGATAGTTACAAATGGAGATTTAATTTGAGATTAAACAACACAAAGAGGAGTAATAAAAATAACGTAAGAACTCTACTTGAGAGCAAATAAAACAATCCACTTGAGAGATAAACAACACACTAAAGGAGTGGGATAGTCTCAAACGAAGAAGTCTATTCGAGATTTAAACAATACATCAAGGAGTATGAGTATCACAAACAAGAACACTACTTGAGAGTTAAACAACACACATAAGGAGTGGATAAACAACACAATAAACGTGGGACAATTACAAACGGAGAAGTCAATTTGAGATTTAAACAACACACATGAGGAGTAATAAAATAACGAACGAAGAACTCTACTTGAGAGTAAAACAAAACACAAAAGGAGGGGGATAAACCACAAACGAACAACTCCACTTGAGAGATAAACAACACAATAAAGGAGGGATATGTCAAACGAAGAAGTCTATTCGAGATTTAAACAATACATCAAGGAGTATGAGTATCACAAACAAGAACACTACTGGTGAGGTAAACAACACACATAAGGAGCGTGATAAACAACACAATAAACGAATGGGATAATTACAAACGGAGATTTCTATTTGAGATTAAAACAAAGGAGTAATAAAATAACGAACGAAGAACTTTACTTGAGAGTAAAACAAAACACAAAAGGAGTGGGATAATCAACAAATGAACAACCCCACTTGAGAGATAAAAACACACTAAAGGAGTGGGATAGTGTCAAACGAAGAAGTCTATTCGAGATTTAAACAATACACAGAAGGAGTATGAGTATCACAAACGAAGAACACTACTTGAGAGTTAAACAACACACATAAGGAGTTGGATAAACAACACAATAAACGAGTGGGATAATTACAAATGGAGAAGTCAATTTGAGATTTAAACAACACACAGGATGAGTAATAAAATAACGAACGAAGAACTCTACTTGAGAGTAAAACAAAACACAAAAGGAGTGGGATAAACAACAAATGACAACCCCACTTGAGAGATAAACAACACAATAAAGGAGTGGTACAATGCCAAACGAAGAAGTCTATTAGAGAGTTAAACAATACACTGAAGGAGTATGAGTATCACAATCGAAGAACACTACTTGAGAGTTAAACAACACACATAAGGAGTTGGATAAACAACACAATAAACGACTGGGATGATTACAAACGGAGATTTCAATTTGAGATTAAAACAACTCACAGGAGGAGTAATAAAATAACGAACGAAGAACTCTACTTGAGAGTTAAAACAAAACACAAAAGGATAGGGATAAACAACAAACGAACAACTCCACTTGAGAGATAAAAACACACTAAAGGAGTGGGATAGTGTGAAACGAAGAAGTCTATTCGAGATTTAAACAATACACAAAAGGAGTATGAGCATCACAAACGAAGAACACTACTTGAGAGTTAAACAACACACATAAGGAGTTGGATAAACAACACAATAAACGAGTGGGATAATTACAAATGGAGAAGTCAATTTGAGATTTAAACAACACACAGGATGAGTAATAAAATAACGAACGAAGAACTCTACTTGAGAGTAAAACAATACACAAAAGGAGTGGGATAAACAACAAACGGACAACTCCACTTGAGAGATAAACAACACAATAAAGGAGTGGGACAATGTCAAACGAAGAAGTCTATTAGAGATTTAAACAATACACTGAAGGAGTATGAGTATCACAATCGAAGAACACTACTTGAGAGTTAAACAACACACATAAGGAGCGTGATAAACAACACAATAAACGACTGGGATAATTACAAACGGAGATTTCAATTTGAGATTAAACAACACACATGTGAGTAATAAAATAACGAACGAAGAACTCTACTTGAGAGTTAAAACAAAACACAAAAGGAGGGATAAACAAACAACGAATAACTCCACTTGAGAGATCAACAACACAATATAGGAGTGGGATAATGTCAAACGAAAACGTCTATTTGAGATTTAAACAATACACTGAAGGAGTATGAGTGTCACAATCGAAAAACACTACTTGAGAGTTAAACAACACACATAAGGAGTGGGATAAACAACACAATAAACGAGTTGGATAATTACAAACGGAGAAGTCAATTTGAGATTTAAACAAAACATAGAAGTAGTAATAAAATAATGAACGAAGAACTCTTCGTGAGAGTAATACAAAACATAAAAGGAGTGGGATAAACAACAAACGAACAACTCCACTGAGAGATAAAAATACACTAAAGGAGTGGGATAGTGTCAAACGAAGAAGTATATTCGAGATTTAAACAATACACGGAAGGAGTATGAGTATCACGAACGAAGAACACTACTGGAGAGTTAAACAACACACATAAGGAGTGGGATAAACTACACAATAAACGAGTGGGATAATTACAAACGGAGAAGTCGATTTAAGATTTAAACAACACACAGGAGGAGTAATAAAATAACGAACGAAGAACTCTACTTGAGAGTAAAACAAAACACAAAAGGAGTGCGATAAACAACAAATTACAACTCCACTTTAGAGATAAAAACACACTAAAGGAGTGGGATAGTGTGAAACGAAGAAGTCTGTTCGAGATTTAAACAATACACAAAAGGAGTATGAGTATCACAATCGAAGAACACTACTTGAGAGTTAAACAACACACATAAGGAGCGTGATAAACAACAAAATAAACGACTGGGATAATTACAAACGGAGATTTCAATTTGAGATTAAAACAACTCACAGGCGGAGTAATAAAATAACGAACGAAGAACTCTACTTGAGAGTTAAACAAAACACAAAAGGATAGGGATAAACAACAAACGAACAACTCCACTTGAGAGATAAAAACACACTAAAGGAGTGGGATAGTGTGAAACGAAGAAGTCTATTCGAGATTTAAACAATACACAGAAGGAGTATGAGCATCACAAACGAAGAACACTACTTGAGAGTTAAACAACACACATAAGGAGTTGGATAAACAACACAATAAACGAGTGGGATAATTACAAATGGAGAAGTCAATTTGAGATTTAAACAACACACAGGATGAGTAATAAAATAACGAACGAAGAACTCTACTTGAGAGTAAAACAATACACAAAAGGAGTGGGATAAACAACAAACGGACAACTCCACTTGAGAGATAAACAACACAATAAAGGAGTGGGACAATGTCAAACGAAGAAGTCTATTAGAGAGTTAAACAATAAACTGAAGGAGTATGAGTATCACAATCGAAGAACACTACTTGAGAGTTAAACAACACACATAAGGAGCGTGATAAACAACAAAATAAACGACTGGGATAATTACAAACGGAGATTTCAATTTGAGATTAAAACAACTCACAGGCGGAGTAATAAAATAACGAACGAAGAACTCTACTTGAGAGTTAAAACAAAACACAAACGGACAGGGATAAACAACAAAGCAAAAACTCCAATTGAGAGATAAAAACACACTAAAGGAGTGGGATAGTGTCAAACGAAGAAATCTATTCGAGATTTAAACAATACACAGAAGGAGTATAAGTATCACAAACGAAGAACACTACTTGAGAGTTAAACAACACACATAAGGAGTGGGATAAACAACACAATAAACGAGTGGGATAATTACAAACTGAGAAGTCAATTTGAGATTTAAACAACACACAGGAAGAGTAATAAAATAACGAACGAAGAACTCTACTTGAGAGTAAAACAATACACAAAAGGAGTGGGATAAACAACAAACGGACAACTCCACTTGAGAGATAAAAACACACTAAAGGAGTGGGATAGTGTGAAACGAAGAAGTCTATTCGAGATTTAAACAATACACAGAAGGAGTATGAGCATCACAAACGAAGAACACAACTTGAGAGTTAAACAACACACATAAGGAGTTGGATAAACAACACAATAAACGAGTGGGATAATTACAAATGGAGAAGTCAATTTGAGATTTAAACAACACACAAGATGAGTAATAAAATAACGAACGAAGAACTCTACTTGAGAGTAAAACAATACACAAAAGGAGTGGGGTAAACAACAAACGGACAACTCCACTTGAGAGATAAACAACACAATAAAGGAGTGGTACAATGCCAAATGAAGAAGTCTATTAGAGAGTTAAACAATACACTGAAGGAGTATGAGTATCACAATCGAAGGACACTACTTGAGAGTTAAATAAAACACATAAGGAGCGTGATAAACCACACAATAAACGACTGGGATGATTACAAACGGAGATTTCAATTTGAGATTAAAACAACTCACAGGAGGAGTAATAAAATAACGAACGAAGAACTCTACTTGAGAGTTAAAACAAAACACAAAAGGATAGGGATAAACAACAAACGAACAACTCCACTTGAGAGATAAAAACACACTAAAGGAGTGGGATAGTGTGAAACGAAGAAGTCTATTCGAGAAGGAGTATGAGCATCACAAACGAAGAACACTACTTGAGAGTTAAACAACACACATAAGGAGTTGGATAAACAACACAATAAACGACTGGGATAATTACAAATGGAGAAGTCAATTTGAGATTTAAACAACACACAGGATGAGTAATAAAATAACGAACGAAGAACTCTACTTGAGAGTAAAACAATACACAAAAGGAGTGGGATAAACAACAAACGGACAACTCCACTTGAGAGATAAACAACACAATAAAGGAGTGGGACAATTTCAAACGAAGAAGTCTATTAGAGAGTTAAACAATAAACTGAAGGAGTATGAGTATCACAATCGAAGAACACTACTTGAGAGTTAAACAACACACATAAGGAGCGTGATAAACAACAAAATAAACGACTGGGATAATTACAAACGGAGATTTCAATTTGAGATTAAAACAACTCACAGGCGGAGTAATAAAATAACGAACGAAGAACTCTACTTGAGAGTTAAAACAAAACACAAACGGACAGGGAATAAACAACAAAGTAAAAACTCCAATTGAGAGATAATAACACACTAAAGGAGTGGGATAGTGTCAAACGAAGAAGTCTATTCGAGATTTAAACAATACACTGAAGGAGTATGAGTATCACAAACGAAGAACACTACTTGAGAGTTAAACAACACACATAAGGAGTGGGATAAACAACACAATAAACGAGTGGGATAATTACAAACTGAGAAGTCAATTTGAGATTTAAAGAACACACAGGAGGAGTAATAAAATAACGAACGAAGAACTCTGATTTAGAGTAAAACAAAATGAAAAGGATAGGGATAAACAACAAACGAACAACTCCACTTTAGAGATAAAAACACACTAAAGGAGTGGGATAGTGTGAAACGAAGAAGTCTATTCGAGATTTAAACAATACACAGAAGGAGTATGAGTATCACAAACGAAGAACACTACTTGAGAGTTAAACAACACACATAAGGAGTTGGATAAACAACACAATAAACGAGTGGGATAATTACAAATGGAGAAGTCAATTTGAGATTTAAACAACACACAGGATGAGTAATAAAATAACGAACGAAGAACTCTACTTGAGAGTAAAACAAAACACAAAAGGAGTGGGATAAACAACAAATGACAACCCCACTTGAGAGATAAACAACACAATAAAGGAGTGGTACAATGCCAAACGAAGAAGTCTATTAGAGAGTTAAACAATACACTGAAGGAGTATGAGTATCACAATCGAAGAACACTACTTTTGAGTTAAACAACACACATAAGGAGCGTGATAAACAACACAATAAACGAATGGGATAATTACAAACGGAGATTTCTATTTGAGATTAAAACAACTCACAGGAGGAGTAATAAAATAACGAACGAAGAACTCTACTTGAGAGTTAAACAAAACACAACCGGACAGGGATAAACATCAAACGAAAACTCCAATTGAGAGATAAAAACACACTAAAGGAGTGGGATAGTGTCAAACGAAGAAGTCTATTCGAGATTTAAACAATACACAGAAGGAGTATGAGTATCACAAACGAAGAACACTACTTGAGAGTTAAACGACACACAAAAGAAGTTGGATAAACAACACAATAAACGAGTGGGATAATTACAAATGGAGAAGTCAATTTGAGATTTAAACAACACACAGGATGAGTAATAAAATAACGAACGAAGACTCTACTTGAGAGTAAAACAAAACACAAAAGGAGTGGGATAATCAACAAACGAACAACTCCACTTGAGAGATAAACAACACAATAAAGGAGTGGGACAATGTCAAACGAAGAAGTCTATTAGAGATTTAAACAATACACTGAAGGAGTATGAGTATCACAATCGAAGAACACTACCTGAGAGTTAAACAACACACATAAGGAGCGTGATAAACAACACAATAAACGACTGGGATAATTACAAACGGAGATTTCAATTTGAGATTTAAACAACACACATGAGGAGTAATAAAATAACGAACGAAGAACTCTACTTGGGAGTTAAACAACACAATAAAGGAGTGGGATAATAACGAACGAAGAACTCTACTTGAGAGTTAAACAAAACACAAAAGGAGTGGGATAGTGTCAACTAAGAAGTCTATTAGAGATTTAAACAATACACTTAAGGAGTATGAGTATCACAATCGAAGAACACTACTTGAGAGTTAAACAACACACATAAGGAGTTGGATAAACAACACAATAAACGAGTGGGATAATTACAAATGGAGAAGTCAATTTGAGATTTAAACAACACACAAGATGAGTAATAAAATAACGAACGAAGAACTCTACTTGAGAGTAAAACAAAACACAAAAGGAGTGGGACAAACAACAAATGACAATCTCACTTGAGAGATATACAACACAATAAAGGAGTGGTACAATGTCAAACAAGAAGTCTATTAGAGATTTAAACAATACATCAAGGAGTATGAGTATCACAATCAAGAACACTACTTCAGAGTTAAACAACACACATAAGGAGCGTGATAAACAACACAATAAACGACTTGGATAATTACATACGGAGATTTCAATTTGAGATTAAAACAACACAAGTGAGAGTAATAAAACGAACGTAAGAACTCTACTTGAGAGTAAACAAAACACAAAAGAGTGGGATAAACAACAAACGAAAACTCCACATGAGAGATAAACAACACAATAAAGGAGTGGGATAATGTCAAACGAAGAAGTCTAATAGAGATTTAAACAATACACTGTAGGAGTATGAGTATCACAACCGAAGAACACTACTTGAGAGTTAAACAACACACATAAGGAGTTGGATAAACAACACAATAAACGAGTGGGATAATTATAAACGGTGAAGTGAATTTGAGATTTAAACAACACACAGGAGGAGTAATAAAATAACGAACGAAGAACTGTACTTGAGAGTAAAACAAAATACAAAAGGAGTGGGATAAACAACAAACGAACAACTCCACTTGAGATATAAACAACACAATAAAGGAGGGACAATGTCAAATGAAAAAGACTATTAGAGATTTAAACAATACATCAAGGAGTATGAGTATCACAATCAAGAACACTACTTGAGAGTTAAACAACACACATAAGGAGCGTGATAAACAACACAATAAACGATCGGGATAATTACAAACGGAGATTTCAATTTGAGATTAAACAACACACAGGAGAGTAATAAAATAACGAACGAAGAACTCTATTTGAGAGTTAAACAAAAACACAAAGGACAGGATAAACAACAAACGAAAACTCACTTGAGAGATAAAACACACTAAAGGAGTGGGATAATGTCAAAGGAAGAAGTCTATTCGAGATTTAAACAATCCACTCAAGGAGTATTAGTATCACAAACTAGAACACTACTTGAGAGTTAAACGACACACATAAGGAGTGGGATAAACAACACAATAAACGAGTCGAATAATTACAAACGGAGAAGTCAATTTGAGATTTAAACACCACATAGGATGAGTAATAAAATGACGAACGAAGAACTCTACTTGAGAGCAAAACAAAACACAAAAAGAGTGGGATAAACAACAAACTGACAACTCCACTTGAGAGATAAACAACACAATAAAGGAGTGGGACAATGTCAAACGAAGAAGTCTATTAGAGAGTTAAACAATACACTGAAGGAGTATATCACAATCGAAGAACACTACTTGAGAGTTAAACAACACACATAAGTAGCATGATAAACAACACAATAAACAACTGGGATAATTACAAACGGAGATTTCAATTTGAGATTAAAACAACTCACAAGAGGAGTAATAAAATAACGAACTAAGAACTCTACTTGAGAGTTGAACAAAACACAAACGGACAGGGATAAACAACAAACGAAAAACTCCACTTGAGAGATAAAAACAAACTAAAGGAGTGGGATAGTGTCAAATGGAGAAGTCTATTCGAGATTTCAACAATACACTGAAGGAGTCTGAGTATCACAAACGAAGAACACTACCTGGAGAGTTAAACAACACACATAATGAGTGGGATAAACAACACAATAAACGAGTGGGATAATTACAAACGGAGAAGTCAATTTCAGATTTAAACAACAGAGAGGAGGAGTAAAAAAATAACGAACGAAGAACTCTACTTTAGAGTAAAACAAAACACAAAAGGAGTGGGATAAACATCAAACGAACAACTCCACTTGAGACATAAACAACATAATAAAGGAGTGGAATAATGTCAAACGAAGAAGTCTACTAGAGATTTAAACAATACACTGAAGGAGTATAAGTATCAAAATCGAAGAACACTACTTGAGAGTTAAACAACATACATAAGGAGTGAGATAAAGAACACAATGAACGAGTGGCATAGTTACAAACGGAGAAGTCAATTTGAGATTTAAACAACACACAGGAGGAGTAATAAAATAACGAACGAAGAACTCTACTTTAGAGTAAAACAAAACACAAAAGGAGTCGGATAAACAACAAACGAACAACTCCACTTGAGAGATAAACAACACAATAAAGGAGTGGGATAATGTCAAACGAAGAAGTCTATTAGATATTTAAACAATACACTCAAGGAGTATGAGTATCACAATCAAAGAACACAACTTGTGAGTTAAACAAAACACATAAGGAGTGGGATAAACAACACAATAAACAGTGGGATAATTACAAATGGAGAAGTCAATTTGAGATTTAAACAACACACAGGATGAGTAATAAAATAACGAACGAAGAACTCTACTTGAGAGTAAAACAATACACAAAAGGAGTGGGATAAACAACAAACGGACAACTCCACTTGAGAGATAAATAACACAATAAAGGAGTGGTACAATGCCAAACGAAGAAGTCTATTAGAGAGTTAAACAATAAACTGAAGGAGTATGAGTATCACAATCGAAGAACACTACTTGAGAGTTAAACAACACACATAAGGAGCGTGATAAACAACAAAATAAACGACTGGGATAATTACAAACGGAGATTTCAATTTGAGATTAAAACAACTCACAGGCGGAGTAATAAAATAACGAACGAAGAACTCTACTTGAGAGTTAAACAAAACACAAAAGGATAGGGATAAACAACAAACGAACAACTCCACTTGAGAGATAAAAACACACTAAAGGAGTGGGATAGTGTGAAACGAAGAAGTCTATTCGAGATTTAAACAATACACAAAAGGAGTATGAGCATCACAAACGAAGAACACTACTTGAGAGTTAAACAACACACATAAGGAGTTGGATAAACAACACAATAAACGAGTGGGATAATTACAAATGGAGAAGTCAATTTGAGATTTAAACAACACACAGGATGAGTAATAAAATAACGAACGAAGAACTCTTCTTGAGAGTAAAACAATACACAAAAGGAGTGGGATAAACAACAAACGGACAACTCCACTTGAGAGATAAACAACACAATAAAGGAGTGGGACAATGTCAAACGAAGAAGACTATTAGAGATTTAAACAATACACTGAAGGAGTATGAGTATCACAATCGAAGAACACTACTTGAGAGTTAAACAAAACACATAAGGAGCATGATAAACCACACAATAAACGACTGGGATGATTACAAACGGAGATTTCAATTTGAGATTAAAACAACTCACAGGAGGAGTAATAAAATAACGAACGAAGAACTCTACTTGAGAGTTAAAACAAAACACAAAAGGATAGGGATAAACAACAAACGAACAACTCCACTTGAGAGATAAAAACACACTAAAGGAGTGGGATAGTGTGAAACGAAGAAGTCTATTCGAGATTTAAACAATACACAAAAGGAGTATGAGCATCACAAACGAAGAACACTACTTGAGAGTTAAACAACACACATAAGGAGTTGGATAAACAACACAATAAACGAGTGGGATAATTACAAATGGAGAAGTCAATTTGAGATTTAAACAACACACAGGATGAGTAATAAAATAACGAACGAAGAACTCTACTTGAGAGTAAAACAAAACACAAAAGGAGAGGGATAAACAACAAATGAACAACTCGACTTGAGAGATAAACAACAAAATAAAGAACTGGGACAATGTCAAACGAAGAAGTCTATTAGAGAGTTAAACAATACACTGAAGGAGTATGAGTATCACAATCGAAGAACACTACTTGAGAGTTAAACAACACACATAAGGAGCGTGATAAACAACACAATAAACGACTGGGATAATTACAAACGGAGATTTCAATTTGAGATTAAAAAAACTCACAGGAGTAATAAAATAACGAACGAAGAACTCTACTTGAGAGTTAAACAAAACACAAACGGACAGGGATAAACAACAAACGAACAACTCCACTTTAGAGATAAAAACACACTAAAGGAGTGGGATAGTGTCAAACGAAGAAGTCTATTCGAGATTTAAACAATACACTGAAGGAGTATGAGTATCACAAACGAAGAACACTACTTGAGAGTTAAACAACACACATAAGGAGTTGGATAAACAACACAATAAACGACTGGGATAATTACAAATGGAGAAGTCAATTTGAGATTTAAACAACACACAGGATGAGTAATAAAATAACGAACGAAGAACTCTACTTGAGAGTAAAACAAAACACAAAAGGAGTGGGATAAACAACAAATGACAACCCCACTTGAGAGATAAACAACACAATAAAGGAGTGGTACAATGCCAAACGAAGAAGTCTATTAGAGAGTTAAACAATACACTGAAGGAGTATGAGTATCACAATCGAAGAACACTACTTGAGAGTTAAACAACACACATAAGGAGCGTGATAAACAACACAATAAACGACTGGGATAATTACAAACGGAGATTTCAATTTGAGATTAAAACAACTCACAGGCGGAGTAATAAAATAACGAACGAAGAACTCTACTTGAGAGTTAAACAAAACACAAAAGGATAGGGATAAACAACAAACGAACAACTCCACTTGAGAGATAAAAACACACTAAAGGAGTGGGATAGTGTGAAACGAAGAAGTCTATTCGAGATTTAAACAATACACTGAAGGAGTATGAGTATCACAAACGAAGAACACTACTTGAGAGTTAAACAACACACATAAGGAGTTGGATAAACAACACAATAAACGAGTGGGATAATTACAAATGGAGAAGTCAATTTGAGATTTAAACAACACACAGGATGAGTAATAAAATAACGAACGAAGAACTCGACTTGAAAGTAAAACAAAACACAAAAGGATAGGGATAAACAACAAACGAACAACTCCACTTGAGAGATAAACCATACAATAAAGGAGAGGGACAATGCCAAACGAAGAAGTCTATTCGAAATTTAACAATACACAGAAGGAGTATGAGTATCACAAATGAAGAACACTACTTGAGAGTTAAACAATACACAGAAGGAGTGGGATAAACTACACAACAACAGGAGTAATTAAAAAAAATAACGAGAAGAACTACTTGAGACAAAAAACAAAACAAAAAAGGATAATAAAAACAAAAAAAACTCCACTTGAGAGATAAAAACACACTAAAGGAGGGATAGTGTCAAGAAGTCTATTAGAGATTTAAACAATACACTGAAGGAGTATGAGTATCACAAACGAAGAACACTACTTGAGAGTTAAACAACACACATAAGGAGTTGGATAAACAACACAATAAACGAGTGGGATAATTACAAATGGAGAAGTCAATTTGAGATTTAAACAACACACAGGAGGAGTAATTAAATAACGAATGAAGAACTCTACTTGAGAGTTAAACAACACACAAAAGGAGTGGGATAAACAACAAATGAACAACTCCACTTGAGAGATAAACAACACAATATAGGAGGGGGATAATGTCAAACGAAGAAGTCTATTAGTGATTCAAACAATACACTGAAGGAGTATGAGTATCACAATCGAAGAACACTACTTGAGAGTTAAACAACACACATAAGGGGCCTGATAAACAACACAATAAACGACTGGGATAATTACAAACGGAGATTTCTATTTGAGATTAAAACAACTCACAGGAGGAGTAATAAAATAACGAACGAAGAACTCTACTTGAGAGTTAAACAAAACACAAAGGACGGATAAACAACAAACGAATTACTCCACTTGAGAGATAACCAACACAAAAAAGGAGTGGGATAATGTCAAACGAAGAAGTCTATTCGAGATTTAAACAATACAAAAAAGGAGTATGAGTATCACAAACGAAGAACACTACTTGAGAGTTAAACGACACACATAAGGAGTTGGATAAACAACACAATAAACGAGTGGGATAATTACAAATGGAGAAGTCAATTTGAGATTTAAACAACACACAGGATGAGTAATAAAATAACGAACGAAGAACTCTACTTGAGACTAAAACAAAATACAAAAGGAGTGGGATAAACAACAAACGAACAACTCCACGTGAGAGATAAACAACACAATAAAGGAGTGGGTTAATGTCAAACGTAGAAGTCTATTAGAGATATAATCAATACATCAAGGAGTATGAGTATCACAATCAAGAACACTACTTGAGAGTTAAACAACACACATAAGGAGATGGATAAACAACACAATAAACATGGGATAATTACAAACGGAGATTTCAATTTGAGATTAAAACAACTCACAGGATCAGTAATAAAATAACGAACGAAGAACTCTTCTTCAGAGTCAAACAATACACAAATGGAGTGGGATAAACATCAAACGAAAACTCGAATTGAGAGATAATAACACACTAAAGGAGTGGGATAGTGTCAAACGAAGAAGTCTATTCGAGATTTAAACAATACATCAAGGAGTATGAGAATCACAAACGAAGAACACTACTTGAGAGTTAAACAACACACATAAGGAGTTGGATAAACAACACAATAAACGCGTGGGATAATTACAAACGGAGATTTCTATTTGAGATTAAAACAACTCACAGGAGGAGTAATAAAATAACGAACGAAGAACTCTACTTGAGAGTTAAACAAAACAGAACCGGACAGGGATAAACATCAAACGAACAACTCCACTTGAGAGATAAACAACACAATAAAGGAGTGGGACAATGTCAAACGAAGAAGTCTATTAGAGATTTAAACAATACACTGAAGGAGTATGAGTATCACAATCGAAGAACACTACTTGAGAGTTAAACAACACACATAAGGAGCGTGATAAACAACACAATAAACGACTGGGATAATTACAAACGGAGATTTCAATTTGAGATTAAAAAACTCACAGGAGGAGTAATAAAATAACGAATGAAGAACTCTACGTGAGAGTTAAACAAAACACAAATGGAGTGGGATAAACATCAAACGAAAACTCGAATTGAGAGATAAAAACACACTAAAGGAGTGGGATAGTGTCAAACGAAGAAGTCTATTCGAGATTTAAACAATACACAGAAGGAGTATGAGTATCACAAACGAAGAACACTACTTGAGAGTTAAACAACACACATAAGGAGTTGGATAAACAACACAATAAACGAGTGGGATAATTACAAATGGAGAAGTCAATTTGAGATTTAAACAACACATAGGATGAGTAATAAAATAACGAACGAAGACTCTACTTGATAGTAAAACAAAACACAAAAGGAGGGATAAACAACAATGAACAACTCCACTTGAGAGATAAACAACACAATAAAGGAGGGACAATGTCAAACGAAGAAGTCTAGAGATTTAAACAATACATCAAGGAGTATGAGTATCACAATCGAAGAACACTACTTGAGAGTTAAACAACACACATAAGGAGTTGGATAAACAACACAATAAACGCGTGGGATAATTACAAACGGAGAAGTCAATTTGAGATTAAACAGCACATAGGAGGAGTAATAAAATAACGTAAGAACTCTACTTGAGAGTTAAACAAAACACAAAAGGACGGGATAAACAACAAACGACAACTCCACTGAGAGATAAAAACACACTAAAGGAGTGTGATCGTGTCAAACGAAGAAGTCTATTCGAGATTTAAATAATACACTGAAGGAGTATGAGTATCACAAACGAAGAACACTACTTGAGAGTTAAACAACACACATAAGGAGTTGGATAAACAACACAATAAATAAGTGGGATAATTACAAATGGAGAAGTCAGTTTGAGATTTAAACAACACACAGGATGAGTAATAAAATAACGAACGAAGAACTCTACTTGAGAGTTAAACAAAACACAATAGGAGTGGGATAAACAACAAACGAAAAACTCCACTTGGGAGATAAACAACACAATAAAGGAGTGGGATAATGTCAAACGAAGAAGTCTATTAGATATTTAAACAATACACTGAAGGAGTATGAGTATCAAAATCGAAGAACACTACTTGAGAGTTCAACAACACACATAATAAACAACACAACAAACGAGTGGGATAATTACAAACGGAGAAGTCAATTCGAGATTTAAACAACACACAGGAGGAGTAATAAAATAACGAACGAAGAACTCTACTTGAGAGTTAAACAAAACACAATAGGAGTGGGATAAACAACAAACGAAAAACTCCACTTGGGAGATAAACAACACAATAAAGGAGTGGGATAATGTCAAACGAAGAAGTCTATTAGATATTTAAACAATACACTGAAGGAGTATGAGTATCACAAACGAAGAACACTACGTGAGAGTTAAACATCATACATAAGGAGTTGGATAAACAACACAACAAACGAGTGGGATAATTACAAACGGAGAAGTCAATTTGAGATTTAAACAACACACAGGAGGAGTAATAAAATAACGAACGAAGAACTCTACTTGAGAGTAAAACAAAACACAAAAGGAGTGGGATAAACAACAAATGAACAACTCCACTTGAGAGATAAACAACACAATAAAGGAGTGGGATAATGTCAAACGAAGAAGTCTATTAGAGATTTAAACAATACACTGAAGGAGTATGAGTATCACAAATGAAGAACACTACTTGTGAGTTAAACAACACACATAAGGAGAGTGATAAACAACACAATAAACAGTGGGATAATTACAAACGAGATTTCAATTTGAGATTTAAAACAACACACGAGGAGTAATAAAATGACGAACGAAGAACTCTTCTTCAGAGTCAAACAATACACAAATGGAGTGGGATAAACATCAAACGAAAAATCGAATTGAGAGATAAAAACACACTAAAGGAGTGGGATAATGTCAAACGAAGAAGTCTATTAGAGATTTAAACAATACACTGAAGGAGTATGAGTATCACAATCGAAGATCACTACTTGAGAGTTAAACGACACACATAAGGAGTTGGATAAACAACACAATAAACGTGGGATAATTACAAATGGAAGTCAATTTGAGATTTAACAACACATGGAGGAGTAATAAAATAACGAACGAAGAACTCTACTTGAGAGTAAAACAAAACACAAAAGGAGTGGGATAAACAACAAACGGACAACTCCACTTGAGAGATAAACAACACAATAAAGGAGTGGGACAATGTCAAACGAAGAAGTCTATTAGAGAGTTAAACAATAAACTGAAGGAGTATGAGTATAACAATCGAAGAACACTACTTGAGAGTTAAACAACACACATAAGGAGCGTGATAAACAACAAAATAAACGACTGGGTTAATTACAAAACGGAGAGTTCAATTTGAGATTAAAACAACTCACAGACGGAGTAATAAAATAACGAACGAAGAACTCTACTTCAGAGTTAAACAAAACACAAACGGACAGGGATAAACAACAAACGAACAACTCCACTTTAGAGATAAAAACACACTAAAGGAGTGGGATAGTGTGAAACGAAGAAGTCTATTCGAGATTTAAACAATACACAGAAGGAGTATGAGCATCACAAACGAAGAACACAACTTGAGAGTTAAACAACACACATAAGGAGTTGGATAAACAACACAATAAACGAGTGGGATAATTACAAATGGAGAAGTCAATTTGAGATTTAAACAACACACAAGATGAGTAATAAAATAACGAACGAAGAACTCTACTTGAGAGTAAAACAATACACAAAAGGAGTGGGGTAAACAACAAACGGACAACTCCACTTGAGAGATAAACAACACAATAAAGGAGTGGTACAATGCCAAATGAAGAAGTCTATTAGAGAGTTAAACAATACACTGAAGGAGTATGAGTATCACAATCGAAGAACACTACTTGAGAGTTAAACAACACATATAAGGAGCGTGATAAACAACACAATAAATAACTGGGATAATTACAAACGTAGATTTCAATTTGAGATTAAAAAAACTCACAGGAGGAGTAATAAAATAACGAACGAAGAACTCTACTTTAGAGTAAAACAAAACACAAAAGGAGTGGGATAAACAACAAAAGAACAACTCCACTTGAGAGATAAAAACACACTAAAGGAGTGGGATAGTGTCAAACGAAGAAGTCTATTCATGATTTAAACAATACACAAAAGGAGTATGAGTATCACAAACGAAGAACACTACTTGAGAGTTAAACAACACACATAAGGAGTTGGATAAACAACACAATAAACGAGTGGGATAATTACAAATGGAGAAGTCAATTTGAGATTTAAACAACACAGAGGATGAGTAATAAAATGACGAACGAAGAACTCTACTTGAGAGTAAAACAAAACACAAAGTGGGATAAACAACAAATGAACAACTCCATGAGAGATAAACAACACAATAAAGGAGGGACAATGTCAAACGAAGAAGTCAATTCGAGATTTAAACATTACACTGAAGGAGTATGAGTATCACAATCGAAGAACACTACTTGAGAGTTAAACAACACACATAAGGGGCTTGATAAACAACACAATAAACGACTGGGATAATTACAAACGGAGATTTCAATTTGAGATTTAAACAACACAGAGGATGAGTAATAAAATGACGAACGAAGAACTCTACTTGAGAGTAAAACAAAACACAAAAGGAGTGGGATAAACAACAAACGAAAACTCCAATTGAGAGATAAAAACACACTAAAGGAGTGCGATAGTGTCAAACGAAGAAGTCTATTCGAGATTTAAACAATACACAGAAGGAGTATGAGTATCACAAACGAAGAACACTACGTGAGAGTTAAACATCACACATAAGGAGTTGGATAAACAACACAATAAACGCGTGGGATAATTACAAACGGAGAAGTCAATTTGAGATTTAAACAACACACACGAGGAGTAATAAAATGACGAACGAAGAACTCTACTTCAGAGTAAAACAAAACAGAAAAGGAGTGGTATAAACAACGAACGAACAACTCCACTTGAGAGATAAACAACACAATAAAGGAGTGGGATAATGTCAAACGAAAAAGTCTATTCGAGATTTAAACAATACAAAGGAGTATGAGTATCACAATCGAAGAACACTACTTGTGAGTTAAACAACACACATAAGGAGAGTGATAAACAACACAATAAACGAATGGGATAATTACAAACGGAGATTTCAATTTGAGATTAAAACAACTCACAGGAGGAGTAATAAAATAACGAACGAAGAACTCTACTTGAGAGTTAAACAAAACACAAAGGACAGGATAAACAACGAACGAACAACTCCACTTGAGAGATAAACAACACAATAAAGGAGTGGGATAATGTCAAACGAAAAAGTCTATTCGAGATTTAAACAATACAAAGAAGGAGTATGAGTATCACAAACGAAGAATACTACTTGAGAGTTGAACAACACACATAAGGAGTGGGATAAACAACACAATAAACGAGAGGGATAATTACAAACTAAGAAGTCAATTTGAGATTTAAACAATACACAGGAGGAGTAATAAAATAACGAACGAAGAACTCTACCTGAGAGTAAATCAAAACACAAAAGGAGTGGGATAAACAACAAATGAACAACGCCACTTGAGAGATAAGCAACACAATAAAGCAATGGCATAATGCCAGACGAAGAAGTCTATTACATATTTAAACAATGCACTGAAGTAGTATGAGTATCAGAATCGAAAAACACTACTTGAGAGTTAAACAACACACATAAGGAGCGTGATAAACAACACAATAAACGAATGGGATAATTACAAACGGAGATTTCTATTTGAGATTAAAACAACTCACACGAGGAGTAATAAAATAACGAACGAAGAACTCTACTTGAGACTAAAACAAAACACAAAAGGAGTGGGATAATCAACAAATGAACAACCCCACTTGAGAGATAAAAACACACTAAAGGAGTGGGATAGTGTCAAACGAAGAAGTCTATTCGAGATTTAAACAATACACAGAAGGAGTATGAGTATCACAAACGAAGAACACTACTTGAGAGTTAAACAACACACATAAGGAGTTGGATAAACAACACAATAAACGAGTGGGATAATTACAAATGGAGAAGTCAATTTGAGATTTAAACAACACACAGGATGAGTAATAAAATAACGAACGAAGAACTCTACTTGAGAGTAAAACAAAACACAAAAGGAGTGGGATAAACAACAAACGAACAACTCCACTTGAGAGATAAACAACACAATAAAGGAGTGGGACAATGCCAAACGAAGAAGTCTATTAGAGAGTTAAACAATACACTGAAGGAGTATGAGTATCACAATCGAAGAACACTACTTGAGAGTTAAACAACACACATAAGGGGCGTGATAAACAACACAATAAATGACTGGGATAATTACAAACGGAGATTTCAATTTGAGATTAAAAAAACTCACAGGAGGAGTAATAAAATAACGAACGAAGAACTCTACTTGAGAGTTAAACAAAACACAAGGATGGGATAAACAACAAACGAAAACTCACTTGAGATAAAAACACACTAAAGGAGTGCGATAGTGTCAAACGAAGAAGTCTATTCGAGATTTAAACAATACACAGAAGGAGTATGAGTATCACAAACGAAGAACACTACTTGAGAGTTAAACAACACACATAAGGAGTTGGATAAACAACACAATAAACGAGTGGGATAATTACAAATGGAGAAGTCAATTTGAGATTTAAACAACACACGAGGAGTAATAAAATGACGAACGAAGAACTCTACTTGAGAGTAAAACAATACACAAAAGGAGGGATAAACAACAAACGAAAAACTCCACTTGAGAGATAAACAACACACTAAAGGAGTGGGACAATGTCAAACGAAGAAGTCTATTAGAGATTTAAACAATACACTGAAGGATTATGAGTATCACAATCGAAGAACACTACTTTTGAGTTAAACAACACACATAAGGAGCGTGATAAACAACACAATAAACGAATGGGATAATTACAAATGGAGATTTCAATTTGAGATTAAAAAAACTCACAGGAGGAGTAATAAAATAACGAACGAAGAACTCTACTTGAGAGTTAAACAAAACACAAAGGAGGGATAAACAACAAACGAAAACTCCACTGAGAGATAAAAACACACTAAAGGAGTGGGATAGTGTCAAACGAAGAAGTCTATTGAGATTTAAACAATACATCAAGGAGTATGAGTATCACAAACGAAGAACACTACTTGAGAGTTAAACAACACATAAGGAGTTGGATAAACAACACAATAAACAGTGGGATAATTACAAATGGAGAAGTCAATTTGAGATTTAAACAACACAGGATGAGTAATAAAATAACGAACGAAGAACTCTACATGAGAGTAAAACAAAACCCAAAAGGTGGGATAAACAACAAATGAACAACTCCTTGAGAGATAAACAACTCAATAAAGGAGTGTGACAATGCCAAACGAAGAAGTCTATTAGAGAGTTAAACAATACACTGAAGGAGTATGAGTATCACAATCGAAGAACACTACTTGAGAGTTAAACAACACACATAAGGAGCGTGATAAACAACACAATAAACGACTGGGATAATTACAAACGGAGATTTCAATTTGAGATTAAAACAACTCACAGGCGGAGTAATAAAATAACGAACGAAGAACTCTACTTGAGAGTTAAAACAAAACACAAAGGATGGGATAAACAACAAACGAAAACTCCACTTGAGAGATAAAAAACACACTAAAGGAGTTGGATAATGTCAAACGAAGAAGTCTATTCATGATTTAAACAATACACAGAAGGAGTATGAGTATCACAAACGAAGAACACTACTTGAGAGTTAAACAACACACATAAGGAGTTGGATAAACAACACAATAAACGCGTGGGATAATTACAAACGGAGAAGTCAATTTGAGATTTAAACAACACACAGGAAGAGTAATAAAATAACGAACGAAGAACTCTAATTTAGAGTAAAACAAAACACAAAAAGCACAGGGATAAACAACAAATGAACAACTCACTTGAGAGATAAACAACACAATAAAGGAGTGGGACAATGTCAAACGAAGAAGTCTATTAGAGTTAAACAATACATCAAGGAGTATGAGTATCACAATCGAAGAACACTACTTGTGAGTTAAACAACACACATAAGGAGAGTGATAAACAACACAATAAACGACTGGGATGATTACAAACGGAGATTTCAATTTGAGATTAAAACAACTCACAGGAGGAGTAATAAAATAACGAACGAAGAACTCTACTTGAGAGTTAAACAAAACACAAAAGGACAGGATAAACAACAAACGAAAACTCCACTTGAGAGATAAAAAACACACTAAAGAGGTGGGATAGTGTCAAGAAGAAGTCTATTCGAGATTTAAACAATACATGTAAGGAGTATCACAAACGAAGAACACTACTTGAGAGTTAAACGACACACATAAGGTTGGATAAACAACACAATAAACAGTGGGATAATTACAAATGGAAGTCAATTTGAGATTTAAACAACACAGGATGAGTAATAAAATAACGAAGAACTCTACTTGAGAGTAAAACAAAACACAAAAGGAGTGGGATAAACAAATGAACAACTCCACTTGAGAGATAAACAACACATAAAAGGTGGGACAATGTCAAGAAGAAGTCTATTAGAGATTTAAACAATACATCAAGGAGTATGAGTATCACAATCAAGAACACTACTTGAGAGTTAAACAACACACATAAGGCGTGATAAACAACACAATAAGCAGTGGGATAATTACAAACGGAGATTTCAATTTGAGATTAAAAAACTCACGTGAGGAGTAATAAAATAACGAACGAAGAACTCTACTTGAGAGTTAAACAAAAACCAAAAGGACAGGATAAACAACAAACGAAAACTCCAATTGAGAGATAAAAAACACTAAAGGAGTGGGATAGTCAAACGAAGAAGTCTATTAGAGAGTTAAACAATACACTGAAGGAGTATGAGTATCACAAACGAAGAACACTACTTGAGAGTTAAACAACACACATAAGGAGTTGGATAAACAACACAATAAACGAGTGGGATAATTACAAATGGAGAAGTCAATTTGAGATTTAAACAACACACAGGATGCGTAATAAAATAACGAACGAAGAACTCTACTTGAGAGTAAAACAAAACACAAAAGGAGTGGGATAATCAACAAATGAACAACCCCACTTGAGAGATAAACAACACAATAAAGGAGTGGGACAATGTCAAACGAAGAAGTCTATTAGAGTTAAACAATACATCAAGGAGTATGAGTATCACAATCGAAGAACACTACTTTTGAGTTAAACAACACACATAAGGAGCGTGATAAACAACACAATAAACGAATGGGATAATTACAAACGGAGATTTCTATTTGAGATTAAAATTTTCAAGAGGAGTAATAAAATAACGAACGAAGAACTCTACTTGAGAGTTAAACAAAACACAACCGGACAGGGATAAACATCTAACGAAAACTCCAATTGAGAGATAAAAACACACTAAAGGAGTGGGATAGTGTCAAACGAAGAAGTCTATTCGAGATTTAAACAATACACAGAAGGAGTATGAGTATCACAAACGAAGAACACTACTTGAGAGTTAAACAACACACATAAGGAGTTGGATAAACAACACAATAAACTAGTGGGATAATTACAAATGGAGAAGTCAATTTGAGATTTAAACAACACACAGGATGAGTAATAAAATAACGAACGAAGAACTCTACTTGAGAGTAAAACAAAACACAAAGGAGTGGGATAAACAACAAATGAACAACTCCACTTGAGAGATAAACAACACAATATAGGAGTGGGATGATGTCAAACGAAGAAGTCTATTAGAGATTTAAACAATACACTCAAGGAGTATGAGTATCACAATCGAAGAACACTACTTGAGAGTTAAACAACACACATAAGGAGCGTGATAAACAACACAATAAACGACTGGGATAATTACATACGGAGATTTCAATTTGAGATTAAAAAACTCAAGGAGGAGTAATAAAATAACGAACGAAGAACTCTACTTGAGAGTTAAACAAAACACAAAGGACGGGATAAACAACAAACGAACAACTCCACTTGAGAGATAAACAACACAATAAAGGAGTGGGATAATGTCAAACGAACAAGTCTATTTGAGATTTAAACAATACACTGAAGGAATATGAGTATCACAAACGAAGAACGCTACTTGAGAGTTAAACAACACTCAAAAGGAGTTGGATAAACAACAGACTTAAGCAGTGGGATAATTACAAATGGAGAAGTCAATTTGAGATTTAAACAACAAACAGGATGAATAATAAAATAACGAACGAAGAACTCTACTTGAGAGTAAAACAATACACAAAAGGTGGGATAAACAACAAATGAACAACTCCACTTGAGAGATAAACAACACAATAAAGGGTGGGACAATGTCAAACGAAGAAGTCTATTAGAGAGTTAAACAATACTGGAGTATGAGTATCACAATCGAAGAACACTACTTGAGAGTTAAACAACACACATAAGGGGCTTGATAAACAACACAATAAGCAATGGGATAATTACAAACGGAGAGTTCAATTTGAGATTAAAACAACTCACAGACGGAGTAATAAAATAACGAACGAAGAACTCTACTTGAGAGTTAAACAAAACAAAAGACGGGGATAAACAACAAACGAAAAACTCCAATTGAGAGATAAAAACACACTAAAAGAGTGGGATAATATCAAACGAAGAAGTCTATTCGAGATTTAAACAATACACTGAGGGAGTATGAGTATCACAAACGAAGAACACTACTTGAGAGTTAAACAACACACATAAGGAGTTGGATAAACAACACAATAAGCAGTGGGATAATTACAAATGGAGAAGTCAATTTGAGATTTAAACAACACACAGGATGAGTAATAAAATAACGAACGAAGAACTCTTCTTGAGAGTAAAACAAAACACAAAAGTGGGATAAACAACAAATGAACAACTCCACTTGAGAGATAAACAACACAATAAAGGAGTGGGACAATGTCAAACGAAGAAGTCTATTAGAGTTAAACAATACTCAAGGAGTATGAGTATCACAATCGAAGAACATTACTTGAGAGTTAAACAACACACATAAGGCGTGATAAACAACACAATAAGCAGTGGGATAATTACAAACGGAGATTTCAATTTGAGATTAAAAACTCACGGGAGTAATAAAATACGAGCGAAGAACTCTACTTGAGAGTTAAACAAAACACAAAGACAGGATAAACAACAAACGAAAACTCCACTTGAGAGATAAAACACACTAAAGGAGTGGGATAGTGTCAAACGATGAAGTCTATTAAAGATTTAAACAATACAGTTAAGGAGTATGAGTATCACAAACGAAGAACACTACTTGAGAGTTAAACAACACACATAAGGAGTGGGATAAACAACACAATAAACAGTGGGATAATTACAAATGGAGAAGTCAATTTGAGATTTAAACAACACACAGGATGAGTAATAAAATAACGAACGAAGAACTCTTCTTGAGAGTAAAACAATACACAAAAGGAGTGGGATAAACAACAAACGGAGAACTCCACTTGAGAGATAAACAACACAATAAAGGAGTGGGACAATGTCAAACGAAGAAGACTATTAGAGATTTAAACAATACACTGAAGGAGTATGAGCATCACAAACGAAGAACACTACTTGAGAGTTAAACAACACACATAAGGAGTTGGATAAACACAATAAGCGTGGGATAATTACAAGCGGAGATTTCAATTTGAGATTAAAAAACTCACGGAGGAGTAATAAAATAACGAGCGAAGAACTCTACTTGAGAGTTAAACAAAACACAAAAGGATAGGGATAAACAACAACGACAACTCCACTTGAGAGATAAACAACACAATAAAGGAGTGGGACAATGTCAAACGAAGAAGACTATTAGAGATTTAAACAATACACTGAAGGAGTATGAGCATCACAAACGAAGAACACTACTTGAGAGTTAAACAACACACATAAGGAGTTGGATAAACAACACAATAAACGAGTGGGATAGTTACAAATGGAGAAGTCAATTTGAGATTTAAACAACACACAGGATGAGTAATAAAATAACGAACGAAGAACTCTTCTTGAGAGTAAAACAATACACAAAAGGAGTGGGATAAACAACAAACGGACAACTCCACTTGAGAGATAAACAACACAATAAAGGAGTGGGACAATGTCAAACGAAGAAGACTATTAGAGATTTAAACAATACACTGAAGGAGTATGAGCATCACAATCGAAGAACATTACTTGAGAGTTAAACAACACTCACATAAGGAGCTTGATTAACAACACAATAAACGAGTGGGATAATTACAAACGGAGATTTCAATTTGAGATTAAAACAACTCACAGGAGGAGTAATAAAATAACGAACGAAGAACTCTACTTGAGAGTTAAAACAAAACACAAAAGGATAGGGATAAACAACAAACGAACAACTCCACTTGAGAGATAAAAACACACTAAAGGAGTGGGATAGTGTGAAACGAAGAAGTCTATTCGAGAGTTAAACAATACACAAAAGGAGTATGAGTATCACAATCGAAGAACACTACTTGAGAGTTAAACAAAACACATAAGGAGTTGGATAAACAACCTGATAAGCAGGTGGGATAATTACAAATGGAGAAGTCAATTTGAGATTTAAACAACACAGGATGAGTAATAAAATAACGAGTGAAGATCTCTACTTGAGAGTAAAACAAAACACAAAAGGTGGGATAAACAACAAATGAACAACTCCACTTGAGAGATAAACAACACAATAAAGGTGGGACAATGCAAACGAAGAAGTCTATTAGAGAGTTAAACAATACACTCAAGGAGTATGAGTATCACAATCGAAGAACACTACTTGAGAGTTAAACAAAACACATAAGGGGTTTGATAAACAACAATAAGCAGTGGGATAATTACAAGCGGAGATTTCAATTTGAGATTAAAACAACTCACGGAGGAGTAATAAAATACGAGCGAAGAACTCTACTTGAGAGTTAAACAAAACACAAAGGACAGGATAAACAACAAGCAAACTCCATTGAGAGATAAAAACACACTAAAGGAGTGGGATAGTGTCAAACGAAGAAGTCTATTCGAGATTTAAACAATACACTGAAGGAGTATGAGTATCACAAACGAAGAACACTACTTGAGAGTTAAACAACACACATAAGGAGTTGGATAAACAACACAATAAGCAGTGGGATAATTACAAATGGAGAAGTCAATTTGAGATTTAAACAACACACGATGAGTAATAAAATAACGAACGAAGAACTCTACTTGAGAGTAAAACAAAACACACAAGGAGTGGGATAAACAACAAATGAACAACTCACTTGAGAGATAAACAACACAATAAAGGTGGGACAATGTCAAGCGAAGAAGTCTATTAGAGTTAAACAATACCTTCAAGGAGTATGAGTATCACAATCGAAGAACACTACTTGAGAGTTAAACAACACACATAAGGGGCGTGATAAACAACACAATAAGCAATGGGATAATTACAAACGGAGATTTCAATTTGAGATTAAAAAACTCACGGAGGAGTAATAAAATAACGAACGAAGAACTCTACTTGAGAGTTAAACAAAACACAACAGGAGTGGGATAAACAACAAGCGAAAACTCCATTGAGAGATAAAAACACACTAAAGGTGGGATAGTGTCAAACGAAGTACTCTATTAGAGATTTAATCAATACACTGAAGGAGTATGAGTATCACAAACGAAGAACACTACTTGAGAGTTAAACAACACACATAAGGAGTTGGATAAACAACACAATAAGCAGGTGGGATAATTACAAATGGAGAAGTCAATTTGAGATTTAAACAACACACAGGATGAGTAATAAAATAACGAGCGAAGAACTCTACTTGAGAGTAAAACAAAACACAAAGAGTGGGATAAACAACAAATGAACAACTCCACTTGAGAGATAAACAACACAATAAAGGAGTGGGACAATGTCAAACGAAGAAGTCTCTTAGAGATTTAAACAATACCTTTGAAGGAGTATGAGTATCACAATCGAAGAACACTACTTGAGAGTTAATCAACACATAAGGGCGTGATAAACAACCTGATAAGCAGTGGGATAATTACAAACGGAGATTTCAATTTGAGATTAAAACAACTCACGGAGGAGTAATAAAATAACGAGCGAAGAACTCTACTTGAGAGTTAAACAAAACACAAAGACGGGATAAACAACAAACGAAAACTCACTTGAGAGATAAAACACACTAAAAAGTGGGATAGTGTCAAGCGAAGAAGTCTATTGAGATTTAAACAATACACGGAGTATGAGTATCACAAGCGAAGAACACTACTTGAGAGTTAAACAACACACATAAGGAGTTGGATAAACAACCTGATAAGCAGTGGGATAATTACAAATGGAGAAGTCAATTTGAGATTTAAACAACACAGAGGATGAGTAATAAAATAACGAGCGAAGAACTCTACTTGAGAGTAAAACAAAACAAAAGAGTGGGATAAACAACAAATGAACAACTCCCTTGAGAGATAAACAACACAATAAAGGTGGGACAATGTCAAACGAAGAAGTCTATTAGAGAGTTAAACAATACATCGAAGAGTATGAGTATCACAATCGAAGAACACTACTTGAGTTAAACAACACACATAAGGCGTGATAAACAACACAATAAGCAATGGGATAATTACAAGCGAGATTTCAATTTGAGATTAAAAAACTCACGGGAGTAATAAAATAACGAGCGAAGAACTCTACTTGAGAGTTAAACAAAACACAAGGACGAGGATAAACAACAAACGAAAACTCAATTGAGAGATAAAAACACACTAAAGGAGTGGGATAGTGTCAAGCGAAGAAGTCTATTAGAGATTTAAACAATACAGAAGGTATGAGTATCACAAACGAAGAACACTACTTGAGAGTTAAACAACACATAAGGAGTTGGATAAACAACACAATAAGCAGGTGGGATAATTACAAATGGAGAAGTCAATTTGAGATTTAAACAACACAGAGGATGAGTAATAAAATAACGAGCGAAGAACTCTACTTGAGAGTAAAACAATACACAATAGGAGTGGGATAAACAACAAATGAACAACTCCACTTGAGAGATAAACAACACAATAAAGGAGTGGGACAATGTCAAACGAAGAAGTCTATTAGAGAGTTAAACAATACACTGAAGGAGTATGAGTATCACAATCGAAGAACACTACTTGAGAGTTAAACAACACACATAAGGCGTGATAAACAACACAATAAGCATGGGATAATTACAAGCGGAGATTTCAATTTGAGATTAAAACAACTCACGGGAGTAATAAAATATGAGCGAAGAACTCTACTTGAGAGTTAAACAAAACACAAAGGACGGGGATAAACAACAAGCGAAAACTCCATTGAGAGATAAAACACACTAAAGGTGGGATAGTGTCAAGCGAAGAAGAAGTCTATTCGAGATTTAAACAATACAGAAAGGAGTATGAGTATCACAAACGAAGAACACTACTTGAGAGTTAAACAACACACATAAGGAGTTGGATAAACAACAGAATAAACGAGTGGGATAATTACAAATGGAGAAGTCAATTTGAGATTTAAACAACTCACAGGATGCGTAATAAAATAACGAACGAAGAACTCTACTTGAGAGTAAAACAAAACACAAAAGGAGTGGGATAATCAACAAATGAACAACCCCACTTGAGAGATAAACAACACAATAAAGGAGTGGGACAATGCCAAACGAAGAAGTCTATTAGAGAGTTAAACAATACACTGAAGGAGTATGAGTATCACAATCGAAGAACACTACTTGAGAGTTAAACAACACACATAAGGGGCTTGATAAACAACACAATAAACGACTGGGATAATTACAAACGGAGATTTCTATTTGAGATTAAAACAACTCACAGGAGTAATAAAATGACGAACGAAGAACTCTTCTTCAGAGTCAAACAATACACAAATGGAGTGGGATAAACATCAGGCGAAAACTCGAATTGAGAGATAAAAACACACTAAAGGAGTGGGATAGTGTCAAACGAAGAAGTCTATTCGAGATTTAAACAATACAGGAAGGTATGAGTATCACAAACGAAGAACACTACTTGAGAGTTAAACAACACACATAAGGAGTTGGATAAACAACACAATAAGCAGTGGGATAATTACAAATGGAAGTCAATTTGAGATTTAAACAACACACAGGATGAGTAATAAAATAACGAGCGAAGAACTCTACTTGAGAGTAAAACAAAACACAAAGGAGTGGGATAAACAACAAACGGACAACTCCACTTGAGAGATAAACAACACAATAAAGGAGTGGGACAATGTCAAACGAAGAAGTCTATTAGAGAGTTAAACAATAAACTGAAGGAGTATGAGTATCACAATCGAAGAACACTACTTGAGAGTTAAACAACACACATAAGGAGCGTGATAAAAAACACAATAAGCAATGGGATAATTACAAGCGGAGATTTCAATTTGAGATTAAAAAACTCAGGAGGAGTAATAAAATAACGAGCGAAGAACTCTACTTGAGAGTTAAACAAAACACAGACGAGGATAAACAACAAGCGAAAACTCCATTGAGAGATAAAAACACACTAAAGGAGTGGGATAGTGTGAAGCGAAGAAGTCTATTCAGATTTAAACAATACCAGAAGGTATGAGTATCACAAGCGAAGAACACTACTTGAGAGTTAAACAACACACATAAGGAGTTGGATAAACAACCTGATAAGCAGTGGGATAATTACAAATGGAGAAGTCAATTTGAGATTTAAACAACACAGGATGAGTAATAAAATAACGAGCGAAGAACTCTACTTGAGAGTAAAACAAACACAAAAGGAGTGGGATAAACAACAAATGAACAACCCACTTGAGAGATAAACAACACAATAAAGGGAGTGGGACAATGTCAAGCGAAGAAGTCTATTAGAGTTAAACAATACTGAAGGAGTATGAGTATCACAATCGAAGAACACTACTTGAGAGTTAAACAACACACATAAGGGCGTGATAAACAACACAATAAGCAGTGGGATAATTACAAGCGGAGATTTCAATTTGAGATTAAAACAACTCACGGAGGAGTAATAAAATAACGAGCGAAGAACTCTACTTGAGAGTTAAACAAAACCTGACAAGACGAGGATAAACAACAAACGAAAACTCCATTGAGAGATAAAACACACTAAAGGAGTGGGATAGTGTCAAGCGAAGAAGTCTATACGACATATAAACAATACACAGAAGGAGTATGAGTATCACAAACGAAGAACACTACTTGAGAGTTAAACAACACACATAAGGAGTTGGATAAACAACACAATAAACGAGTGGGATAATTACAAATGGAGAAGTCAATTTGAGATTTAAACAACACACACGAGGAGTAATAAAATGACGAACGAAGAACTCTTCTTGAGAGTAAAACAATACACAAATGGAGTGGGATAAAAAACAAACGAAAAACTCCACTTGAGAGATAAACAACACACTAAAGGAGTGGGACAATGTCAAACGAAGAAGTCTATTAGAGATTTAAACAATACACTGAAGGATTATGAGTATCACAATCGAAGAACACTACTTTTGAGTTAAACAACACACATAAGGAGCGTGATAAACAACACAATAAACGAATGGGATAATTACAAACGGAGATTTCTATTTGAGATTAAAACAACTCACACGAGGAGTAATAAAATAACGAACGAAGAACTCTACTTGAGAGTTAAACAAAACACAAAGGTGGGATAAACAACAAATGAACAACTCCATGAGAGATAAACAACACAATAAAGGAGTGGGACAATGTCAAGCGAAGAAGTCTATTAGAGAGTTAAACAATACTGAAGGAGTATGAGTATCACAATGAAGAACACTACTTGAGAGTTAAACAACACACATAAGGGGCCTGATAAACAACACAATAAGCAGTGGGATAATTACAAGCGGAGATTTCAATTTGAGATTAAAAAACTCACGGGAGTAATAAAATACGAGCGAAGAACTCTACTTGAGAGTTAAACAAAACACAAAAGAGGGATAAACAACAGAACAACTCCTTGAGAGATAAAAACACACTAAAGAGTGGGATAGTGTGAAGCGAAGAAGTCTATTAGAGATTTAAACAATACACAGAAGGAGTATGAGTATCACAAACGAAGAACACTACTTGAGAGTTAAACAACACACATAAGGAGTTGGATAAACAACCTGATAAGCAGTGGGATAATTACAAATGGAAGTCAATTTGAGATTTAAACAACACAGGATGAGTAATAAAATAACGAGCGAAGAACTCTGCTTGAGAGTAAAACAATACACAAAGGAGTGGGATAAACAACAAATGACAACTCCACTTGAGAGATAAACAACACAATAAAGGAGTGGGACAATTTCAAACTAAGAAGTCTATTAGAGAGTTAAACAATATACTGAAGGAGTATGAGTATCACAATCGAAGAACACTACTTGAGAGTTAAACAACACACATAAGGGCGTGATAAACAACACAATAAGCAGTGGGATAATTACAATGGAGATTTCAATTTGAGATTAAAAAACTCACGGGAGGAGTAATAAAATAACGAGCGAAGAACTCTACTTGAGAGTTAAACAAAACACAAAGGACGGGATAAACAACAAATGAACAACTCACTTGAGAGATAAAAACACACTAAAGAGTGGGATGGTGTGAAGCGAAGAAGTCTATTGAGATTTAAACAATACAGAAGGAGTATGAGTATCACAAGCGAAGAACACTACTTGAGAGTTAAACAACACACATAAGGAGTTGGATAAACAACACAATAAGCAGTGGGATAATTACAAATGGAGAAGTCAATTTGAGATTTAAACAACACACAGGATGAGTAATAAAATAACGAGCGAAGAACTCTACTTGAGAGTAAAACAATACACAAAGGAGTGGGATAAACAACAAGCGGACAACTCACTTGAGAGATAAACAACACTAAAGGAGTGGGACAATGTCAAGCGAAGAAGTCTATTAGAGAGTTAAACAATACCTGAAGGAGTATGAGTATCACAATCGAAGAACACTACTTGAGAGTTAAACAACACACATAAGGGCGTGATAAACAACAAAATAAGCAGTGGGATAATTACAAGCGGAGATTTCAATTTGAGATTAAAACAACTCATGTGAGAGTAATAAAATACGAGCGAAGAACTACTTGAGAGTTAAACAAAACACTGAGACGAGGATAAACAACAAACGAAAACTCCAATTGAGAGATAAAAACACTAAAGGAGTGGGATAGTGTCAAACGAAGAAGTCTATTAGAGATTTAAACAATACAGAAGGAGTATGAGTATCACAAGCGAAGAACACTACTTGAGAGTTAAACAACACACATAAGAGTTGGATAAACA
>JAIFAC010000057.1:0-218321 GCA_026545765.1 Plantago major
AGCCAACAGACAACCTTGGTTTCCTTAGAGTCCTAAACAGGACATGGGATGGAAATGGAATGTAAAATTACACCTGGAAGGGCTATATATAAATCCTAAAATCATTGGTGTCCACCATCAAAGATATCTTGTGGATACCCTAAGAGGAGTGATGGATGATCACACCATTTATGACCGAGGTCATGTAAATTTGGATATTTTCGTACATCTGAGTCTGACAGGCTTCTGCCAAGATTCTTCAATGTTCTGGCATTCTGCAAACACGTGGAGGCATGCCTAATGAGCTTTTCACACTGAAACATATGGGGCTTTTTGGACTTCCTCTTTTATGTTTGGTTCATGTTTTATTGCAAAAACAATGATAGAATACATTTGAGGCTGAGCTTGAGGACTGCTCCGATACCAAAATGGCTTAGCTGAAATAACACTGAAGAAAAAGAGTTTAATATAGTATTCCTCCGCAGGCACCCAATTTTCCAGTAATGCAGACCAATCTTTAAGCTGAGAATTATTCGCATTAGAAACCAGAGGCCATTTCCGCCTAATTTAATCAATTCCATCTCTCTCTACATTTAAGAAAAAGCCAGGCAGCTCAATATATCTATTCAAAATTGATGAATCTACATCAATCACTCGCCACAAAGCCACGTCATGAAGGCACAAAATAAGGCAGCACATTGACATGCATCACAACAAGGCCCTTTCCAGAGAAAAACTATCTTGCTGCAACAGAAGTCGAGTGACAAAACGTCATCAACACAGTAAATATACTAGCACTAGCTGGAGAAAGCCAACTTTTATCACTGTAAAACCTTTCTTCAACAAATCCTTTGGAAAAAGGTCTTTTCAACACAAAAAAAGGAATATAAACAGCAATGATCAATTAACAACAGCACATTATTGTAATCCACGGTACCTTATAATACCAACTTCCATAACAGAGACACTGAGAATAATACTCGAATCCAGACGCCACGTGTCCAGTAAAGAAGGCAATCAACCCAACGAACAGCAAAAAGCCACAAACGGCCCGTCCACGGCTTTGACAGAACCTAAAGAACCGCAAAACAGTGGTAAACTTGCTTCTGGCTATACAAAATCTCGGCAGCCAGATCATTGACGACACTAGTGTTAATGTTACTTCCATTCTTTAATTATTGCGACACTCATTTGATTCTTCATAGTAGACACATTGGAAAGGGAAATGAAATTGGGGGCGAATGAGGAAGAGATAAGCTAATCAGGGTTTTCGTACAGTGGGAATGGGATGTGAGTGAAAATGGTGAGTTATTGAAGTGAGTGCTGAGGTGACATTAATAAAGAGAAATATCAATAGATTCGGTTGAGTGTTGCATGCACTAGAGATTCTGTAATGGAAATATGGAATAGGTCTAATCAGAGTTAGAGAATGACCCAGTGATTGGTGGTGAAGATGATGATGGTGATGTGGGAAAAGGGTTTGAAAAGTTCGGGCGAATCAGCGCCAGTTGTAATCCTGTGAGCCGACCCTGCTTCTTTCTTCCTTGCAGATTTTTTGATTCGTTCGTCTTAAAGTACAAAATCATGTTCTAATTCTCATTTATTGCTCCAAATGATGTGCTTTCTTAACCCTCAGAACTCAAGAACACTTGTCGGTCCAACAGTCGAACACTGAAGCATATAATGGCTCGCATGTTATTAATTCTTCATAATTGGATAGAATTATTCATTTGAAACTTTATTGATTCAGTAATGCTTGAGTTTAATGGCAGAGTCTTTGCATGTGATAATAGTAAATATTTAATAAAATCGTATAGTAAAAATTGTGTATAGTTTAGGTAAATTCAATGATGTGAATCGATTGACCCATGAAAAAAATAAAATGTATATTTTCAATTGAGGGGTACATCTAAATCAGCCTGGCGTGTATAAAAGCGAAAGTTGGTTGTAATGAGGCATTGTGAATTCATACCATAATTTCTGAGGGTAACTATAACGATTTGAGACTTCATGGTGTGGAAGTATATTTTAATACATTATATTTTTGTGGTAGGCTGACAAGTGATTGAGTGGTACGATAATGTCATTTGATTTTTATAAAAATATTTAATTGAACTAATTGGCCGTCAAAATAAATTAATTTATTAAACACAGGTAAAATAATGCAGTAGCATTTTATTCTCGCTTTCTGCAATACATTCATAATAAACATAAAAATTAAGTTAAATCGGTAATAATTTAGAGTGTTAAAGCGAGCTTGCATCTCATTAGTCTAAATTTCTGACAAAATGTCCGTGAAGAGCATGTGTTGTTGGTTTGTGTCAGTTGTTTCAAACATTTGCCTTGCTAATTTTAAGCCGGTTTTGAAATTGAGTTGGTGTTGATGAATGATGTTACATTTTTGATGGAGATTTTTTATTGCAACATTATTATGTCGTGCCACCACGAGTTCAACCCGGCCAATATATCTGAAATATTGAGCCGGCCGAATAACGTTAAAAGTGTCGATACTTCAGCGTATTATTTCTTTAATCGATTAAGCACCGTCTGCTTGACGCCACATGCTTAACCATGCAAGGTCGCAAACGATATCATACAAATTCTTCAAACTCTTCTACAAATCCGTTACTATTAATTAAAAAAAACATACAAAAAGTTACAAAACTCAAATCAGCCAACCTCTTATTGTTTTTATTGAATATGCTTAGAAGCTGTTACGAGAACAAAGTGCGTTGGAAGTATATGCTTTATTTCTGGGCCAGTTACTTGGGATTCATGTGTAATTTATTTCCTTATGTTTGTGCAATAATGCATCAGTACACATGTTGTTGTTGTGGATCATTTGACTTAAACTATGACACAATTTGGTGATCTTTTGCAAATATGTTTAGTCATGCAAACTATAATGACCGAGGGGTACACGCCTTCTTACTCTCTAACTATCTCTCTTTCAAGTTTTAAGGGCTGACGGAAAATATTGAGTATCGAAGCAAAAAAAAGTGTGCCTTGATACTTATACTCAAGGGTATGGGAGTATTTTACATCTAGCACAGTAAGGTATTTATATCTATTCAAACCTCAGACACACCACAGAAAGCCCATCTTCTCATTTGTCTTGCTCATCAACATGGCTTCCAGATGCAGCAGAATCCTCAATAGTCTCTTTTCCTCTCTCAAGTCCCTCCTTATCCAAACCAAATCCTTCTTCATTCTGCGTTCAGCCAATGCTGGTTTCCTCCTCCTTCAAACCCGCTGCCTCACCTACAATTCTGAATTCTCTCTGTCTAGGTGCCACTCCTCTCTTGCTCTGTTATTGTTAGTACCACCAATTCCATGGTTGAGTTTTTAATTTCGATTACTTCAGCTGCAAATTTTGTTAAACCTTCTTTTAGCTGATTCCAGCTCAAGCCGAAAATGTTACGAAGCTTTCAGTTGATGTATGATAGATTGAATGGAGGCACTTCAAATGGTACCACGTTATAGTTTTTTAGCTGCATTCCACACTTTTATAAGAAGGTGTCGATTTTTTTTGTTCCCCGTTGGATATCTAGTATAAGCTTGTAGATTCAACTCATTAATGTCACTTCACTTAATTTAGTTGTTATTTTAATTTGGGTGGTTGGGGCTGCGTCAGGAGTTGGGGGCGGTGGCGTCTATGCCTGCCACTTCATGGTTGCCAGTGGCATCCCGGCTTCAGGTTGACGTCATTGCTTGAGCACATCGTCCTACCAGGTGTGAGGCCGTTTTCTCCAGAGGTACCTTTGCTACTTCTCCCGATCTCTAGTATGACATTGTTGTTTTCTTTATTTTTTCTCCTTTTTTTTCTGTATTTGTATGGATTTGCCTTATAGAGGTATGCCACCTTTTTTTTATGTATAATAAATGAATCAAGAATGTACTGGTATACGTTTAAGGAACTTTTGATGCTCAATCTAGTTTGCCTCAAGATGTTTGAGATTTGAGCTAAGAGGGGAATGTGCATAAGTCCTTGAAATCTTATTTTGCTTCTTTTGCTTGCTGTAGAATCTTTTGGTTCCTTTTCCAAATTTTCTATTTCGTAATATTCTTTTGTACTAGTTATGATTGGTTGGTTAGCAAGTAGAGTGCGTCATCACAATGAGTACAATTTCAATTTTCCTTTAGTGTGTTACCTCTTTTGGATTGAGAAGTTGGTGTTATGTATATGATGCTTCTAATGATACTGAGAAGCATTGTTTATGTCAATTATGTTTGCTTTCTTTTCCTAATTAGAATAATTTTACCACCAAAAGAATTCAACAATTTTACAAAAAGGAAATACCGGGAGGGAGAAAAAAAATCACTGGAATAATATGGTGATAATTTAAAGAGCGTAAAGGATAGCAAGAAAGATATTTAAGAAAAGGATTGAATCACGTTTATACTTTGGACTTCAGATTAGTTTTTCCTGACCTATTTGTTTCGGGGCATTTGAGCTTCATTAGGTAGTGTGAATTGCTTTGATTAATTTGTTTCAATCCTGTCCCTATATGTTTGTCATCCAGTTCATGTGACACTTTTCATGCATTAGGCATGTTTCTTATGCCCTACAGAGTTACATTCAGAGAGCTGTGCCTTTATCAGTGAATCAGTGGGAACTAGTAGTCTTTAAGACTTCACTATTAATGCGAGTGATTCATTAAGTTATATTACTGTGCACTGGTCAATAACACATTAACCCCCCTGACTGGTTTGATCTCCAACTGATTGACTTCGTTTTGGGCTCCGAAAATATAGATCAACCATTTTTTATCCCGTTCCTCAATAGGAAACATGGTTAACCTGTAAATTATTTACCCCTTAAATTTAATTTTAGCATTTCCCCCCTGCATACTTGCATCTGCTGCGTCTCTTCTCCCCGAACCCTTCTAGGCATCTAAGCTTTCCCAAATTTTACCTTGTACTAATCAAATTTGTACCTTAGTTTCAAATAGCAGAACTCCAGTCAAACTCCAACAGAGCTATTTCAGTGGGTTATTTCCTCGTCACTTAACGTTAGTAAACTTCTGCACCACTACTTCTTCTCCTTAATCATAATTCACCTGAACCACTGCTTCTTCTTTTTTTTTTTTTTTTTTTAATTCGTTAACCGATTTTTCTTAATTCCATCTGTTTGTTTTGTTTTCAGACACTAGTGTAACCAGAGAGCTGTGGGCTTTTCCATCTTATATCACATGAAGTTCAGAACTAAGGAAATAAATGGGTTGAAAATAAGAACTAAGATGTATCATCTAAACACCCTGATATAGTGCATGTTTTCTAGGTATAGTTGCAAGTCTCATCTTTTAAGCCACATCTCTAGTGTATAACTAAGATTGTATCTCTGTATATAGGGTGGAAGGCTAAGATAGATATCTGACTGGAATATTTGGTTCCTGCAGGCATGGTTCCCTTCCCAATGCTTGAAAAGAAATACAAGAATTTTAGGAGTCTTCCATTTATGAGTTAACGTGCTGTGCTAATGTATAAACACACTGGCAATTATTTAGTGAAAAATAGTTCATTTGCTAATGGTATACGCTTTAGGGTGTATGGCCCTTCATACTATTTTTGTTGCTGAACAATTTATCAAGTGGCCCAGCTTAAATTTTGGATTTGTCTGAAACTTATTCATTTAAAAATGAAGGTTGATCTCTCTTTCAGAATAGAAGAAATTGTAATCTTTGAATGTTGACTTCATTACCATTTCCTTGATTATATACAAGTACATGCACAAATTTTACGATACCTTAGTTCCTTGAGAGATGGGGGAAATCCTTAAATGTATTTGGGAATGTTCCTGAGAAAGCAGGTTAGTGAAGATCTGTTGACTTCTATTTGGAAGTAAATTTGTGTGGTTTTTCCAAAACTAGCAGTGACATTAGTTCTTTCTCCAGGTAGATTTGATGGGCCGTGAAGAAATTATGACAGGCATGGCTCCAGTCTTCCCCATACTTTGAGTTGGTCCGAGTTTTTTTACTATAAATAAATTCATAAAGATCAGATTAGTCATTGTACACCACATTTAATGATGGACTAGTGTCAAATAGAAGCACCATTACATTTACGTACTTACTGATGCACAGTATAGATAACTGATTTGAGTCAAAAAATTATGCTTGTTCGCATTGATCATGTCATATATCGTCTTTTCATGAGAAGGTTGTTTAAATTGCTCTGATACAGGTTTTTGTTTGTTGTAATGGAAGCTCGGTCTGTCTGTTCAGAGTGACTTGTGTTTGCAGACTATAGGGGACTATCTTCATCTGTAGATGGATACAGAGGCCTGAAAGTATTTATACACTTGCTGCTCGTGCGTTGGAATTCATCAATTCAAAAACACCATTCAATTGTTCGAAATAAATAATTTTGCTCCATTTCAGATGGTGGAGAATAACCCTTGTTTCTGTCTGTCTGGGCTTATAGCTGGGATAAATGTCTTATTTAGGCTTTTTTTCAAAAGTTTTTCCTATATCGATGAAGTCCATCGCTGCTACTTTGCTCATTGTAGCTGGGAACTCTGGAATTAAATTTTTCATACAAATATTACTAGTAGATGTAGATATCTAATTTCTGGACACACTAGTCGTGAGAGCATCATTCATTCTACTGGGGCAATTCTCCCTACACCAGTTGCTTTTGTATCTTACATTTAGTGTGACCTTGCACCTCACATGTCCATGTCCCATTCAAGCTGGACGAACCAACTATATTGAAGTGATACACTCTCTCCAGTCTCCGCCACTATATACTGGTTGCCAACATTGAATTTCCCAAAGGTTAGATTAATATTTCTATGCCCCCTTATAATAAACATGGGTTATTATATAAGGTAGTAATAAAGTTATGTGCTGCTTTGTTCTGACATTTATTCAAAATACCTGGCTTAAATTTCGATTTAGATTTATTAGGGCCTGGCCAGTTTTGTTTAGTTATTTTATCACTACTGAAATAAGTTAGAGTTCGTACTAGTTACTTTTAGTTTTTAGTATTATTATTGGAAGTAGTATTAGTATAAAAAATTAAATAATCTTTTCTTCATATTGGCAAATAAATGAAAATTAATAAGTCCAACAGAACTTACAAAAAATAACAAAACTGGATAACTTATGTTGTTCAGCTGAGAATGAGGGAGTAAAAAAGATCAGAAATGTTAAGCTAAAACACTTTTTACTAAACACGTAATAAATTTTTACATATTATATATAATACCACTATTATTATAATTTACAAAATAGTTTAATAATTTTGGAAAAAATTACTATTTTACCTAAAAAATATCATCAAACAAATTTATTCGAATAATTTTATAAGTAGAATGGAATAAATCGAAAAACTTAAAAGAAAAACTACGGGCCATTTTATCTAAAACCTAACTTTCATCTATACATTTCAACTGCTCTAACATATACATTTTGTGTTCGAGATCTTCAAACAGAAACATAATTGAAGAACACGAAGGTGATTATGAGATCTTCAAACAAAACATAATTAAAATTTAAATAATGTTATAAATAAAAAAAAAATTAATCAAATCATATGCCAAGTAAACAATATTTTAATTACTTTAAAAAACCGGAAAAAAACCCTAAAACGGACAAAATTTAATTCGTAAATATCGTCGTTAACTTTGCTAACCCCGGTGGTTACACGGAAATGGGCGTACCTAAGGGAATGGAAAATACAATTTCAGAAAGGCTTATAGCTAGGATCTTTTCGGAGGTAATGTTAAACGCAGAACACTTTTAACTAAACGTAATACTTTTTTATATATTGCAAGGCAGCTGGCCCTTCGAACCTATAAAATATAGAATTAGTCCCATTTTTGGAAAATTTCTTAAATTCTCACATTTTCAAAATATATATAACATTATATACACTTACGATATCATAACACAACAAAAATCAATATTCAGACAATCATTAAATACATATGCCGATAATGAAGAAGCATAATTTTTAATTTGATATTTATATTGTTTTATAATTATTTTATCAAGCATTAAGTGATATTTTAAATCCTAAATAGCAATATTATATTGCACTATGAAAGATGGTTATGCATCATTCTTGATGTCTAGTACGATATTCCTTGACTTTCAGACATCCTCTCATGGTATCCCCTCCTCATTCAAAGTGGTTGGGACTTCTAATGTGAGAAGGTGATATATATACTGCATTGAAAGATTAATAAAAAATTCAAAGATAAAGCGAATGAGAATAAATCAAACCGCCTTTAAATGAATTGGAATCGAGGCACAATAGCACCTGAATTCTTAAAGCAAATCGCCCTTCTCACCTGCACTGCTGAAGTTGAGACTTGGTGAGCGCTTTCATTGCCTCCCGAGGAATACAACGACGTTAACCCAAACTACTAGCCGCTTACAAAACGCTAGCCAATTTCCGTGAATCAAAATCTGGACATGCTCGGTTTATCGGCCGAATCTGAGGAAGGAGAAAGACGACAAAGAAGAAGAAGAAGAAAGGCTTTTTCATTAATAAGGTTCTTCTCTGCGATTCTGAAATTCAATTTATAAGTGAGAAAATGGTCAATGAATTTGTAATCGTCTGAGAATAATGGGTTTTATTACAAGAAATCAAATCTCTCAACTAATGGCATGTGAATTGATTCATTTCTAACTCCTACGTGACAAATTCTGAAGTCATTGCTCCTGGCTTGAACAATAAACTTCCAAGGTTTCGACCGGATCAAAGATAGCAAAACGTCAAGTTGGCGCATTTGCACCCCCTATGACGCCCAGCTGTAGGAAGTCTTCCATAACCTTACCATCACACTCTCAAGGCCATGTGTAAAGCTTTGATAGGTTATAAACTAGTAATGACTTCCATGTATGCCCTTTAGCAATGAATGGGACATGATCTCACTTTACCTTCCAACTTTGAGCAACTATTCCTCAACCTAACGAGTCCGTTTTGGGCGATAACATCAAATGAAATTTCCTCATAGTAACTTACGATTTGTATATTTAGTTTTCAATTAACAAATAATCAAGAAATGATCTCCTAGCAAAACGCCTTTACAAGTGTATAGTTTACAACAATTTTATTTCAAAACTGTCTAACAATCCCCTCCATGAAGAAAAACTTCCATGTCGATAATCCCTCGATGTGGTACCAAGCATGAGATAGGTGTTACCACACTTCTGAACCCCCCTTGTATGGCCGATACACCTTTGCTGTTGATCGCTAATGTGATGACGCTATTGTCCTCGATTTGCTACGCGTTGCTTGAAATGGCGATAGTGCATTCCACGATGTGTTCTTTACAGCATCGTTCCGTTCTCGCCGGTTGTGTTCATTTCGGCCATGAAACACCTTTTCTTGGTTACTGTAAGCAGTATCTGCGAGAATTTGGGATCCGATTCTTGTTGAGCGGCCACACTTCACTCTTTGGCATAGGTGATTACGTATCACATGTAACTATATTACTAATATGAACGCAAAACCTGTTACATGGTTAACCTCTTTACGTTCCGTCATTGTCGATGAGCAACTTCAATGAACTCCTCGCTGATTGGTGATCAGAGTCAGCTCCCTTTGAACTCAGATGCTTGGGATCTCGATCAACTAGGTTGGGTTTTTCCTTCGCATCAATCATTAGTTAAAGCTCCTCAATCCCATTCCAAATAGTGAAGAACTTTTACTATCATCTCAATGATTAACCGCTTTGGTTAACGGATTCCGCTAAATTACTTCTTCCTTCATTTAGCGTAGTCGCCGATAA
Organism: Plantago major; assembly: GCA_026545765.1. Taxonomy (NCBI): domain Eukaryota; kingdom Viridiplantae; phylum Streptophyta; class Magnoliopsida; order Lamiales; family Plantaginaceae; genus Plantago; species Plantago major. Next base: position 9,722 of record JAIFAC010000057.1, read on the forward strand.
CACCAGTTGTGAAGTTGTCTAATCGGACTGCGGTGTCTCGACCGGCTGAGCGTGTCAGCAACTTACCATTATACATATTACTTGCGGACCTACCATGCGGTGCGCTTTCACATCGTTAATGATATACATAAAGGCTGGCAGGTACTTGGGCACGACTTAAGATCTTTTCATGAAAATTTGTAGCCATTCGCTTTCCTCTCCATAATGAGTCAACGCAATAAACTCGGCTTCCGCATACATTGGATCTACATGCATGATACCTTGATGCATTTGAAGACTTCCACTGATATCACTTTGCCCTTCCTCCAGAAGATGAAGCAATAATTCACCGTGGGACTTAGCATTCTTTAAAACTGGGATCCAGTTGGCATCACTGATATCCTGGCTTACGGAGGATATCTAGCATATCGAGTCCAAAATCACGAGTATATCTCAACATACTTTATTCATCTCATTATCGGACTAAACAGTTTTAGCCTCTGGATTCTTAAATTATACGACTACTCGGTTTATACTTTATAATCGCAAAGCTATATCGAGCCTTTATGCGTGGCCCAACGAGCACATTTTGATAGGCTTCCAATTATCCTAGAGTACTCAATCTCTGAGACACTCCCAAACCATATTGGTTCTTACATAAGATGAATGATTTGGGTCAGTGAGTTCTAATTTGTTTCAACACCATCTTTGTCGAATTTCTCAAAGAATCTTGCTCCACATAGTGAGACCGATTCAACATCAACCCATTCAGGTGTTCTATCAATTTTAATCCCAAGTATTACATCGTATTTAATTAGACCCGAGTTCTTTTCATATCGAAATCTGGGATTTCAACATATCCTTCCAGTAGATTTGACCATTTTATCATTACCCATCGATGATAAGTACATACCGTCTATGAAAAGGAAAAATGACATAGCCATTTTCTTCTGCTTCCGCTTTACGTACATTAAATCACTTTCTATTAATGATAAATCCATTCTCCATCTTGCAGTATTATCGAACTTCATGCTATCGCTTTGGTGCTTCGTTAGCCAGCGCAAATGTTGAACTTAACCAATTCTAGCAAACTTTCTTTTCTGGCCAGTGCGTAAAAACCTCTGCAGTTAATTCCGTAATTTCTTTTCTTCTAAATCACCATTTAGAAAAGCGGTCTTCTACATCCATCCTACGTTACTTCAAGATTACGTAAAGAAGCTTAATGCACTATTTATCATCCGGATAGATGTTATCCTTGACACGGAGAATATGTGTGTACAAAAATAGTCCCCAAACCATGTTTTGGCGATGCCGCTTTAATGCATTCAAATGGTGCTTTATGTACTTTATCAATAGTTCCACCGGCCTTCAACTTTCTCTTTAAAATCCACGCATAACTTAGTGGTTTTGCTCAGGAGGAAGATCCACTAACTCCCAAGTATGATTTTGCAAAATCCAGTCAATTTTCTACTGCGTGAATTGGCGTCTTTCCCACAAGTGAACCCTTCCGTAGAGGTCTGACCTCTCGTAACTTTGAGGTTCATCTTCTAGCATGTAAGTCAGTTAGAGCTTCGGGACGAAAGGATTTTTACGACGTTTCTTGCTCAAGTTTGCTACTTTCACATGGTTCAAACCTCTTCACTTTCAGATTGGCACTTTACGTAAATCTGTGTCATCACACCTGTCAAATTTAGAAAAGAGTTGGCAGTCATCTTCTACCTTTCTATGATGGAAACACATCTTCAAAGAATGACATTTGTTGATTCCATTATCGTATTCTACGTATTACAGAGCGGCCGTGAAATTTGATTTCCCACCAAGAATCGAGATAAAGACACTGCTATGTCGGCATATCCAACAAATATACAGTCAGCAGTTTTAGGTCCTACCGCCTTAACCTTCTTAGGTAAAGGCACCATCACCTTTAGCTGCAGATTCTTACTTTTCAGTGTTTCGGGCAGCTATAATGGAAGAGCTAAATGCCCATTGCCAACTTTCATGTGGGCTCTTATCAACCTTCTTTTTCTCGGAATTTTGTTAAAGATCTGTAGTTAGGCTTCAAAACTAGCCTTTGACCCTCTAAGTTCCAGTGATCTATCTCTTAAGGCATTAATACTTTTATCTACTATTTCCTCTCAAGTGCAGTTCTTTCTTTCCATAATCGCCATTTTGTTGTGGTGAGGCGAGCGCCATTATCTCATATTTAATACCACTAGAGAGCACACAATTTGCTCAGAGTGGAGAAACGTATTCCCCACGCACGTTCTTCTTATCACTTTGATCTTCTTGTTAAGTTTGACTTCAATCCTTCATTCTTATAGAGAACAAATTTCTCTATAGCTTCATCTTTACTTTTAAGAAGATACAGCGCGTAACTTAGTGCTATCATCTATAAAAGGATTAAGCCAAAAACTTATTAACGCCTCCCACGTGTTGGAGTTGATTTCAAATCACATACATCAGTATGTCATATTAAATGAGAGTTGTCGCATTCTCTTTTAATTAATTTAAAAAGAAGATAAATTATTAACTTTAGCTTCAACACATCGCCTTTCAGTTACTGTTTGTGTGACGTGATCAATGTTATGAAATGCATTGGCAAACCATTTTAAGTTAATTTGAATTCATACGCAGTATCATAATTAACATGTCCAGTACTACTATGCCACAAATTAAAAGACCTTGCCGAAGTACAAATGCAGAATTCATAGTTTTTCCATTAAAGCATTGGTGTTAACAACCATTACATTGATTTTGAACATGCCTTCGTTGATATAAATCTGCTTGGTAGCAACATAGTGACCATTCTTAGTCATAGATAGCTTATTAGACTTACAGAGCAACACGAAAACCATGCCGGATCAAGAGAAGAGACCAAATTCTTCCTAATCTCAAAGAGTACGCAGAGCACATTGTTCAAAGTCGAGCGAGCTTCCGGAATGTCATCTTCAAAATCACAAAGTCCCACCACCCTTTTTAACATCGCCTTGTAGTGTGAATTCCCCATAAAGTACTGACTTTTCACCATCTTCGAGATTCATAAAAGTCGAGAAACATATCCTTGTTGGAAAGCAAACATGCCTAGTAGCTCCAAAGATATGGAAATGAACCCATTCCTCTAGGGTGAGAATCAACCGCAGTTCACCTCAGTAAACCGACTAAAGACAAAGTTCAAGTGACCACATCCTTAGGGCAAGCATGTTTCAACTTATGTTAGCTTGATTGCCTTCTTTTAGGCTTCTGCATACAATGGCCAAGAGACATGACAAATGAACGGATCATTACAATTGAAGCACTTGCTTGATAAACTTCTTTTCTCAATTCCACCACTTGGTTTCATTTGAACCCATTTGAAGAAGCTTTCTTCTTGCCTTTTCCATGCTTTCAACCGCAGTTAGTTTCTAGCATCCTAAGCGTGGAGAGTTGAGGACATATCAAGTCTTAAGCTGTAAGCATCGCATTATCTTCCTCAATTACGAGCCGAAGCGATCAACTCTTTGCGTTCATCTCCTTTACGCTTGTGTTTCGTAGATAATTTTGCAATTTTCCAAGCGGTGGCAATTTTTCCAATCTACTTGACCCACCTTAACGCCACGGCGACTTCATTGCCCTCAAAGCGCCGACTCCTCGCAACGGATCACTTGCAATTCCCAGGCGAACTCGATTATCACAGAGATTTAGAATCAATCCATTGCAAAATCCAAGAATTTTCCAACAATGAATTTCTTGCTCAAAGTATCCCTCGGCCTTATATTTCTTATCCAAAGACTCTGACGCTTCTTTGCTGCGGTTTGTCCATATCACGCAGGCCAGAAAGCATACGTAAACGCCAACCGTTCAAGACGCATAATTCACGCAAAATCGGCGCGTGATCTAATGCATCAAGGGCGATACGACTTCTCACGATTTTCCTCTTCGAACAGCTCCATCCAAAGTCACATCTGGAGCATCATTAGAGAGATCATTATGAGCACCCAACGTGGTCAAGTAGAACAACATTTTATTGCGGCCAACGGCTTAAAGTGCAGCCCGTTGAACTTTATCAGGTTTCTCGTGCTTCAAGAATGGCTAGCGAGGTGAATCAGAAGGTCGATCAGCAAATGCATCCGAGTGTGAACCATGGAACCAAGATTTTGCCGGTGAGTCATCGAACGGAAGGCTCGGGCAGTAACTCCTGGCCGAAGCGGTGCATACTCCGTGAGCCATTTCTATGGAAAGAAAGCGGAAGCGAAGCGTTAATATCTTTGAATTAACGGAGGAAAAAAATTCTGGTATCAATGTGAGCAATGAAAAAAAATTACGATATTTGCTTTAAGATTGTTAGAAGGATTTAATAAAATTCAAAGATAAAGCAGATGCCAGAATAAATCAAACCGCCTTTATTAATTGGAATGAGTCAAGGTGCAGTATTGCAGATTCCCTTCATAAATCCACGCAACCCTCTCTACACTACAAGGTTGCTATCGAGGCGTTAAGCATTTGCCTCCCGGATACAACGATTGACTTTAAACTACTAACAAGACTTTAAGCTAAAGCAATTTCCTAGCGAATGGCCGAAACGGATGCTGGTTTATGCGAATCTGAGAAGGAGAAAAAACAGTATGAAGAAGAAGAGAAAGGATTTTATAGCTTCTTTCAAGAAATAATGGAGTTTCTTGGGCGGCTACTGGGTTGCAACATATTTCTTTATTCCAAGATTCGGCAGACGACAGGTCAGACGATATCCTTTTCAAGTCCCATTAACTAGTTTCTGGATTACAAAATCGTGCCAGTGATTTGCACCCCCCCCTATGGCGCTTCGACGTGAAAGTCTTCCAGTAACCTTTACATGCGGCGAGCTCCAATACTAATTTACTCAAGAGCAAATACGGGGTTTACATAAGCTGTGTAACCAACTTAAGTAATGACTTCCATGTGCTAGCATATGTGACAGATCGATACAACTCTTACCTTCCAACTTTGACGGCAACTTATTCCTCACTAACCCAAGGTCCGCTTTTGGGCATACCATATATCAAATCGAAGCTCTCACTTAGTAGCTTACGATTTGTATCATTTAGTTTTAATTACCATAATCAAGAAAATGATCTCCCTAGCAAACATACCTCCACAAGGAGGCATAGTTTACAACAAGTTTTCTTCAAAAACTTCCCTTAAATATCAATATGTGAATTTGGATAGAAATCCCTGCCCAATCCATCTGACTTTTGAAAGAGTACATATACCGTACAAAACCTAAAAGCTAGGAAATTAAGAAAATTAGTACAAACAACTAGTGCCAGAAATAGACTCTAAACCGCTTAATGCATTGGTACCAAATGAGCAGACTTCACTAGTTCAGTCAATTCTCAACAAAGTTCAACAAACTTAGAGCTTTGGAAACATGGAGTGTTTATCTCACTCCAACACTTTGTAACTGTCACGGCCTCTATACAGCATCCACTCACTCTTCATGAACTAATCTAAAACATGAGTACCAGAAAGTACCAACTCAAACCTTCATAACTATGGAACGCTTCCAGACCTACAAAACTAGCATTGAAGACAAGTAAGTGCACATGCAACAAGACTTTCACTTGTGGTGGATCTCTAGGGGACATATGAGAACCCCATCTCATGGAGATCATAGTAAGCATGCTGTAACCGTGACGATGAAATCGTCAACACTCAAACCTCAACACAACAACAAGCATTAAATATAATACTTACAATTAAACAACACAAAAGCGTCATGGACTTTAATGGTGATGGTGTATGATGATCAAGGAAATGGACATGGCAAAAAGTTGCTGGGCGTTTTGGCTTGGAAAATGCTCAGAAGCTTGTCGTGAGAGACGTAAGATCTTGCCAAGTGTTTGCAGATGTTTGTCAAACACAGACACATCTTATTTTTTGACTAGTCACAATGGCAGCAACGAGGAAGAAGGGAACAGTGGTAAAGAAATTGAGAAGGAAATAGGCATTCCAATGTAAAGCTTGCTAAGAAAGTGTTTAATTCACACCAAGCATTGGGAGGACATAGGGCGAGTCATAAGAAGAAGATTAAAGGATGCTTTGCTGCCAGAATTAGACGTCCCTGAGTACAATAGTGATAATTCTTGAGGAACATCAATCGGGATATTGACACGGATTTTCCTAGTAAAAACAGGACGATAATAAAGGCCTAAGATTTTCTTAGAATGTTCAGCTATCATCATCAGTGTTCCATTTCTCATCAGGGCCAAGCCTTGGGTATTGGCCATAAAGGTGTCACTGGCTAACAAGTTCATCTGATAATGCTTTCTTCCCGAATTTCCAGTATGATCAGGTTTTACAAGAGGCCCACGTTGACTAATCTGGGTGAGCAACAACTCGATCTTTAATCCAACCTTCCTGTTGCTAAGACAACAACAATGGTCAGATCATCAACACCAAATCTGTGAGAAACGATGCAATCAAGTAATGGAGAACAGAGTCTAAGAGGTTTCTATGAGACAGAAGTTGAGAAAAATCTTGCAGGATGTGAACTTGGATGGAGGTGGCTGCAGATGGGGACTTACTCCAAAGCTTAACAAACATATAATTAGCATTTGCGTTCTATTAAATCTTCAATGAAATAGAGGGAGGGAGTTCTCTAATTATTCGGATTTTAATAGCTTTCCTCATTAACGCACTTTATATGTGATCTAGCGGAAGTAAATATTTTTCCTTTGTTTTTAACGCCGGGAACACGGACTGCTAGTATTTTTGGTGCACACTACATGTTCCGAGAGGCACATAATATGATACTGTAACTATTCTTTGTACCAATTTTGGAGTATATCGATATTCAGTGTCCATTTATTTGCGAATGATGGAAATCTTTACATATTTAAAAATAAATGTTTGTCATATATCCGCATATACAAAACCAATATGAAAAAGATCTTGTTGTAAAATGTAAACACATTTTGAAAAGGTTTAATGCGGTTCAAAGGACAACAATAACAATGGATTGTGAAATTTCACTTCTGAAATTGATCCAGATATAGAGGAAAATCCAAAACAAGAATGTGTTCATTTTCGAGTCCCTACTTGCAAAGGCTCAGATCCAGACTGTTTGCTGTGGATGAGATTTGTAGCAGCATCTGCAAATCCATTGACCATTTGATGAAGGTGGTGTTTGTAATAATAATAGACATGGCAATAAGCTGTCGTTTTCATTTGGGAAAATGCACAAGCAACATCAGAGACGGCAAATCTGCGCAATGTTTGGTGATGTTTTGGAGGAATAGCATTCCAACATAAAGATTGCTAGAAGAAAGTGTTTAGCTCATTAACGAAGCATTTGGAGGATAAAAGTAGTTAATGTTGGATGTTTTGAAGAAAAGCTTGTTGTAAACTATGGCCTCTTGTACATGGGGTATAAGTTTCTTAGAGACTATTCTTGATTATTTGTTGATTAAGAAAACTAAATATATAGTCAGTGTGGTATTTCTTAAGTGAGAGCTTGATTTGATATATGGTATCACCAAAAACAGAATATGGGTTAGTAATGAGGAATCAGCTTGCTTTCAAAGTTGGAAGGTGAAAGTGGGATTAATGTCCCATATCATGCAGCGACACGAAAGTCATTACTGAACATAACCTATCAAGCCCATACTACTTGTTTAAAATGCGATGGTAAGGTTATAGAAGAGGTGTGCAAATCCCCTACCGGCGATTTGTATCTTTGATCGGAACTAAGATGGGACTTTGGAGTCGCGTCGATCTGCGATACATGAATGCTTGGGAACCAGAAATATGCACAAGCGAGAGGGGAAGTTACAAATGAGTCAATTCTCTCATTAGTTGAGTAGATTTGACGTTTAATAACCATTATAAATTAATTAATGAGCTCAATTCTTCCTCGATTAGTTGAGAGATTTGATTTAACAACCATTATAAATAAAAAAAGATGTCTTCTTGCCAAATTAGACTTCTAACAATGATCAAGATCAATAGGGATGATACATATATAGTCTAGTAAAGGCACTGATTTTCCTTTATAAAGGAAAGCGCCACATTAGACTAGTGTAATTTATATGGAAGAATTAATCGCTATGACTGCAGGACATAGGTTGTGCATCTGAAGCATAAGTTTCGAACTTATCTAGGAGATTGATCTCATGGTGTCTGTGGGTTTAGAATTAGTAAAATTTATTTTCATGCATGCAGTTTTTAGAATCGGGAAAATTAATGTCGTATGTGAGTTTTATAAGCCACAGAATTTATGTTGTATCTGTGGGTTTTTATAACCGGGGAATTAATGTTGTGTCTGCGGATTTTTATAACCGGGGAATTTATACGTAATGCGGTCCATGGGTTTTTATAACCGGAATTTATATTGCGGTGTCGTAGATTTTATAATCTTGAATTTAATGTTGCTGCATGGCTCGCGTTTTATAACCGTTGTAATTAATGTTGTGTCTACATGAGTTTTTAACCTTAGAACTGTCTTGGCAAGTGCTTTAATGACTGCCACGACCTCGGATCATTGACCGCTGTAGCAACTTAAAAAATGGATTTTCCTATTCTAATGGAAAGTTAGGCCTTTTTCTAGAATTTATGCATTTGAAATGAATTGGATTTCTTTTTTTTTTTTTTCTTTTTTTCCTTGATTGTCACTCTTTCTCAACACCACTTTTATATCTTTCTCAACACCACTTTTATGGGGGGAGAGAAGCCATTTTTTAATGAATGCATGGACAAGGCCCATCATTAATTCATAAATGCTAACCTGTTTACGAATTTTTTCATCCTGCACGTTACATTTGCTAATAAATTTATCTTGGAGTGGTGTTCTAATCTCACTGATGAATTTGGCCATATATATGATTTTGGTAAAATATCCCTTGTTCTTTACTCCAGCTATTTTGGATATGATCAAAGTTTGTTGTAATTTGTATTTTGAAGTAATGTAATTTTTTAAATTAACAAAATGAGAAAATAAAATGAAAATAAAAATTTATAAGAACTGAGAAAATAAAAGATATTTGGGATTGGTATTGTTAGTTTGAGAGGGTTTAAGTTGAAAGTCGAAATGATACGATAACATTGTTGGGAGATGTTCGTAAAGTTCTCCATTGTAGATGGTGTAAATAAAACATATATCTTACCTTCCACTTCTCTCATACTTTATTTTTATTCACTCAACCAATCTTTTATAGATTATTCTAATTATTTATATGTTTTAGTCTTAAAATGAGTGCCCATATATATATATATATATGAAAGCTAGGTTTTTATTCAAAAAGCTAGCTTGAAGCAAGAATAAATGTGAGAATTTTTAGAATTATTGGTGTATTAAATAATTCAAAATAATTATATATAAGGCAGCAAAGGGAGTTGAGATCTTAGCCATCAAATTTCGAAAGTTTACATTTTCTATTTTTGGTAATTTGTAAGTATTGTATACCTAAACTCATAGCAAGGAAATATGTCGATTACATTCCCTTTGTGCATGCCTACTTATTTGCTTTGGTAATTGATAATATCGTGTCAGATTTCCGTTTCCATCTTAATGGAAATTTATTCAATTCCTATGGATTTAGTGAAATCAATTCCAATATTTAATTGGATATATCAGTTTGGACTCTTTCTTCTTTCTGTGAAGCAAATTGTTCCTCCTGTCATCTCAGATTCATCGCCTCCTTCGACAAATCAACTTGAAAATTCATTCCCATATTCAACTCGAAAAATCCCAATTTCATTCAAGATTTGATGGTTTCATACTGGTCGATCATTCTAATATCACATATTGATCACGTAATTCAGGAAATTCGTGTTGTTGGTAACAAACAGTCTGATAGTCTGTAAGTTGATTTTCATTTCTCAAATTTTCTTATGATTTATAGTATTACCGTAGTATTAACGCAAAACGCTATATCAATAAATTATTAAAATCATTAAATTTGATTATATCGATTAATTGAATTTTACCAAATTCTATTCCAAAATAGTATGTAAATTAATCGATTTTAATACGCCCATTTACGCCTATCAAATCACAAGTAAATATACAAAATATGAGATATTCATTACTTTTCATTAAAACGGTTTTTAATACTTAAAAGCTTTAAAGTTTAATCAAACGTCATGCTAAAGGATGATGTCATAAATGCATACTTCCAATTAAATCAAGAGTACGAAGCATGAGATAATTCAACATGTGATCGCGCACATCATACATGTGATGCAATTATTCAAGAAAAGGAAAAGCTTTCAAAAAATGGATTTTCATCCTTACCCCTCTTCCACATCTATAAATAGAGGTCTTCCATCAAATTTGAAGAAGGATAAGAAGTGAAGAAGAGAAGGAGAAGTGAAGAAGAGAAGAAGTGAAGAGCAAGTGCCCACAAATCCTCTCATCCTCTCAAGATTCGGCTTTGAAGTTCGAAGAAGCATTCAAGAAGTTTTTCCGGCAACTGAAACAAAACCTTCGTTTGAACCAAGAAGAAGTCCTCGTACTTGGAGAAAGCTGATACGAAAATATCTAATCCGTCATAGCCCTTGGAATCTAATTCTAAGGCCCTAAGTTCTAACGGATCCGAGACATTGATCCGAGTCAAGGGTCCAACCCTGTCCACCCACCATGGTCCGACATGCCCTATAAGAGAGGAACAAAGGATCTAAAGCATACCAATCCCACCCACCGTGGTCCGAACCTCTCTAGAAAGGGACATAGTACTCGAAAGATCGGTCCGAATTCAGAGTCCGATACTTGATGATCATTCTCGACAACATGACAATCTCTACAAGCAACCAAGTAGACTGCACTAGAGAGTAGGAGGTCCGAGCCATAAGGTCCGGACCCAAGAGTTGGGCAAACCCGGGAATTTCCCCATGACGGATATACGGTCCGGACCAACCTCTCCCGACCTCAAACCTCTACACTATGTCACACCCTAAAACTCTCTCAATAATGACTTCACCCTAAAAGCCCAAATGGTATGGGCTAAGTGTCATTATCGGGCCTGGAACAAGCCTCGTGGCTCGATCAAGGCCTTAATTACACTTGCACGATCCGCAGGAGTCCACCCTCTTGAGAATTCCCTATAACATGGCACACTTCCCATGTTAAGGTAAGTCATCGCCTGATAAGTTAAATCCTTTAACATTATACTGAGCAGATCTTCAGCCTCTATTGAGTAAAAGTTCTAACGCTTCGACGTCCGGCAAATCCTGTCCTAACCCCCTCCCTCCAAGTTACTGCAGTGTCCTTACGCGCTCGCCTTATCGCATGACGATTCTTACGGGCTCTTAATCGCTGGTTCTTACTCAAGGTGGTCTAGGTACTTAGAGTGAAGGAAAGCAAGAAAATTCATTAAGTGGTCAGACTTTACCTCATTTAAACGATATTGAAGATCAACCGCCGCAGCGAATATCAAATTCAAAAGTTCTAAGAAGCCCGAACAGAGTTCTTGAAGTTCTTCATCAAATTCAAAAAGCAACGCTCGATCCAAGATCGTGAAAAGCCCTTGAAGAAACATTTCAAGGCCAAACTCTCACCTAAGATCAAAATCCAAAAGCCATGAAGAAGTCCGAGAAAGTTCTTGGGTTCTTCATCAAATTCGCCAAAAGCGATGTTAGATTCAAGATCACGAAAAGCCCTTCAAGAACGCTTCCGAGGGCCAAACTTCCTCTACAAAAGATCAGCGCCATATTCGATTATCTAGAAGCGCTCTTCATGGAGTTCATCCATCCTTCAAGAAGTTCGCTATCGTCGCCTTCAAACACCTCCAAGTTCGCGATTTGATTCAAGATTAAGCCAAGCTCCCGAATTATCGCTTCTCGACCTTGAATTGAAGTCATAAAATACTTAAGCCAAGACTTTGAAGATCCAAGTTCACCGATTACAAGACTAGAATCAGAGGATTGTAATAGAGAATTGTATCCGACTCAACAAATCTATAAAATTCATTTGTGCAATTTTAGTTGCTAACTACTTCCTCACATCCTCCTATTAATGAGGGTTTTTCTTCCTTTATGCCTTATATCAAGCAGCAAAACCTTGCTCTCGATGTTTAATGTAGCAACACCATAGACGATGTCAAATCTTCCCATTTGATTTGAATAAGTAATTAGATATCGATGAAATCAACACTTCTAAATCCATGGGTGACTATCGTGAAGCTTTCTTTTACATTTTCGTACCATCAATCGGAGACGCTTAACATGGTACCCACCAAGCATCAGTCAAGATCAATATAGATGCTTCTCGTTGGTATTTTCGGGTCGATTATACTCTAAGTATACAATAAAATTTCAAAAATTTTATAGACCAACATGATAACAAGAATTTAACGTGTTTTGCATAAATAATGAGAGCTTACTCGATAGCAATTTTGAGTTCGACTAGCACTTCCAATTCCTCAAAGAAATTCTAATAGCTCGTCAATTTGCTCCTCTCAGATATTCAAGCCCTTCGAGATCCTCTAGCTCCTCTCCAAGCAAATCCCAATCCTCGTGCAATGCAGTCACGGCTGTCACCTCGAACCTTGGTATCCACAGAGTTCCTCTACCAACAAAATGCTGGTGAGATTCTTCTTTAGGATGTAAAGAATATGAAGTGTTTATAAGACAAAATCATTTTGTCTTCTTCTTTATCTTCGTTCGGTATTTCTAAAATAAAATGTGATATCACCGAAAATCACATCATTCAACAAAAGAGCGTATCAAGCCAATGACAAGGACAAAAACGTGAGGAGGAGAAGAAGAAGTCAAAAAACCGAAGAAAAAGAGGATGATGGGGACGCAACACGCCCCCATAATCAACCTCTGCGCTTGTAACACACGCGCCATAATTAACCTCTCGCACACGTGTTACACGCTACTGGTCATTCCTTTCTTTTGCAGGCCTCGCCCATTTTCTTCTTCCCCTTGGCCCAATTTTTCTATTTCACCAAATTTTAATTATTGAACTCTAATTCTAAATTAGTCCAAGATAACACTTCATTTTAATTGTTCAAGTCCAATTTGAACCAATTAAATTATTCTCATATTATTTATTATAAATAAATAATATTAACATCCACGGTTTGGTAGAGTACTTCCATATAGTGTGACCTATAGGCCTTATATATTAAGCACTAATCCAATTAGGTTCACTATGAAACTCCTAGACAATTTACCGAGAATATTAATATATAAGGACGCTGTGAGGATATACAAACCACCGTAATGTAAGGCTCTAATGATGGTAAGGTCCTTTCATTCACGAATACCGAATAAGTCTAGAACTTGATATTATGTCCTGCTCCAATAACTTATTCATTTCTTTCTCAATCTTGTTAGTTGATCCCGATCATATTCAAACACCATTTTGAATATATCGTAATGCATCGCCAATGACCAACGCATCAACCTAACTATGAGATGTAAAGTATTCTCTCCAATGTCTATTGCGAGGAATGAATCATATCTCGCTCAACTAGTACTCCCCATGTGCTACGGATGTGCCCAACGACAATGTCATCCCCATTAGGAGTGCAAGCATCGGTCATGGTCAAAGCACATCACTTCACACATGTAGTCAGATAATTCTCAAGTCAAAGGACTAATACATCACCTACACACCGATACTTCCATAGACATATAAATAGAATTAACCAAATGGTTTCAAATGGGTCTACCAACACCCTCTAAAGTGTCCATGTATCCATCATGAATGACCAAGTCCTTCGTAGTCGTGAGAGCTACTACATTCTCCAAGAATATGATGCATATCACATACCAATCTCTAACGTACGTCATTGATATCCCAAATCTCAATGACACTCGAAGCCATTTAGGACTTACGTTATGTCATCCAAGTTCTCACACACTTGGTGATAACATGTAGTCCATGGAATATCTTTATCGAATTATTCAAACAACCAAATAATAACTCAATAGATGCTATGCCAAATAACAATATTATAAACTATAATAAACCGAATGTGATCAAAGTACATATCATCCTCATAAATAGTTTCTCTAGACATACATACTTTCAATTCACTCGCCTAGAGCCAACGGCCCATATGTTCAACACCATGTTTTGTAATGTTCAACATGTTTCACCGAGCTCAAAGCTTTGGTGAAAGTGGTCACATTATCCTCTGGGGACACGCCTATAGATACTTCTCCTCTAGCTACCAATTCTCTAACGACATGATATTTCCTAGGTACATGCTTGTTCGCTGGTGGATCTGTTCCTTTCGCCGTGCAATGTTCCCAGTGTTGTCACAGAGACTTTTATCGCCCAACATTAGGGTACTACTCCTAGTTCCTCGAGGAACTCAGACATCCGCATACCTCCTTTCGCGCTCGATGCAAAGAATGTGACTCTGACTTGTCGCAGAATCAACAATAGTCGCTCGTAACTCTTCCACCGACAAATCCACCATCGAGTACAAACACATACCCAATAGGATTTGTAATCATCCGGATCGCATTGAAACCGCATCGACATACCCAGATGCCATGACTCACGCCCACCATACACCGTAAAGTGATCCTTAGTTCGCCTAAGATACTTAAGGATCGCCTTAATGAAGCAATGTTTAAAACCTGATTCTTCGGTGACGACAAGTGATACCAGAGCGAAGCTACATCTCGCCTAGTGCATCATGGCATACATGATAGATCCAATTGCAGCATATGAAATCTTCTTCATGTTCTCAATTTCTTCTTCAATCAAGGACTATCCTTCACGATGTAATCCACGCTTACGATTTGCAGCAAGAATCCTTCTCGATTCTTCCATTCTATAACGCCTCATCATCTTGTCAATATAGGTAGATCGTGATGCCTCTAACATCCCGCCGGGCCCTATCCCTATGGATCTTGATGCCAAGTATGTAAGTTTCACCCAAATCCTTCATTAAGAAGGTTTTGATAACCAATCTTTCATCGATCGTAGAGGGGGGATATTGTTTCATGATTAGAATGTCATCGACATATATGACCTTGAAAACAATTCGCCACACTGCTTTATGTAAACGCATGGATCTTCCATACTCGACGAAGTCAAACGATTTGACAATTCACAAACCGGATATTCCAGCTCCTAGAGGCTTGCTTTAGTCCATATATGGACCTCTGCTTACATACTAACTCTCGATTTGACTTGAATATGAAACCCTCAAAGTTGTATCATATACACCTCCTCGCCTAGGTTTCCATTTAGAAAAGCGGTTTTCACATCCATTTGCCAAATCTCATAATCACGATGCGCTATAGCAAGTAAAATCCAGATAGACTTGATTTTAGTAATCGCGAAAAGGTTTCATCATAATCAATACCTGCTTCGATTATAGCCTTTTGCCACTAACCTAGCCTCAGGTTTTGTATCTTGCCACAAGACGGTTTTCCTTTGAAAACCCATTTGCATCCAACGGGTCTAACCGTTTAGCAATTCAACCAAGTTCCAAACTTGGTTATGATACATCGAGTCTATTTCTGCATTTCATGGCTTCTTGCCACCTCTACGAATCAGTGTCCAACATTGCCTCGGTGTAGGTCTTAGGGTCATCTAGATCAGGTGAATCTACGACATCATCCTCATGATTCTCCAAGAGTAGATTCAACCTATCCTTCGATCAACCCTTTCCCTTTCTGACCTACGAACTGCGACTACTTGTTCGGGTATAACCCGTCCCCTTCTCTTTTCTCGTGGCACAACTACTAGCGCTTGTTCTCGCCTCATTCGATCGTGTTGAGGTTCTTGAGTGTCGTTGTCCTACACTCGGAGCTATCTCTGTGGGCGGTTCCAAGATCGCTCGAGATGGCGGTTAGGGTGGAAAAGGGTTGGTAATACCGAACCCGTCTCCACCCGATGTGCCAAAAATCCGAATGGGATCGAAATTCGTGGTACCCATGTTAATTACCCAATATATTTTGATTAATTTCGCACGAATCGAAATGGAAAAACATGTCCCTAATCCCACGGATACCTGTATATAGCAACGCCATCTCGCATATTTCTACAGCTTCTACACGCCTTCTCCAATCTCCACCTCCATTGATCAATATGGCAGGTACCATCATTGCCCTAATCCATTATTCATCTCCCATTCCATCGATCAAAATGGTAGGTATCATTGTTCTAGCCAATTCATTCACAGATTCACTACTATTCTTATTCTCGAAGGTCAAGCACAATGATATGAATTTTGGTAAGAGATCTTCTTCCGATTTGCTCATGTTCATATATAACACGCCTAATTAAGTACTTTGTCCTTTCCACCAAATTCTCCAAATCGCTTGTTCTTCAAGTTTTCCTTCCCAAAGAGTTAGATATTCGGAGCTTAATTAGACATGGAAGCTACCACGGTATAAATTATGAACTATTCGTGTTTCCAACTAATTATTATGTGCAAGTAATGAGATTGGTTGTGTTTTATTTTAAAGAATCAAAAGGTATTAGAGATTTACATAAGTTTGAAGAAACAAGTAAAATTATTAATTTAGTGACAAGTTAGTTAATAGAGAATGTATGTATTCTTCTTGCCACCCATTTTTCAACTAGTTTGTCATTTTCTTAGTTTTGTTAGTGTACAAAGAATTAGTTTATAATGGCTACAAACTTTGTATTTGAAGATGTGAGTTAGCTTAGATCATCCAAAACCCTAAGTAATTATATTCTCGTAATTTGTATTCATGGCTTTCATTGTTCATTTATTTCGTGACACCACCGATGGAAAATGAAAAGGAGGACTATGAGCAAGTTGAGTCGACTCCAAACACTTCTCCTTCTCCGCATTCTTGCCACTCATGATCCCACTCCCTGGATGAGTTAACTAAAGAGGTAATTGATTCCAACCTCATAAGATTGTCGACTTAGACTATGATAAGAATGGTGATGATGTTAAAAAAGGAAATCATTGGAGCCTAGATCAGGTTATTGGAGTTATTTTGATAAGTTTGAATGTCCTAAAGAAAAGATTCAAAAGGTAGATGCAAGTATTGCAAAGGTTGAAATTAAGGATGATTCAAGGAAACATGGAACAAATGGTCTTAAAAATCATTTTATATCTTGTAAGAAGATGCCTAAGGATGTAGGAAGAAGTCAAATGCAACTTACTATGCAAAAATCTTTGTTTAGTGAAGGTGAATCTGCTTCCATTGTGGAAATTTGATGAGTTGAAAGCTAGGAGAGCTTTGTCTATCATGGTAGTTGTTGATGAATTGCCATTTAATTACGACTGTTGAGCATGAAGGATTTAAACATTTTGTATCAACAATTTGTCCTCAATTTACCATCCCATCAAAAAAAACATTATCAAGGACATTTTTCAACTCTATTTAGAGGAGAAACCAAACTTAAATCTTGTTGAAGAAGTCATCTAAAGGGTTTGTATTACAATGCACTCATGGACATCTATTCAAAACTAAACTACATGAGTCTCATCGCCCATTTTATCGATAATGAATGGAAGTCACAAACGGATTTTGAACTTTTGCCCTATTACTAGCCAAAGGGGATGACATTGGGAAAGTCATGGAGAAATGTATCTCGAGTGGGGATTGAGAACTTATTTATCACATCATGACGGCGCCTTCCAATGATGTTCATTGCCTCTTATCTAAAGAGAAAGATGGATGTGTGGAGGACAAGCATACAAGGCAATCGATTTGTGCACATGAGGTGCATTGCGCATATTATTAACTTAGTTGTGCAGGATGGTCTGAAGAATAAAGATGAACACGATGCTATTAATTGTATCAGGGGAGCTGTAAGGTATATTCGAAACTCTCCGGCTAGATACCAAGCATTTTCTAGATGTGTTGAAATGGAAGGTTTGGAAACTAAAAAATTGTTGTGCCTTGACGTCCCCACACGATGGAATTCAACCTATTTAATGCTAGATGCTGCTTTAAGCTTAAAACAAGCATTTGTTTCCTTTGAATTTCAAGATGATAAATTTAGAAAAGATCTAGAAAGGGATCCATTTGTCGGTGTTCCATCCGATTATGATCGGGAGAGAGTCAGATTGTCGTAAATTTTGAGTAGCTTTATGAACTTACTTTGAAAGTTTCGTTCTTCATATGTCACTTGTAACTCAAAGGTTCCATGAAATTAGTGTCTGAAGTTTACTCTTAATGAGTGGTCGAGAGCGAATGATTTTGAATTGCGCTAAATGGCTATGAGAATGAAAGCAAAACTTGAAAAGTATTGGGGATCAGCTTGATAAGATGAATAAAGTTACTTTATTTTGTCAGGTTCTCGATCCTTGTCACAAGTTAGAATATTTAGAATATTGTTTTGATAAAATGTATGATACATCAAAGAGTCGTAAATGAAGGTGAGGTTAAAGATGGTATAACTAAAGATGTTTGTCAATACAAAAGAATTTATGGTGATGGTTCATCTTCCTCAAATATGGCGCCAAGTTTGTCTATGAGCTCCCCAGATGCTATGAAACCTCCCATTATTGATTCTGGAAAGAAACATAGACTATTGATCAAAAGGGAGCTGAAGAAAGTAAAGAGTGGAGGTTTAGGTGAACATGTGAAGTCCGAGTCGAGAGATATCTGTCTGAGGAAACAGAGGATGAAATGGAAGATGATGACAACTTTGATATTTTGCAGTGGTGGAAAGCTAATGCTCATAGGTTTCCTGTTCTATCCAAATTAGCTAGAGATGTGTTGTCTGTTCCAGCTTCTACAAGAGTATCCGAGGTCGCTTTTAGCACCGAGGTAGAGTTCTTGATGTTTTTAGAAGCTCACTATTACCTAAGACTGTCCAAGCTCTAATATGCTGTCAAGATTGGATTCAAGGATCAGCATTGCCATCTATTGAGGAAGAAATCCATGGTGTACACAAACTTGAACAGGGTAATTATTTTGTTTCTAAAATCATTTAACTTGCTTATGGTATGAAGTTATTTTCAAATGCCGTGAATTTCTCGAGGTGTCTCTTTCTTATAGAGTATTCAAAGCTTAATGTCAGCTCCAATCCTATGGAGGACATAGATCGATGGATGAGAACAACTAAAGGTATATCGCCTTGTTGTGTACAAAACTATTTTCTTGTATGATTTTATCCTAATTGAAAGACTAATTCTATTTCAGACCTCATATCTTTTGGAGTAAGCAACATAAGCGACGTGGATGGGAGTATCGACCTCAATATCTGAACTTGCTGTGGAGGATTAATTCAAGAATGAAGACTATTTTGTTTTGTTGAACTCTGATTTTAGTTTGCATTAGGAGTGGGCTTTAAGTACCTTTTAGGCTTTTACTCTCGACACATCATGATTATGAATTTTGGTTTTATCTTTTACTACGGAGACTATATTTATTTATTTTTGTTGAATTGGTTGTCAGAGCTTGAACAAGTCCTACAACTTGTTTTGTCTCTCTTTGCTTTAGTTGCTCATGTTTCCATTAATTATATCATTATGTCATTTTACCAGGTTTATCACAATTGTATTTGTTTGAGTAAAACTTCATCAGCCTTTGTTAATCTTACTTGCTCGATTTATGAGCGCAATGGGTCGACGGCCGGTACTTTCGATTGAAAGGATATGGCTTCATAAAGTTTTCTACCACTTCATTGTACCAATGCAATCTCCGGATACCGTAAGTATATGTTGTCGATTTTGGTGATCTTTTAAAACATTTTCTATGAATATGCACTTTATTCAATGGTAGTTAGATACAAAATGTTGTTAAATCATAATTATTCTACTAACCTTTTCCTTGTTTCTTATCACCTGAAATTTCATGGCAGCAACAAAAATGTATTGTTCAAGTAGGAATATACTGTAGTCAGCACAAGATGGAGTCGTCTAAATGCAAGTCAGCAAGAAAATGGTTATGCATTGCTGCCAATGAAAATTTATGTTTCTGTACTGTATATTATGGAGGGAGCTAGCCTTAATAGTTGATATATGTCACGTAAGATGACTATTTATAAGATAGTTTTGTACATTTTTCTACTGTTTAGCTTGCTACTTTGTTGTACATGGATCAAAACATCATGGTTCACACTTCACATTTTGTTGTATATATTAATGCCATTTTTCTTCCAGTTACTTTTGATTCTTTGTAGTCTGTACATCGTTTATTTATTTATATGACATGATAAATACCAATAGGTAACCCTATCCTGATCCGATCTATCAAGGTACCTTTCAATTGGTTACCGCTAAAGATAGGTCGGATTGGGATGAATAATTCAAACTCAATTATCGGCACCAAATTCAATCCTAATTCATCCTTAACCCGTCCCGCTACCCCTAATGGCGGCAAGTTGGTTTCACAACCGATCCCGCCGGTGATGCAAGAGGACCTCGTGATCATGAGCATTTTCTCGTCATTCCCCATCGATCGTAAGATGTCCACCCAAAGGACATGCTTCCAAAGACACGCATTTCCTATTGCTTCCATCAATCGTTGTCAATTCCATTTGACAACTCTTCAACCTCAATGTTATTTCGTGGTTCGAATTTCTTCAAGTTCTATTCTATTATGATTTTGTTCCTTGAAGACATAGTCGCCTTCCGTAAAAGTCGATTCCTAGAAACGATGATCTTGTGTTCATCATGAATAGAAATAGTAACCTCTCGGTTTCGATAACCAACTAAATAACACTTTTCACTTTCGATTCCAACTTGCCAAAGGAGCATTTTCTTTACATATGCCGACAACCCCAGTCCGCATGTGAAAGAGCAGCCTCTTACCATGCCATAACTCATATGGTGTCGCTTCAATCGACTTAGATGGAAACACCATCTAATGTAAATTGAATTTTGTAATGCATATCCCCATAAGAATGTTGGAAGAGTCAGCTCATCATAGACCTTACCATGTCTAACAAAGTTCGATTCCTCCTTTCCTAAACTCCATTCAATTGTGGTGTTCCGTGAGGAGTCCATTGAGATCGAATCCCATTTTCTTTTAAGTAATCAGAAACTCTTTGCTCAAGTATTCTCCTCCTCGACCGATCAGAGTCTTAATACTTGCTTGAAGTTGTTTTTCTACTTCATTCTTATACTCCTCGAACTTCTCAAAGGCTTGATTTATGCTCATAAGATACACATGCCCAAATCTAGAGAAGTTGTCAGTAAAAGTTATGAAGTATGAAAACCTCCCTAGCTTCGAGTTTCAAAAGGTCCACATACATCAAGATGGACTAACTCAAGTACCTCTCAGCCTTACTCCCTTTCCTAGAAGGGATTTATCGTCATCTTTCCTTTGAGACATGATTCCATATGATTCAAAATCAAATGAAGTTAAATAGTCTAACTTATTTAATCGTGCAATTCGTGTCTCATTGATGTGACCAAGTCTACAGTGCCACAAGTAGGTAGGATTTTTAGCATTACTTAATTTTGGCCTTTTGTTTTGCATATGAAATATATTATGTCTACAATCAAGCAAATATAAACCATTCACAAGAGGGGCAATTCCTTGAGAAATTTCATTATGCAAAATCAATAATTACTATTTGCAATACGTAAAGGAAAAACCCATAAGATTGTCTAACACTGAATGGAAATAATATTTCTAATGATTGAAGGAACAAAGTAACACCATCGAGTTCTAAAGTAAATCCGAGGGTAAGTCTAATCTATAAGTTCCTACACGCCAGTTAACTTCGCTCCATTTCCCACGCTGTAGGTCGATTTCCCCGGTCTAACCGGTCTCATCACTTAGTTCCCCACATTATTACAAATGTGTGAACCACATGCCGATCTAATACCCAACAGCTTAGAATTACTTGTAGACATATTTATCTCAATGACAAACATACCTTTGTCGAGTCGGATGCACCATGCATCAAAGCTCCATCGCCTTTCCTTCAGAATCCTTTTTCCATGCCCCTTCACGCTAAAAGAGAGGCACGATCCTTTGGTAACTTAGGCCGCTTTAACTCCACCCTTAGACTTAAGAGTTTGAGGCTTTGGTCCAACCTTGCCTTCTTCTTCTTATTGAACTCATTGCTGGAACCATTCCTTTAGCACTAGTGTTCAAGAAGATCCCACTATGAGAATATTCTTTCCTTGCTTATGGTCCCACCATAAGTTTTCAAAGATGTTGTGGAGCCTGTAATGTCACCTCGCATTCATGTTATAGTTCACAATGAACGTGAGTATGAATCGAGGATCGGAGAATGAAATGCATACATGGTTCTCAAATTTGATGCCGATATACGCTTTTCAATGATTCCAATCATTTTGAGAACATGGTCCGATACATTTCCGCATTCCCAGAGCTCATCGCAAGAGCTCTCTAAGTAAGTCAAACTCAGACTCTTAGATTGAAAGTCAAAGAGGCTCTCGAGATGATCCAACATCTCATAAGGCATCATCTTTCATGTCGCTTTGCAGCTCCATGCTCATGGAAGCGAGCATCACATAATCGACATTACCAAAGATCATCAACATGCTTTTGACGAGGAGCCTCACTATAGTTAGCAAGTTCAAGAAAGATCGGTCTAATAGGATAATGTCAATACATATTCAACCTTTTCTTGTCTGAGAACCAAACGCACATTCCGGATCCAATCTAGGAAGTTTGGCCCAGTCAGAATGTGCTTCTCCAAGATGCTTTTGATGGACAAATTAGACATTTTTCTGGACATAGAGAAGTAAATATAAATTGGAATTAATACTAAGATAAAATTCCTTGATCACAAACAATAACTAAATATACATGGACTTCAATAATATTTAGCTCCCACTATTTTCACATACCGACTCCCATATGAAGAGCACGACTTATATCAAATATACCATAGTGGCTAAGATCCGTGATTCACTATTACAACCCCTCAGTAGGTCGAATCATCAGAATAGTCGAATCCCAGATGTCTCCAAACCAATTGCTCAAAGCAACTCTTGGTTGATCAAACCAAGTTTGACCGACGTCCTTAAACTATTCCGACGCTAGGGCGACAAGACATAGCCAAGTAAGTCATAACCATCACGCGATGCTAGCCATGCATCTATGAATGGGACTTCGCCAGAGAAACGAGCAAACACTAGGTGTAAATACTCTAACTAAAAGGATCAATACACCACTCAATTATGATGGGTGACGCTGCTCAAACTTAGTCCGAGACTTAAATTTAATTGGGGAACATTTAAATTATTCGTTTACCAAGATCCGTAATTATGCAATATGTAACGGCGCCATTTACCCACCATGCAACACGGACTACTAAGTAATGAGCGCCGCTTACCATACATGCATTAACGCTGTCCGACACATAATGGGCACCGCCACCCAAGAATTCAAAACGGACTCTATTGTTACTTTAAAGTAAAGCAATTCACGAGACAATCAAACGCAATAACATAATCAAATGCTAGATAAAGAATGCATTGTTAAGTTTCTAAAACCTAAGGTGTCTCTAAACAATTAATCAATCTTCAAAAGATTAATTAATCCCCTTTTAAAATTTTCATAAACAATTTATGAGCTATTTTAAAGTTTCTAAAACTTTTGGGGCCTTTTATAATTTTCAGAATTTTAAAATAAATTTTCTAAAAGTTTCTGGGGCAAATTCTAAATTTTATAAAATTCTGCGCTCAATTGCAATAGCAGGAGAATTTTGTACCTAGTTGAAAAATTCAGCAAGCACTGTATTCAATTGATATAAACAGAATATTTTCTACCCAGATGTAAGAAACTGAAGTGAATGTATCTTTCAGTAAATTATCAAATTTGTCAAATTTCATTCCAAGTCCCTGACTTTCAGTTTCACCAGCTACCCAAAACCTTTCGAATGTTCAATTCAGTCCCTGTAATTTTCTAAAATTACGAATAACCCGATCATCTTCTCAAATGTATAGGGCTATGAGTTTTCAAAAACCTCAAACAAGTCCCTCGTAGTTTTAAACCAATTTCTAAACATCAAATCGATTTCAAACCTTCCAAAATCAAACCAAGATCAAATATGGGTTATTATCATCATCATCAATTGATCATATAAACAACAATAGATCGAATCTAACAAGATTTAATTTGAATCAAAATTGATGAAGTGTACTTTCTCATTATTCAAACCCATCCTTCATACTAGATCAAATCTAGAGGTCCTTCAATTCACCAACAAGGTCGGGATACGAGTCGTGGGTTAGGAACGAGGAGAGCTGAAGCTCCTTCAACCGCCATTAATGGCGGATTCTGAGCTTTCGGGCTCTCTACTTCCTAAGCCACATTTTGAGTCCGTTAACGAAGAGGTGGTAGAAGGAGGGATAGTGGTGGTTGATGATGCCAGGACCGAAAATGTAAACAAGGTGTTTGTTAATCTTTCCGTTTTCCGTTCTTCCAAGAACAGTTGAATTTTATTATTCGAAATATAATTATCAGATATGTATTCTTTATCTCCAAACAAATCAAACATAAGAATAACACGTAAATTATCGTTAAATCAAGTCTAGCTCGATACCACTGCTGTATTGGGTCGATTATACTCTAAGTATAATGCGCAATGAAATTTCAAAAATTTTATGTACCAACATGATAATGAATTTAACGTTGGCATAAATAACAGAGCTTACTCGATAGTAATTTTGAGATCCGACTAGCAGCCTCCAATTCGCCAAAGAAATTCTAATAGCTCACAATTTGCTCCTTCAGATATTCAAGCCCTTCGAGATCCTCTAGCTCCTCCAAGCAAATCCCAATCCTCGCAAATGCAGTCGCCAAATGTCACCGAACCTCGTATCCACAAGAGTTCCTCTACCTATAAAATGCTAGAGATTCTCTTTTACGATGTAAAGAATATGAAGTGTTTATAAGACAAAATCGATTTGTCTTCTTCTCGCTTTATCTTGGTTCTCGTATTTCTAAATAAAATGTGATATCACCGAGATCACATCATTCAAAAAAGATGTATCAAGCCAATGACAAGGACAAAACGGAGGAGGAGAAGAAGAAGTCAAAAAAGAAAATGAAAGAAAAAGGATGATGGGGACGTGCAACACGTCCCCATAATCAACTCCCGCGCAGTAACACACGCTATAATTATTCATGCTGTGTTACACACGCCTGCTTCGGGCTTTTTTGCAGGCCTTTCGCCATTTTCTTATTCTCCTCGCCCAATTTTTCTATTTCAACCCAAATTTTAATTATCGAACTCTAATTCTAAATTAGTCCAAGATATAACACTTCATTTTAATTGTTCGTCCAATTTGAACAAATTAAAATTATTCTCATATTATTTATTATAAATAAATAATATTAACATCCACATTGATAGAGATTTCCATATATAGTAACATGTGGCCTTATATATTAAGCACTAATCCAATTAGTTCACGTGAAACTCCTAGACAATTTCTGGACAATATTAATATATAAGGACGCTGTGAGGATATACAAACCACCAGTAATGTAAGGTTCTAATGATGGTAAGGTCCTTTCATTCACTTAATACTAATAAGTCTGTAACTTGATATTATGTCTGCTCCAATAACTTATTCATTTCTTTCTCAATCTTGTTAGTTGATCCCATCATATTCAAACACCATTTTGAATATATCGTAATGCATCGCCAATGACTAACGATCAACCTAACTATGAGATGTAAAGTATTCTCTCCAATGTCTATCATGAATGAATCATATTTCAATTACTACTCCCATGTTACACGGATGCGCCCAACGCACGCCAGATTCACCCCATTAGAGTGCAAGCATCGTCATGGTCAAAGCACATCACTTCACACACGTAGTGATTTAATGTTCAAGCCAGCGACTAATACATCACCCACATCGATACTTCCATAGACATATAAATAGAATTAACCAAATGGTTTCTCGGGGTCTACCAACACCTCTAAAGTGTCCACGTATCCATCATGAATGACCAAGTCCTTCGTAGTCGTGGGAGCTACTACATTCTCCAAGAATATGATGCATATCACATACAACTTAACGACGTTATCGATATCCCAAATCTCAACGACACTCGACGTGCCATTTTAGTACTTACGCTCATTATCTAAGCTCACACACTCGGCGATAACGCCACAGAATTCATGAACATCTTATCGAATTATTCAAACAACCAAATAATAACTCAATAGACTTTACGCTAAATAACAATATTATAAACTATAATAAACTAAACGCGATCAAAGACATATCATCCCCATAAATAATAGTTTTTCGACATACATACTTTCAAATTTCGAAGATCGGCTTATCTCTCCGCACACTCTGGATATTAAGAAGAAGCTTCAACGTGTATGTATGCATAATTCTATTTGTATATCCATGTTTATCTAATCAATGTTAAAGATAACGTGTTGTTCATCAAATGATGATTTTGTCAATTGGGCAATTTAGACGTGTGCTTTGGAATCACATAGCCCAAATTGTTGCAAGATGTGTTTATTATCCTGTTGGTTTTTCACTTTCGTCCTACACCTAAAGGAATTTTCTCTTTCTGTATAAGTTGATTGCATTTGAGAAAGTGAAGTCACAACAGAAGAAGGAGTTCACGACAAGATGGAACCTGGAGTTTTGGGGCAAGAATGTACGACACCTTGCTAAACTCCACACAGACCGTAAATCCTATGAGGATCTAATGCACTTGAGTTAGTAGGTTGGGGGTGAAAGCAAACCAAACAAAAAGAGAGAAATAAAGTTGGGAGAAAATGGGAGCAGGAAGTGGGCCTCTTTGCATTGCGGATATTGATTTGGAAGTCAATGATCGTGCCTGAGATTACTCACTCTTGGGATTGATTTCCGCTTGCTAATTGTAGCTTTTACGATGTGCTTACAAGATTGTGAAGCCCATACTTACTATCAAATTTATCTTCCACGGCGTGTGGCAGGGAAATTGCTGGACGCCATTAGATATTCACGAATATTATCTGCCATGATGCTCTTGAAAACAATATTCCAGTCGCTGCCAAACGTCTATGTATGTGCTGTGAAATATACTTCTTTCCAAGTTTTGTTTACAGTCTTTTTTTTGGAGTCGGAGTAATGAGCAATCTTCATTGTTATCATATCTTTGCTTAAGGGCTTCAATATTCTTATATCGATTTAGGCAGCTCCTTTTATCAGTTAATTACAGTAACGAACGTTTGCCTGATATCTAAAATAGGGTTGAGTCTGAATGGCATAGAGTCCCTGAGCAGTACATGCACATAGTTCTAAGTGGAAATATAACATATTGTATAGTCGATTCAAATATGTGGGATCCAACTTTGAAGTGTCTTGAGTTCATTCTGTGCCAGTTTAGTGAGATGCTTTATGAAAGATTTTATTTGATATCTTGGTAGTTAGCTTCTTTTTAGCAGCACTTCAAGGGCAAGTAGGTTGTAAACTGGTAATAATGAATGATGATGATGATGGTACTACTGAGAAAACCGGTATAGTACTTTTGAAGAAAACATACATTCGTTATATGCCTGCTCCTTTTAATTGATTGAGGATCTATAATTACATTTAGTTTTGACAAACTATTTTCTGTTCTTTGTAATTTAGAGTTTTGGTATGTGGGCACTGTACGTGGAGATTTTTTTTATAGTTTTCATCTAATGACTCACATTATACTTTCATGAAAGTGTAGCTTGAGATAGCATATAATAGTGTGTTGTGTTTGTTTGTTTGTTTATATGATGTTGTAGTACTTTTAATTTTTCGTAGTCATGAATTCAGTATATTGAGTTCGATCATGATGTTTTTGCTCTATGCTGACATGATATATATATGATTCTTTTAGCTAGATAGCATATCAAACTCGGTTTGTTTTGTGTTGGTAGTAATATGGTGATGATCCATTAATTGATTTGTTCATCTCAAACAAAATTTTCTATGTTTCATTTGATTTGTTTCATCTTTTTTAGGTTTTCTTTTCGGAAAGAAGAATCACTAACATAGAAATTTAACTGGACTTCAGCCAAGCTTACGGTATGATTATGGTGAACAAGAATGCATGGAAAACTTCAAAAATTTGGTGAATCAGTGCCGAAATTTATTCTAGGAGCCATAGACTGTCGATTTCCGATTGATACACCGCACATCAAATGTTGTTGCTGATAAAATGGCAAGAGTAGCCATTGAAGAAGAGGAAGGGGTTTTTTAGGAGACTTCATGTTGTTTCCTTTTTATCTTTCTAAACCAGAAAAAAAGCACTATAATTACATTTCAGCAACAAAATGAAATCCATTTCCAACTCAGCAAACTTGCTGCCCCATATTTTCGAGACCTCAGTTTTATGGGTAGGAAGATGTTAATTTCCATTTAATGGAGCAAGAAAATATGCTTTATCACAAAGTAAATAAATATACTTCAACCTCCTTTGTCCAAAAATCTTCATACATTAATACGTTACGCTAGTGCGTTAAAAGCTAAAATACACGATGAAAGATGTAAATGTGGTTAAAACCGTATTTTAATTGTATAAAAGATGTAATTTGTGGAAAGCTAGATTGTTTGTAATAATTTTTAAGAATGTATGAAGTTAATAAGACAATTGAAAATGTTATGTATAAAATTTTCTATGACGAGGGAATAGAATTTACATTTTACCAGTTTGCAAAATTCTTTGCCCATAAGATTCACCAATATCACAAAACTCATCGACCGGTATGAGGAAATCTAATAAATTTACCCATAATTAAGTTTCAAAAACCATTTATTTATGAAATATAACAAACAAGAGGGAGTTTTGAGGACCGTCTTTACTCTTTATAGAAAGGCCAACGGACAGACAAATTATGGCCATAATTAGAAATATGGGCTTTTCTACGGCCAAAAGAGGCTCACTGCCTTCGAGGCAAACCAAACAAAAATTAACATATTTATTTTATTAAATGTAAAATAGTGAAATTAAAGAATAGGCAATGTTAAAATAAATATTATTATATTTTTATAAAAAAATTAGAGGCAAATTTAGATATTTTGAATAATATTTGTATTTTTAAATTTAAATATTCATAGGCGGAATGGCTATATGGCGATCGCTTTACCGCTTTTTATTTGATATTGCCTGCTAAATAAAAAATCTAATGGTGTATTATCAATCGTCATAATTGTCGTGCCCCGCCTCGCCTCCTGTAGAAGAGCCCTAGGAGTTTATGTTAAGAATATCGGTAAAATACACATAAATCGATATAAAATGTTCATTCATTAAACTTGATTGATATCGATTAAAACATTATCCTTTACATAACATCGTACATCGAGCCCTCTGTTCCATGTATTATCCCCTTCCAAAACTTTGTGAATAAAAAAATATTCATTTATTTCACATTTATAAACTACATATACCTATACTTTACTAGAATAAACCCCCTCTTTCCTATTAGCAAATACTACAAGAAGTTCTCTATTCTTTCTCTATATTCTCTATAAGGTATACTACTCATTTTTTACGATTACACTTAGCAAATCAAAGATAATTTAAATTTCATTAATCGGGAATAATTAATTTTAAAACTAAAATTTTTTATAAAGGTATATTTTTATAATATTTGATGAGGAAACATGTTGTATATTTTCCATTAATTTTATTTTGTGTTTTCCAGAATTTATTAATGTGTATGGAAAGTTTGGACATTTTGCTACGTTGATGTTGCATTCACCCCCAAAGACTTTACTATACATCTAATTAGGTTGAGATCAAGACCTGACCGAATTTTATTCGATTCTCGACCTGCCCGCCTGCTTTTTTCTGGTCCGGTCTCGGTCTATGTTTTACCTAAATTCGAAGTTTCGGTCGGGCGAGTCAAGACCTGAAAAATCGGTCCAACCTGTAACGGCCTTGACAAGTCTTTCGTACATCTAATTTTTCCACACAAACTAAGTCTATTTGCATGTGTTATTACTACTTACTAACTTAAACTTAGACAAAGTGAAAAGAATATAATATTTTTAAATTTCAATTTACCCAAGTGAGTGTGCTAGACCCACAGTGTAGTAGTTCTAAATTTGAAATGAAAAATGATGCATTAGCTAGTGATTGGTACTAGGTAGTGTTGGTCGAATCAATTTAATTATTGTTTAACTTCATGCAGATTAATTATTTGTTTCTCGAAGTTTTGTTGTAAATGCAATAAATAATTATTAAATTAGTCCTTTTTTATCAACACTAATGGTCAAATATCCAATGGGTCCACCCGGCCGGATTTTAACGGGCTTCGGCCGGACCTGCTCTAATATGGTCTGTGTCTCGGCTCAATAAACCGCTAATCTTTATCTATCACCCATTTTCAGCCTGATCAAATCGGATCGAGTCCCCAAAGACCCTACATCTAA
This sequence comes from Plantago major, assembly GCA_026545765.1. Lineage (NCBI taxonomy): Eukaryota > Viridiplantae > Streptophyta > Magnoliopsida > Lamiales > Plantaginaceae > Plantago > Plantago major. The sequence goes on from JAIFAC010000057.1 coordinate 39,913, forward strand.
TATGTGTAAGGAATGTCAATGATCAATATAAAATCAGTACAAAAGCCAAAAGTTCATTTCAATCGATGAATAGTACTGGCTAGCTCTTTGTCCCGGGTTTTAATATTACTTTGGTTCCAATAATCATAACATGCCATCAATCTATATATATGATAAAAGTGATGATGAAAATGGAAGGAGAGCTATGCCACGTATGCAAAAATCCTAGGTGGCAAAACGAAGCAAAAAACAATTCATTTATAATTCACTAATATTTGAGTCCGTCATAAATTTGAATTTGTTTTTCTTCTTCTATCCATAACGCCTAATTTGAAACAAATAAGTAGTTTTAAAGCTTCCTATTTTTATGGGTGAAGTAATCTAATCATTTTTAATCTTCTTAGTTTTGATGTAATCGTCAACATAAATTTGAAATTATTAGTTTTAAAGCTTCTCTATTTTTATGGGTTAAGTAATCTAATTATAGTTAAAATACATAAATTATAATTCATTGTTATTTGAACACGGATGATTATTTCTAACATAAGAAATCTGATATGTCCACCATCACCAATCCTATATTTAGGATTTAATTTTAACCAAAAATAGGTATTTACTAATAAAACAAATTGCTAAAGGAGTATTTTAACAACAAGACCTATTTTTTAGGAATACAATTGAATTGCCCTGCTCCAACAACTCAAAATTTCAAAATATCTAATTAATTCCGATTTTCATGGTTCGCCTCAATGGAAAGACATCCAAAGGCCGTAATCCGCTCCAACAAATCATAGTTGTTATGTTTCCCTAATTGTACGGGTATTTAAATTCAAATATTCTCCAACTTCCCATAATTACTACCAAGTCATAATGTTTGTTACATAAGATACGCCCACCTCTTCCGTTATCTATATATGCGCAAGCGCTTGTGTGTGCTTGTTGAAAATCCTGCACTAGCACATTCCACATTTTGCAAGCTAATAAACAACGAAGAGACAAAGGAAGATTTCATCCTGCTCATATTACCCATTATACTTGAAACTCAATATGGAGATGCTCATCAATATTATGGAAAGAGTTGCTATCGATTCACCCACTTCATGGGCAAATGCGAGCAATAGGTTTTCTATCCGCTTTTTTATGTTGCTTACTTATATTTTGAAATTAGTTAGACTAATATGAAATTTTGTCTACTTATATGTAATACCCAAACGGTTATGGATTTTACCTCTCGACGCCTCATTTCAAATTCCGTAATCGATGTTCTATAGGCTTTAAATGCAAAGAACCCCGAGGCGTTGTTTAGGAATTCATTGGTTAGTATTTTTTTCTTTATTTTTGATTTTTTTCATCGCTCAAGATATGCTAAATTTTTGTCGATCGCTCAACCCAGTCCAATACTTCAAAATGGTAAACAAGATGAGGCATATTGTCGATGGAAATGGCCATGAAATTCAAGCACCCGTAAGCCCTATAATCGTTTGAACTACATGAAAAATTTTAGTAGTGCAGATTCGTGATGTAGGACTTAAAGTTTTATCCAAAATGAAGGAGGATAAAGAAGGTATCATTCTGTCGCATGTCGCTGGTCTTTACAAGCTAAGACTTTCAAAGCTTAATCTCAAGAATCCATTATCTGGTTCCACCTTTCTCAGAAGAAAAGTTGTTAAATTACAACATGCACATGAAGGAGACGTGATCCCATTCAAGTACAATCTTTGTCACGAATGCGTTGGTGACCTTGAAGTTGCTTATATGAGAGCATAACATGTTTATGATTTATTAAACTCTCAATTCCTCATATATTCTAATGTATTTCATTTCAATATGTTAAATGAAATGATAATTCATTCTGCAATGTCCAAAGACTAGAGATCGAAGTTGTCGCTTTCTATAAAGAAACGGTTTGGCCATTCTCACCATATTAGAATTCCTTTTATCCAACTCAATATATCAACAAGAAACACTTAACAAAGACTATGGCGTATAAACTTTGTTATCATTTAAGGTTGCAAATAGAAAATTAACAATTACAACAATAATCAGAATTCGGATGGAAACAATGAGTACCATTGTAACAATAATATTGACTTCTACAACTAAATGCTAATTAATCCATATTCAAACAGCTTTAGTACCTCAAGATCGGACCTTGCTTATGTATAATATTTTATTTTACTTTTGAATTATAACTTAAAATAGAAACAATCTATAAATCAAGTCGACGTCCATTAATCATACATTAGTTTAGATTCAAATTATATCAACTCCTCAATTCTTTGTAATTAGTCTACTAATTTGTAAATCGCTTGTATCAAGTATATGGATTTGTTACGTAATCACCTACCAAGACTTGATAAATATAGGACCGATCGTTAGTTGTTAGGAATCCTTAGTCGCCATATCAATCGGTTTTTGCGTTACTAAGACTCGTTTTCTTCAATCAATTTTCCGAATCAATCGAATCAATGGAATCAACTAAATCGAATCAGAGTATAAAATATAACCAAGTAATCAATCGAATCAATAGAGCCCAACCTGTGCTCCAAATCTTATCATTCTTATCATTATCCAGCTTATATATATATATATATCCTTATATTATCCATCCATCCATCCATATATTTATTTATATGTAAGCAAGGCTAAACTCACCAAATTAATTCAATCCTACGTGAATTTTGTGAATTAGTTGTATTTTGCCAAGATATATTTCATTGTTATTTTAGATGTTGTCTACATATATAGTTTTTATTAAATCTCATATAACTTTTATCTACAAAAATCCTAAAATATTTTCAATATATATTTGAATTCGCCATGACAAGACTAATCCATGTACACCAATCTTGAGTAGTATTATTTCAAGAAATCATTTTATTCATTAAAATAAAATATAAATTTATTAAATAAGATAAAATAAATTAATTGAAATTTAAAATAGAGTATTTATTAAATAAATTCAATATACGTGAATTTTTTTGGAATTAGTTGCATTTTCAACCAAAGATATCTTCCATTATTTATTTTTGTATGTTGCTCATATATAGTTTTTATTAAATTTAATATAAATTTATTCTACAAAACTCAAAAATATTGTGAACATATATTTGAATTTACCGTGACAAGACGAATCCATACACCAATCTAGATGATTATTATTAATTAAATAAATTATTTTATTCACTAAAATAAAATATATATTTATTAAATAAAATAAAATAAAATAATGGAATTTAAAAATAGAGCATTTATTAAATATTTAATATTCTACCCATCTATTTAACAAGAAATTAATAGATATTTAGATTTTCAATTATAAATTTTGATTCATGTTGAGCAAAGTACCTAATAGAAGTAGAATTTTGTGCCATGATGTTTTTTCAGGTTAAACGTGAAGCTAATGTTTTAGCGCTCAGATTATCAGTTGGGTGTTCTTATATAATATAACGTGAGCGTGTCATTGTGGTATCTAATTACAAATAATAATAAAAGTATATGAAGGTAAGTGCAATCGTTGTTCTTATAACGAATTGTCTTTTAGTTGAATTAAGATTTTGGATAGCGAATTGATCTGCTCCAATTTGATTAAAGAAGATGGAGAAGAAATATCGTTATCGTTGTTTTTTTTCTTCAATGATGAATTGATTTTGTTGGAGTTCGATTAGGTTTAGAATTTATCGAGATGACATATTGAGATTTTTTAATGATGAATTGATTCTCAGTTGACGCTTTACGGCTGAAATTTAATTAGAGAAAACAAATCGAAGTTTTGTAATGATGAATTGATTTTGCCTGAGTCATACAGGCTTAGAATTAGAATGGATAAAACATATCGGGTTTTTTGTAATTAAAGTCTAATTTACATGTATCACAAATCGGCTCAATTTAACTTAAATTAAGACTAATCAGACAACTCAATAGTTGTGCACTTATATATATAAATAAATACTAGCACTACAAGAATTCTGTTGTAACGGGAAAGTGGATTGATTTTATCCGTCATTTCAGAAGCGACGGATAATCCGTCGCCTCGCTTGGCAACGGATAAAGACTGTCGTTCAGAAGCGACGGATAAAATTATCCGTCGCTGAGCGTTGACCAAAATTTAACAAAAAAAAAAATTTAGCGACGGATAGATTTATCCGCTAAAATAGCGACAGATAAAGTCTGTCGCTATGTAGCGATGGATAGATCTATCCTCGCCACATAGCCGGAAAATTGGGAAGAAGCGGATAGATCTAGATCTATCCGTCGCTAAAAGCCTAAAAAAAATATAATATATCTCCTCCACCACCTCCTTTCCTCCACTACTTCTCCTCTCATCCTCCTCCCACCACCACCATCCTCCACCACCACCATCTCCTCTACCACCTCCTTTCCTCCACCACCAACTCCACCACCACCACACACCACCCACCACCCCCACCCACCCACCACCACCAGCCTCCACCCCCCCCCTCTCCACCCCCCCCTCCCTTCCTCCACCATCCTCCCCCACCCCCATCTCCACCACCACCACCTCTCTACTCCCACCACCACCGCACCACCACCCTGCCACCACCACCATCTCCTCCACCACCACCACCCTGCCACCACCACCATCTCCTCCACCACCACCACCACCCTGCCACCACCACCACCTTTCCACCTCCCACCACCACCGCACCACACCCACCGCACCACCACTGCCACCACCACCATCTCCTCCACCACCACCTTTCCACCTCCCACCACCACCGCACCACACCCACCGCACCACCACTGCCACCACCGCACTAATTATCGCCGAATTAATCCGATACGAATATAAAAATTGTGATACGGATTTTTTTTAAAAAATGGGCGTTTGATAGATCTATCCACGCCCATAATCAATTTAAAAAAAAAATGGTCAATCCGTCGTCCAATAATCCGTCGCCACAGCTCCAATCCGTCGCCACAGACCTGATTTTTTGTAGTGTAGCATTTACGTAAAACACTACGCAGTTAAGGGTTTTATATAAACCAATGAATCTGATTGAAAAAAAGAGAAAATATTGAAAAATAATAAATAAAAGGAGAAACTTACGCCAATGGGACTCCGAACTCGACCTTCATCAAACAATGACACATGTACGTACCAGATTCAAATTGAAATAGTAAGATTTTAAATTGAATTACAAATTTAGTGAAACTTTTTGAATTATTATACTACTTTGAATATACTGTAATATATAAAGTTGATGGGCTAAATCCATCAGATTCATTCAAATTCCAGCAATCCTACGTGAAATGTTGATACGGTTGAGCAGAGTCCGAATAGGGGGACGTATTAGTGTTGTTGCTAGGGATAATGAGGGTAATGTTATCATGGTGATTTTTTTTTTTTATGTCTTATGGTTATTTAAATGCGAAGGTTGGCTGTACCAAATTAAGAACAAAATTTGTTCGAGATTTTGAGTGGCAGCATGTAGTAATTGATAGGGATTGTTCTTTGGTGATTAGATCTCTTAAATCGACAAATTTTAGCTTTGCCCCTTTTATTTCACTTTTCAAAGAAATTCAGGTATTTGATGGAGAATTAAGCTTTGCCAAGTTAAACGTGAGGGTAACGTTTTAGCATATATTATTTGGTGTTATTATGATGATGTTGGTTTTGGTATATTTGTATTATCCACACCAAGATCATTTTAGCATGTATTGTTATAGTGGTATATATGTTACTAGACATGCTTTTTTAGTTCTAGGATATAGAAGAGATACACGTGAGTTAATTGGTGGTGTGTTGATCTCTACATGTCTATCAACAACATTTTACACGTGAAGACTTTCAAGTTTCTTTTCTTTATGTATAAGATTTGATCGGTAGGATGAGGTATAAGGGTTCTCTTCTCTACGGTCTCTCGGAAGGTCGGTTCTATCCAACCCAATTCAAGCCCGTAAAATAATGATGTTCGTGTCCGTCTAGCATATACTCAACCTGCTCCACACCTTTTGTTATATGACCCGAAAGCGTAATATTTTATGATTAAGTTAGTAAAAGTACATTTTTCTCCTATAAGGGGGTGGAGCATAGAAACTCCTTTCGATCTTCTCTCTACTTTCGATCCATAACGGCCTAGGATCTAATACTCTGTGGGGAAACTCAATTCGATCTCCTCTCTACTTTCTTGATTTCAGTTTTTAGATTATAAAATTACAAAACAATATATAATCGTGGTGAACTTATTTTTGATGCCAAGTTAATGCGTATCAAGGTTGTGTTACTCATGCATGAATCCGTATAGGAGGACCTTTGATCTATGTATGACATAGTCCTTCAACTGATCCTATTTCAGTTCCAGAAGATAGAAGAGACACATGTGAGCTAATTGGTGGTGTGTTGATCTTTGCATGTCTATCAACAACATTTTACATGTGAAGACTTTCAATTTCATTTTCTTTATGTATAAGATTCTATTGGTAGGATGAGGTATAAGGTTTCTTTTCTCTACGATCGAAATATGTTCAGTCCTGTCCGTATATACTTAACCTCGCTCCATATCTTTGTTACAAGACTCAACCGCAACATTTTATGATTAAGTTAGTAAAATTACATTTTTCCCTGAGGGGGAGTCAGACATACTCTCTGGACGGGGAAACTCTCTTCGATCTTCTCTCTACTTTCTTGATACATAACGGACTGGTGATCTGATACTTTCTAGGTGGGGAAACTCTCTTAGATCTTCTCTCTACTTTCCTGATCTCAATAATGAGCCCGGGGGGGAGGGGGGGGGGGGATCAGCGGATACTCTCTAGGCGGGAAAAATGTCTTCGATCTTCTTTGTACTTTCGATTTTACGGGATTTGGGGGAAGCATTTCTAGCGGAAACTTTTTCTATCTTCTCTTCACTTTCTTCATCCATAACGGGTAATTTTGTTCGTGGGTGACGATACCACCGCTGGGTTGCTGGAACCTGGGTTGGAAAAACAACCGTAATATGAAATTATGTTTGTATAATATTTGTGTAAAGGTAAGTGGGGTGACCACTTTTGTATTTTATTTTGATTCTGTTGAGGGATATATTTTTGTAGAAAAATATGTAATTACATTAATTAATTTTCGGTACTAGAGGACCCTATTTTTACATTCTCTATAGTTAACATAAATAAACACTCAATGATATAATATCGATGAAAAATGACTACCGATCGACACCACCACCAACGCTGTATACAAGGAATTTTGACTATCGATTTTCTCAATTAATTTATTTAATCGTCACATATTTATTTCTTACTAAAAGAATTATACTGCAGCATCGCCACGGGTTAGTACTAGTTTAATGAAAGAAGAGATGTGCCACATAAGCAAAAATTTAGGTGGCAAAACCAAGCCAAGAAAAATGAATTTTTAATCAAAGATATATTTAAAAGAAGATTACATAGCACGCTCAATTCAAAGGTCGATCAAATAATGGTTGTTATGTTTCCCTACTTATATGAGTTTTTAAATTTAAATATTCTTCAAATTCCCATCATTATCTACCCAAGTCAATTTTGTTTGTTACAGGAAGATACCCATAGTCCACATATTCGTGGTTTAACCCACACACACACACACACACACATATATATATATATATATATATATATATATATATATATATATATATATATATATATATATATATATATATAATGCCACTTCATCCTCGACTCAAAGAACGCTAAGTCTCCATGTACTTGAAACTTAGTCCATGCATATTCACACTATTTATCACCCATTTTATATCAAATCATTGATATTACTTAAGAGAAAGTAAATTAGTCTATCCTCGCCAACATTATATGCAAAGAACCAAGTAAGATGAAACGCCAGCTCATTCCCTAACTCCCGATGATGTCGTTGTTAATATACTTGGTTCAAAGAGCATCTAATTCAGCTTGTTGATTAGGCAAATTGTGTTGTGAGGTACTTATCATTTATGACTTTCAACCCTATTTTTATAATTACCTATCAAATATGACATTGTTGTTTTCATTTTATGGAATTAGTCAGCCTCTCATGAATAAGCTCGATGAGTAAACATGTTCAAGTCAATACGTATTCATGCATGGACTAAAATTCCGTAATAGTTCTAGCGTCCTATATGATGCAAATAATCCAGAGGTTGTAACACGAAATCCTTTGTTAGTAAATTCTATATTCTCACCAATTTTATTTTCGAGTATATGATCTTCATGGATGCATCATTATTTATAATTACCGATCGCTTACTCAAGGCGTGAAAAATTATGTGTCAAGAAAAGGCAAACGATGCATTGTAATTAATGAAAGTTGCATTGTCAAACATCACCGTAACAATATTGTTTAAATTTCGTTGTTGTTCAATGCCAATCCGAATTATGAAGAAGAAGGATCTTAGGTCCACGAGCAAAAGGAAGCAAAGAAAAGCGATTTCGATTTTAATCAATCTAGATGGGAGCTAAGTATGAGGTCAAGAGATTGGTATTTAAGAATCCAAATTTCTTAAAATCCCTAAGTTCGTGGTTATCGATTTATGATAAATTAATCGACCACTAAAATTGCAGATAGCAGCCTCAGCAGTTGTCCCGTGTGGTTATATCGAGGTCCTTTATATAGAGGTCGATATTCGCTTTTCCATCGATGGAATGTCATGAGAAGTTCATTTTATTATAAGTACTTTTCGAGTTTGATTTCTTCCATTATATTGTAATGTTTTATTACGCTTTTAAATAAAATGTTCCTTTCTTTATAAATGTTATAATGTCATTTCAGTAGTTGCATTATACTATTGTGTTCCGGACAAAATTAGCTACCACTTTCCCTCCAATATATAAAATTCATATCACTAAAAATACATACTTGAAAATATATGATTACTAATGCCATAATTGAAAATATATGATTACGTAATGACATATCTATATAGATGATTATAAATTCGTGGCAACTCATCGCAAGATATTTGATCTAATACGACTTATAAATTAGTCGACTCTTTATAAGAGTCGTAAAATGAACTAAAAAGGCCTTAAAATTAACTCAAAGAAGGCAAAAAATACGACTTAATTTTGAGTCGTAATTATAAAATTACTTAATTTTAATTTGTACTTTAAACTAAAATATGATTTACTCTTTTTGCACCCATTTAAAATTATGTCACTTATTAAGAGTCATAATTTTAAATATCACTTTATATACATGATACTCTTTTAAGAGTCGAATTAGATCAAATGTTTTGTAGTGTCAATATTTAATAAAAATTAATTAATGCGTATATATGAATGTTTATATGCACACCTATTAGGTCAACAAATCCATCACAGTTAAATTCTCACATGTATTTGCTATCCAGTAACTCCTCAACTCTCAACTAAAAAATCCCATCATTTCATAAGGTCGATTTTTGCATTCATAGTATTATCCACATAAGCCTAATCAATTATATAGTATAAACAAACATATATAATCCAATTACTTCTAAATATTGTAGATTAGAATCCCAATTATCATTTTACATTCCATTCATTAACAACTTCTTCATTCGTATAGATCTCATCATCTACATCCGTAAAGTCGTATGCTTGAAGAAGCCAGACGCTTTGGGAAGGGTTTTGATTGATCAAAAGAGGAATCTACTTCAACCGATATGCCCTTAGGCACGCCATACATAACATAGAAATCACACTTGGAAAGGGTGGACAATTAGTTAGAGTCCGGGTGTCAGAGCTAAACTTATCGCAAAAGAGGGAAATCGCCACATTAAAATTACCTTCTCGAGGTCCGCTTGATATCCAAAACTGCTCAAAGAACAATGGACAAGTGGGGAATGTTGGTAACCGTAAAAGTTTGGGTAGAGCGGATCCAAGCGCTGGCTAGGTAAGCGCCCGTAGTAAGAGGAGTCAGCATGAACCTCAGAGACCATCCCCACGGAGGTGGGGAAGGAGAGCCCCAATTGGTAGAAAAACCCACAACCCTCGGGGTTATCCTGCACTTCGAAGAAGTGACACGCTTATAAACATTCCCATTGCCCTCATCTCAAATTCCATAAGTCTCTCGCATAATCATCCACCATGAAACATCCCAAGCAAAAAGTAACATCGCTTCCATGTTCTCCATGTTACCGAGGAGTTGCAAATGTATATCATGTTTTTGGTAGCCATATCAAGCATGTCAATTTGACGTGGTCATGCAAATGGGTACTATATATGTATACAACCCAGATCTTATTTTACCGCCTTATACCGATTTAACGCTTTGTATTATACAGCAAAGAAGTTCTCACTATCTACAAATACCTGTGATTCTATTCACGAATTAACTATGCTTCGTGGTCCACGATTGTATATAAAACACCAATGTCTCATGAGACTATATTCATGAACCGTTGTCTCAATGCCAAAATCCGTACATATATCCGAATGTTAGTGGTGAGATATGTTATTTTGTTTCAGCCATTTTAATTAACGCTATAATATCTTTGTATTCGGGACATCTTTGATCATTTGTCATTTACAAATATGGAGTTTTTACTAGATCGTATAAGGGACACAAAGATCATGTGTTATTTCAAAGAATATTCAATTTTTGAATAGTTTTAGTATGTTTGATTGTACTAATATCATTATAGTGCATGGACACCGCTTCATCACTCCCCGAGTTATCAACGACGCTCCTAGAGCTCTACATCCGTTAGACCCGTAAGCAACTAACTATTGGCCTGGATGTTCTACATCAAGTTACAAAGCAAATTTATATGGATATTTCATCGCCCAATTTGAAGTGCCATCAAGTAAGTTGATATGATGTATTAATAATAAATTTATGCCTCACATGAAATTTGTTCTAATTATATTCACACATTTATATATTCTACCTAGGAATATGAATGAAGATTACAGGTTGTTACTGTGTTCAATAAATGAACCGGAGATTTACTCAAACAATGAGACGGCATCTCAAGTCAAATCTGCTTGATTATTTCATGTACCATGAAGATTCCAGAGGATATAGTAAGTATATCGATTTTGGGTTTTTTATTTTTTTATTTGATCAAGTGATTACATCTATATATTTTGTATTGATGGGGTGAAGGGTCTTCAAATATACCTAATAAGTTTATTTTTATGATTCAAATTCCAAAGGTTTCTAAATGTCGAACAATCAATACCACTTCATGATAAGCATATAGAACATCTACTCGATAAATATACCCAAAATTTATGTATGGATGTTCCTCAAGAGCCCTAAACCGAGAAAATAAGAATTCAATGAAAGAGAGCAACGAAAAGCAAGACAAGACAAGAAGGATATGATTGCTCAGCAGAATATCATCTCGTAGTAGGTAATCATCTATTACCATGGTTATGTATATTTATGCACACACACACACACGCATATATATATATATATATATATATATATATATATATATATATATATAAAATCTTTATTAATCATATTTATAATATAAACAGGTAGCATATCAAGATATGGGTGATCCTACATATACCCTCAGAATTTTGTGGTGCACTTATGTGGTTCGACGAGAGGATAAAAAATACCCATTGAGCAATCCGTAATTTGGTTCAGGTTGTAGTCAGGTAAAATACGCTACCTACTCTCGCAACCTCCGCCTCCTAAGTGATCTTTACAAAATAGGCATATTAAGAGTAGAAATTATATCGAGCACATAAGAGCCGACAACATGATGTGTGCATTTACTTCATGGGTGGTATACAAGACAATTCACCAACAATGGGAGTGGTCCTTATACACAAGCTCATAAATAATTATCATAGTTTGGTAGTTTGTCATGATGAAGGCAAACTCCTAAATTTTCATGCTTTATATGTCATGGAGAGGATGAAGCTAAAGATAGAATTGATGCTGTTCGGTATGATATCTCTACTTCATGCAATGTTAGTGATTTAGTTACTTCTATATATACATTTTTATTACAATATGCATATAAGTTGATAGCTCATGTTGAGGAAAAAATCTTATTTGCGCATCAAAAGTATCGTCAGAGATCCATCTATTGATGATCTAAAAGACATGATAGATGCGGAAAATCCAATTGCAAAAATTTTCATGGTCCGATCGCTTCAAGGAGAGTGCCGACATGAATGTGAAACTATGTCTTATTGAAGGAGATCACGTGATGGACGATGTACAATCTACCAACATGTTCAAGTAGTCATTAATTGTTGGTATGTTTGCTCTAATGCCGCCTCATAGATAAGATCGTGATATAAACATGTGTGTGCTATTTCTATATTATAAATTAACTAACTTTATAAATTTACTTATGAAGGTAATAATGAGTATGACATGGATCCCGTGATATTATTCGAGCCTAAACAAGGAGATTTTAAGAGGATTTCAATTGCATCCGAGCTACCTTCCAATGCAATATCCTCTACTTTTCCCATATGGTGAAGATGGATATCATAACGGAGATTATGCACACCGATAAGTCAAAAGGTGTTAGTACAAGGTTACTATCAAGGAGTTTTTGTCTTTTCGATTTTTGATCGTGCTAATGAAGCACGTACCATACTACTTAGTAGGAAATTGTTCCAGTTAGCTCATAGTAGATGGTTACATGATGATGGAATCTCAGAGGCTTTCATTCATGATGAGGAACCAACCATTATTGAGATCCGATAACTATAAGTCCCTTGATGATGCCATAAGAACAGGTGATATAGATCCAAATGATCCTACCGGAAATGTTGGTAAACGATTCAGATTGCCATCTTCTTTTGTTGGAGGTCCCAGATATACGGTTCGAACTTCCAAGACACAATGGCCATCCGAAAGAGTATAGGCTATCCTAAACTCTTCATCACTTTCACATGCAACCAAATGGCCCGAGATCACACGTTGGGTGGAGTCTATTCAAGGCCCGAGGATAAACTCGATGTATCGAGTCGATCTTCAAGATGAAGTTGGATCACCGATAAAGGATTTGAAAATAGAAAATGTGTTTGGAAAGGTCATAGGAGATAATCACTCATCATAGAAATATTTTTTGGTTTCTGTTTTCATAGCATGTTATTATTTAGTTAATTTGTATTTATTATTGATTGTTTTAATCTTTTGAATTTTGTAGTTGTGTACACCATCGAAGTTTCAAACGTGGTCCCACATGCACATATTCTTCTCTGTAGATCGAGGGACAAAAATATGTCGCTAGATGCTATGATGAGTTCATATCCTGAGATACCGACAAGGAACTTAACCCGAGTTGTACAAGTCAGACCGAAGTACATGGTACATGGTCCGCGGTCCATTGAATCCAACCTCACCGTGCATGCATGATGGGAAGAAATGCTCTAAGAAATTCCTAAAATCTTTTAATGAGCGTACTATATTTGACGGCAATGGCTACCCAGCATATGGAGGCGGATATAGGTGCCACAATTGAGGAGAACGGGAGCTTATTGATAATAGGTACATTTAGTCATAAATTATTTAATTTAAATAATCAATCTCATTATACTGTTATTGTTTAACCGTTTTTTATTTTTGTTTTTATATCAACACGACTAAGTTCATTTGATATAATTCCACAGGTTCATCGTATCATAATCACTTTCTATTGATGAAGTACCAGCATTACATTAATGTTGAATGGTGCAATAAGCCCAATTCAATAAAATATCTCTTCAAATACGCAACAAAGGGGTGGATATGATAGGTGCCAAAATAATCGTGGATAATGAGGTGAAGGATTATCGATCACGGTATGTATCTCGCATGTGAAGTCCGCTCGCGATTATGGATATGATATTCATTATAGAGACCGCCTACGAGCGCTTATCCTTTCATATGGAGGCGGAATAGTTAGTCACATTTAAGGATGGTGACCTAATAACCGACTCCGGAAAAACATACGCTTTAGACAAAATTCCTAAATGGATGGAGTTCAACGAACATCATCCGTATACGCCAAGACTGTATGCTGAGTTCCCTAAACATTACGCAGTGGGATTCTAGATCGAGGTTGGAGAGATAGGAAGCGCTCAACAACAAAGTTTGACGAATTTATCACGTCCCAATTAAGACCGGTCCTCTCTATTACGTGAGGATAATGTCAATCATATTCGGGTGCTACTTGCTTCGAGGATTTGCGAATCTGTTGATGGTGTTGTTCATGCAACTTACCGCGATGCATGTTTTGCTTTGGGCTTGCTCGACGATGGCCAAGGAGTACATTTATGCTATAAAGGAAGCCGCTGGGGATCGGATGTTTCTCCACATTTGTTCGCTATTCGCCAGACCGATAGTATGTCAAGGCCTCTGCATGTATGGGAAAGCTCATGGGAGTATTTATTGACTTACATACAAGATATGATGCGAGGAAATTGAAAACCCAGTATGAAATTTAATTATTTATTTAAATTAATATCTCTTTCATATTGTTCATTTTTTTATCAACCATCAGATTTAAACATCATCCTCATTTATTAAATGTAGAACCGAGCTTAGTGAAGAACAATTGAAGAATTTTGCTTTGCCGAGATTGAAAGTTTACTCAAGGAATGGATTTAGCTTGAGTGGTATTCAAGGTATGCCCATGCGTATAAATGCGAATTAATAATGGCATGAATAATTTGATTGTTGAGGAAATGTCATATGATATTGATGAGATGATTGAGCAGCACAATCGTCTATATCCATGTCTCACTAATGACCAGAGGTTTGTATACCATACTATTATGGATGTCGTTGATTCTGGTAATGGTGGAGTTTTTTTCCTATATGGTTATGGTGGTAAATGGAAAAACATTCTTATGGAATACATTATGTTCTCAACATGCGGTAGACGTGACATAGTTCTACCAACAGCATCGAGTGGCATAGCTTCTTCTTCTTCTTCTTCAACCGCATGACCCATTCAAGATTCAAGATTTAGACTACCATTGTAAGTAGATTTAGACTCAGTAGAATTACACCGGAAGCTTAATTAACTGAATCGCTGAAAAATACCAAGTTGATCATTTGGGATGAAGCTCCCATGACCAATAGTTTTTGCTGAGGCACTTGATCATAGCCTAAATGATGTAATGAGAGGTCCCAATGGTAGTGAGTCAACATGCCGTTGGGTGGATTTGTTGTCAGATTTTGTGGGGATTACAAATCTTTGGGTAATACCAAAGGAAGTAGGCAAGATATATTACACTCTCGCTCATCTAAGAAGCTTGAGTTCATGTCGGTACTTAAACTTACAAAGAACATATGCCCTAAGGGTATTATTCTACATTTCATAGTAATTTTCATTTATATTCAAATTAATGCAATTTAAAGACTATAATATTTATTTATATTATATTCGCACTAATAATGTTATTTCTAATCGGGCCCGCCTTTCACCATCCGAGAATGAGACAATAAAAGAGTTTTATGGAGTGGTTTTGAAAGTTGGAGATGGTGAAATTGTGGTGATAATGATGGTGAGGTAGAATTCAAAAACACCAAGACATGTTGATCCGTTCTAGGCACCAATTGACGCGATCGTTAAGAGTACATATCCAAACTTATTATCCCATGTCGGTGATGGTAGGTATTTCCAAGATAGAGCTATTCTTTTTCCTACTAATGAGATCGCATAACGCAGGTCAATGATTATATAATGTCCATTTTACTCGGAGATGCCACCGAAGTTCAAGAGTTCATGCCATTTGTCCCGCTGAAGATGACATCGAATAGAGAAGATGTTTACTCCGCTGAGTTCCTAAACACTATTAAGGCATCCGAATACCAAACCATAATCCATTCAAGATCGGCACCCTATTATGCTCCTTAGAACATTGACCGTGCCATTTGTACGTAACGGCATTAGATTGATTGTCACCGCAATTGGGAAACATGTTCTTGAGGCTAAGACCATACATGGAAAGAATGTCGGAAAGAAGGTTTTCATACCTCAATGGTACTCACACCTTCCGATCTTACTAAGTTTCCTATTAGATTCCAATGAGACAATTTTCTATTTCATTGATATGCCATGACAATAAACAAGAGTCGTGGACAATCACTTTCTCATGTTGGACTCTACCTTCCAAACCCTGCTTTCAACAATGGACATCTATATGTGGCATTTTCTCGAGAGTAAAGAAGAAAGGGCTAAAGGTGTTAGCGCTTGATGAGGAAGGTAATCCAACCAATACAACAACCAACGAAGTTCACAAATAGGTTTTAGCCTCTTCGAGGCATTATATTTTTTTATAACAACTTCAATGTTATATTACAATTTATTTTATTTAGTTAATTAACTAATGTTTACTATGTTTTATGCAGTTAACGAAGATCCGGATGCTGTTTGAGATTCATTAATTTCAATTATTATTTACAATTCAAAACGATATTCACCTTCAACTGATTTATTAGTTTTATCTTTTGCTTTATACGTATGTATCCTACTATCATTTTTCATCATAAGGAAAAGTTACAAGTAACGCACGCACGGTTAGTACTAGTATAATTATGAAAGACAGATAATTATTCAAAAATTCAGCTACAGTACTCAAACCAAAACTGAATGACATATTTTTGTCCATTTATTCTAATTAATAAATACGAAAAAATACATATAATTAAGTGTAGTTTTCCTGTTCAAATTAAGGCATGTATGGTTAAATAAAGCGAAGAATCCGGGATAAAAGGTTTTATTACGAGAATTGTGTTATTACTATGTGTCTATTTATAATTGGGATAATTCAAATCTCAAATTACCCATCAGATAGGCGTCCACTGTATAAAGTCTACAACATTCTAATATTATACACAATAATATAAAATGAGATTATTCACTAGTAACCGATGCATAATGAAATATGCGATATAGCATGCTTTTATACCCTCGTTTTTTGCCTTAGATGCAATATTTGTATCGTTTTATGGTCAATTACCAACTTTGCGTGTTTTTTGTAGGTCATGATCGCGTTTTTGAGAAATTGTACGATTTCAGACACCAAAACGGCATAATTGTGCCAAATTGAGACGAATGAGCAAATGTGTCGAATTGACCGTTGCACGGAGTTCGATGAGTCAAAACATGTCATGCACCAACCAATGCTAAGATAATTGAAGATGCAACAACTTTTTAGAATACCACTTTTCGAGGAAACGGTTACTGGGTTCAAATTGAAGAACGAAGAAACAAATTCAAGTCAAGATATCGCAGATGGCGTCCGCTTTCTCTTGGCTCATGCTAGAGCCCGCTTCCTAAAACCTTCCATCGAGAATGGCGCGAGCTCGATTTCCACACTATAAATATAACCTCAGGTCTCATAATTCTACATACCATAAAGCGGCCTCCCGAGAGAACCAAAGATCGGGAAGTGAAACCCTAAACCGGCTATCGCTTGTCAGCACCTGCATGAGGAAACCCTAGAAGCAAGACGAAGACATCGTGAGACTGCTTCTTCTTCCTTTCTCTAGTTTTCGATTTCATTCTAGATTACTATGAGTAGCTAACTTTCTTTTGTAAAGGGCGAATCAACAGAACCTTTTGCTACTTCTTTATATACCGTGGATACATTAATGAATTAGTTTTAAAACGTAATTCGTGCTTATTCTTTATTCGGTCTCGATTTTTTATGGGAAACTTACCATCGACTTGGTAATGGATTATACATTATCCCGTATGATTTGTCCAAAACGTGACGAGATAGTGTGTTGAGTGACACAAGACATCAGTCGTAAGTGAAGGTGTCTCGATTAACTATGACTTAATCTTTGCATGTTTCTTTTGTTGCATGTAGACGGCTAGTACGTTGTTCGATTCTAAGTAGTTGGGAGTAGCATGAGGAAGGTCGGAATCCTTTACGCCTTTCCATAATTGATTTAAAAAAGCAATTAGTGGTTTACCGATTTAATTAATCTATCTGCGATCAACTGCTTACTTTTATGCATAATTTACCAACGTTATTTGCTTGTTCCTATGAGGACTTCCACTTATAAATTTAATCTTGATTTTATTTAGGGATGTGGTGTTCTACAATCTAAAAAATCTAAATCGAAGTACATCAAGAATTTAATTTGAACGGTAAATATTATATGAGTGAGATCAGACATGACCTGAAACTACATTAGAAGTGTTACCCACATTATATGGAGAAATATTATAAAATGTGATAATTCTATTTGTGGTCCTTAGATCCTGATCAATTGCTGTTGCATGTTATAGCATACTCACACATACCGTAATGGCCTAAGCTACATGTCTGTGGAGGGTTGATGGCATGTATACCAAACCAAAGACGCACAAAAGTGAGGAATTCGTAAAATGTGAGACATACCAAAATGTAGAGACTAAAAGAGCCCAATGATGGCCAACCAAAAGCATAGGAGTCAAAGAAACGATCAAAAAAATAGTATGCCAAAAGAAAAGAAAATAAAAAAATAAAACAAAGGAGCAAGTAGTCTATGTGAAGCAACCGATGGAGTAATTACGATGATAGAAGAGAAGTTGAAGATTTGTCATTACGAAGATCGAAGTCGAAGGAAGGAACTCGGTGTCCAAAAGGACAAGTCCCCACGAAATACCCTTTATTCTACCTTGTTATCTTTTAATGATACTTGGCCTTGCATTCCTCTATATATTATCCTACCTATTTTACTTAACAAGCCAACTCGGTAATTATATTGATTTGTGCCTTTGACTTTTGGGAGCGGTGGATCGCATAACGTTACCAAGCGAGTAATGATTCAAGTACACCTATAAGGACATTGGTTACATTTGTATTCAGAATCATTTGCAGGAATGATGCTTACTTGTTACTTATTTGTTGTGGAGTCATAAAGTTGGAGCTAAACAAAGCGAGTCAGAGAGATTGAAACCCTAGAAACTCGGGTTGCATGTCTATGTGGTGGTTTATTTTACGCTTCATTTCACGATCACTTCTTAATTATCATTATCGCTTGCTCAAGGATGAGCAAGAACCGGTTTTGGGGGTGAAGTGACAATGAAATGTGATATAGCATGCTTTGTAATTCTCGTTTTTGCCTTTTAGATGCAATATTTGTATCGCTTATGGTCAATTACCAACTTCGCTTCATGCAGAGTCATGATTACGCTGAGGAATCGCACAATTTCGCACCAAACAAGGCATAATTGTGCCAAATCGAGATGAAGAAGCAATACGCCCGGGTTTACACAGCTGTACCGGAGTTCGAGGAGTCGTAATACGTCATGCGACCAACCAATGCAAAGATAATTGAAGATGCAACAACTTGTAGAAGACCACTTCGAGGAAACGGGTTAACGGGCTACAAAAATTGAAGAAACGAAGAAAACAGATTCAAGTCAAGATATCGCGGGATGGCGGTCCATCAGGTACCGTAGAGGCATCAACGCGTCCACGGGCGATCATAGCCAAGCCTCCTCGGATTCTCCTTGAGCTTTCTCTTGCTCGTCAAAGGCTAGAGCCAGGCTTCATAAACCTTCCTTATTGAAGAATGGCGGCCAGAGCTCGATTTCCACACTATAAATATGACCTCAGGGGTCTCATAATTCTACACATACCATAAAGCGCGCTCCTTAAGAGAGAACCAGTCCTTGGGGAAGTGAAACCCCAACCTGCTGGCCGTCAGGCACCCAGAAGGAGGAAACCCTAGAAGCAGCAGCACGAAGACATCAGAGACTAAGCTTCTTCTTCCTTTCTTCTTTAGTTTTCGATTTTTTCCTAGATTACTATGAGTAGCTAACTTTCTTTGTAAAGGAGAACCGTCAGAATCGCTTTTTGCTACTTCTTTATATACCGTGATATATTAATGAATTAGTTTTTAAAACATAATTGTGGCCTCTTTTTATTCGTCCCACTTTATGTGGGAAAATCCTTACTGATTGTTTACTTGGTAATGTATATTATCCCAGCAGGATTTGTATGAAAACGTGACGAGATATGGTGTCGAGGACACAACACATTGTCGGTAAGTGAGAAGGTTTGGATTAACTACGACTTAATCTTTTCGCATGTTTCTTTGCCGCCAGTGTAGGCTGGCCCAGTACGTTGTTCGATTCTAAGTAGCCGAGTAGTATAGCGTAGGAAGGTCGAGAATCCTTTACGCGTTGATTTAAAACAAAGCAATTAGTGGTTTACCGTGATTTAATTAATGTCTATGATCAATCATGCTTACCTTTCTCGCATACAATTTTACAAACGTTATTTGCTTGTTCCTTATGCTAAGTGTCCGAAGAACGACATCCAGTCAACTTTCCGCTATAAACTGTGGATTTGAGGACTTCCTCTATAAATTTAATCTTGATCAGATTTAGGGATTAAGGTGTTCTACAACAAAAATGAAAATCTCGGAAAGGTGCACATCAAGAATTTAATTTGAACGATAAACATATTCTATGAGTGAGATGAACAAGACCAAACTACATTAGAAGTGTAAACTATACGAGAAATACTATAAAAATGTGATAATTCTATTTGAGAA
The DNA here is from genome assembly GCA_026545765.1 of Plantago major. Classification (NCBI taxonomy): domain Eukaryota; kingdom Viridiplantae; phylum Streptophyta; class Magnoliopsida; order Lamiales; family Plantaginaceae; genus Plantago; species Plantago major. The sequence goes on from JAIFAC010000057.1 coordinate 60,338, forward strand.
CCGGTTTGGTGGGTAAACAAACTCTAAGGTTACTGGATAATTACAAATTGGGAACTACATTTGAAAACTAAACCATACTATATGTAGAAAGTATTTTAATGAAGGATACTTCAACGGATGGATTCAATTCAAATGTAAACCAACGATAATAATTAAGATCATTTCAATTGGGAATTAAATTGCAGGATAAACTCAACTCTCTAAGATATTGATAAATGATAAGTATAACTTGGAAATCACATCTAATGTGGTTTATAAGGAGAAGTTTAACAATGTTGCTCGTAGTGTTATATTTGCTTTATGAAACCGTATTATATCTCCATTTGCTTGATTTTTAAAGAATTTTATGTCAGGCATCGGCATAGTCGCTGAAACTACTTCCGCCTTGGGAGGTCGAGTGGTGGGATACTTCTAGGAGAAACTATCTTCATCTTCTCTACTCACTTCCCGATTTCCATTCGGGGGTTCTTACAGGAAAAATGTCGTAACATGTTAAATTATATTTGTAGAATAATAATCTTTGTATATGTGGTGAAATTGACTATATACCCTATGAGGTTATTCATGGAACCAACTTATTGATTGGCGTCGCTTGTAAAATTTGTATTTTATTTTGGATTTCTAGATTTGAGAGACAGCTTTTTTAAAGAACATTTATATTTATTAATCAATGAGGTCAAGTACAATAGCAATTCGATATAACATATATGTTGTAAACCACATTATATGGAGAAATACTCTCTAAAAAATGTGCTAATTTTATTTGAGAACTCAGTTTAAGGGTAAAACAACCTAAGATTGTAATACCATTAAATTGGGAATTACCTTTGAAAACTAAACCATACTATATGTAGAAAGTATTTTAATGAAGGGATACTTCAAACGGATGGATTCAATTCAAATGTAAACCAACGATAATAATATTATTTCAATTGAAACTAAATTGGCAGGATAAACTCAACCCTAAGACCGTGATAAGCAAACTTGAAAAATCACCACTTATGTGGTTTAAAAGAAGATGTTTAACAATGTTTGGATTAGTGTTATATAATTGCTTATGAAACCGTATTATATTGCATTTGCTTGATTTTTAAATAATGTTATGCAACTCATTTGGTCAAGAAAACAACATCTCAAATACAAACGGGTGGGGAGTTAGATGTTGGTGAAAAAATACCGTAACGCGAAATTATGTTTTGTAGAATAATAATTCATGTGTGTTGGTGAAATTTGACCACATACCATCACGCGGGTTATGGGAACCAACCAACCTTTATTGACGTTGTGTTGCATAATTTCAGTATTTATTTGGTTCGGATTTGAGAGATACACTTTTGAAGAACATGTATATGTTACTAATCAATGTGAGAGCAGTAATGATCGATCTGATATAACATATATGTTGTCAACTCGTCGGGTCCCGAGCATTATGGTTGATCTCACCTCAAAGCATATCCTTCACGATGAATATATTTTTATTTTCGGAAATATTAGCATAAAAAAGTATCAATGATATAAGATTGGACGTTATACTATGCCACCGACACCAACGTTGTTTACAAATAAGTTTGATAATTAAATTTTCTATTTAATTTATTTTGTCCACCCTTTATTTATTAATAGCATTTACGTATACGCAGTGTTAATGATTTTTATATAAACTAATGAATATGTGATTTTTAAAATATTTAAAAATAATAAATAAAAGGAAGAAATCCTTTAAATGAGATTCAACTTACTGCACCTTCTACTTAAACAATGACACATACGTACGCATTGCATTCAAATCAATAAGTAAGATCAATCTGATAAGATTTAAATTGAATTATAAACTTAGTGAAATTTTTGTAATAAAGGGAATATTATACCTACTTTTGAATTAAAAGTAAAAGCTACAGACGTAAGCGTGTAGCTAAGTTAATATTAGCACTAACGGGTAGTTTAGTCTATTACTTAAGGGTATAATATGTGTGTTTGAAGTGAAAATCAATATTTCGTCTTAAATAAATATGAATATTTAAGTGAATTTATAATATTTGACATTAAGTGGTAAACGTTTGAAATGATTGTTTCACTTAATTCAAAATAATCACATAACGCTTATAAATCACCAATGTAGAAACTAATTAAATTTTATAAAACATAACAAACATAAAAAAATATTTAAAAATTAACTTTTAAAAGGAAAAATCAATATTCCGTAGTTGAAACAAACAACAAACTTTAGAACCTATATAACTCATTGTTTACATATATAAAATGGAATTTAAATATGTTGGTTCATGTTCGATACATTACTTGCAAATATCGCAAAATTAAAGCTATAACTACCTTATACATCATCATCGACATATTTTACATATTTTATATGTGAATTTAAGGGGTCGATTGTGATACTATATATCCCACATCTATTAATATATATATAACTCATGATCAAATCAAACGATATGGGTGTGAAAACTATCGGATTTTAGGGTCGGGTTGGGTGGTTATAAAAATAGTGCAGAAATAAAAGGAAAATTGCCCATTACACTACTCTAGAGTACCTCCTGGCTCATACTACTTGTATTGCATCCCTCCTGAATGCGTGTACAACAAGAGTGACAAATAAACAGTCTAGTTTTAGAGAGAGAAAGAGTTGGGGCTATTAGCTAGTTAGTTGTCTAACCCCAGCTTAGCTGCCTGCTACAAATGTACAGTACACCAACATAAGAAAAGCTTTGATCTTTTCATTTCATTCTCTTTGCTATTAGCTATGGAGTGTAAGATTTGTCTCAAGAAATTCCTAATGCAAAGGCTGTGGGTGCTCACATGAAGGCCCATTTTGCCCCACTCAAACCAAGCAAAGACTCACTGAGTCACTCGCCGTTTCTTCTTCCGAGTGCAAGATTTGTTTCAAGAAATTGCTAATGCCAAGGCTGTAGGTGTCACATGAAGTCTCATTTTGCTCTCTTCTCCTTCCTAAACACCACCGTGTCATCGACTGGTACTGAGTCACTCTGCCGAGTCGGCTTCTGCTTGCGGTTATGAGAGTGGGGAAGAAGAGAAGATCAAGGGTCATGTTCGAAAGCCTTTGGACAAAGAAGCTGAAGCAGATTTTATACCCCTGAGTTCGTTTCTGTTGCTAACTCAGTTGGCAGAAAGTCAGAGTCCGAGTCAACCTGGGAAGTGGTGGTAAAGTAAAACAGGTGTTTTCGCCAAAACCCATCTCGGATTACGGCGAGTTATCCACCGAGTTTGATGTCGCGTTGTGTTTGATCATGTTGAGGGATGTCCGCAACTCTCCATCAACTGACTCAGTGAGTGGTGACTCGGTATGTATCGGTGACTCGGAAGACACGTTACAAGTGTGAGAAATGCAAGAGGGTTTCAGTCACCTGCAAGGCTTGAGCACCCACAATAAGATTCATGAAAATAAAGGGGGAATGGAGATGGGTTTGTTAGAAGCAGAAAGAAGAACAAGAAGAAGAAGATTGTTGAACAAGAAGGAGCAGTGGAACTGTTCAGATGGAAAGTTACAAGTGCATGATTGTGAGTTTTGTGGGAAGGTTTTCAAATCGGTTTTTGGGTTTGCAGGGCATAGAAGATGCAGCATCTTGCTATTCTCGCGAAGAGTTCCGATGATGAGATTCCTAGCAGCCCCCTGCAAATCCATTGATCTCAATCTACCACCACCTACTGTTGAAGATGAAGAAGAAGATAGTAGTATCATGGAAAAGCTTATACTTGGTGGGGTATTGCCTAGTGTGGATAGCTAGCTAGTGATTAGAGGTTAAAATTGTCATCTCATCTATTGCCATTTTCTTTTTATGGGCACAAAAAAATTGATGTTCTCGCTGTGTGGTTTTGGGTATGGATCTTTTACGGATACCAATAAAATTTCAGACGAAAGATCTGATGATGAAGGATTATCTCGATATCGCTTTTTTTTTTCTTTTGTGTAAATACATTAGTCGCTTAATAGCGATTGTCAAGTTCCAAAAATAAAGATTACATATATTGGTGGAGAATCCAGAGCTTCCCATCTCCATCCCAATTATAGCCGAGAGTTGCTATGTGATCAGCACAGTATCTTTTTCAATTCAATATCCCATGGCATACGCAAAAGATGTTTATACTGTTCAACCAAAGCTACAGTCCTGCTTGGTGGCGATCCTTTCTCCGTCACCCACACAAACACAGTCTCTGAATCAGTCTCTACCATCAATCTCTGAAATGCGCTGCTCCCATACCATTTCCAAGCCCTTTTAGTAAGCTCTGAAGTTCTATATCATTCATCACCATAGATTGTCTGATTTGTTACCTGAAAGCCAGTTTCACCATCATCATGCAAAACACAGACGACTAAACTTAAATTTTCTAAAGGACGGCAACTACCATCAACGTTCAATTTCTTCCACGTAGAAGGAGGCTTTGTCCATTTTTTGAATATATGAAAAGTATGACATCCAAAAGTTAATAATTTTATTATTTTTATTGAATTCGATATTTGAAACATATTTTATACGTGCATGATAATTATTAGCTATTATGCTTGTTACTAAAGCATTATACTAGTAGGAAGCATAGTAGCATACAATTGGGTAATCCTATCGTACCAAAAATACATCAATTTCAAGCCACTTGCAACTTTTATATATTTATTTGTTAATCAATATCTTAATTACAATCGCATCTGTCATAACCTTTATTGAAAAGTATGGTATCTTAAGGTTGTCAATGTTGCTATTTTTTGTATGGTTGTTTAGTTATTTCTATAAATGGAACTTATTCATTCTTGCATTTCAACTTAATTTTTACTCTAGCTAAGGTATGGAAGCAATGACCTACAAGGAAATTTCGCTTGTTTTACAATTTACATTCTGATCTCAGTGGTCTGGCTTGTAATAACTCCAGTAGAATTTGGAAACATTAGGACTTGAATGGCTTCATTGTTTTAGTTCGTCATGACTTGTCTAGCTTTTTTTCGTGTTGTAATTCCTCTTGAACTCCTGTACCGTCTCTTTTTCATAATTTATAGCATAAGTTCTTTTTAAATAAAGACATAATACTGTACTAACTTTTGATAAGATTTTATTGGTCTAGTTATCACTTTCACTGTATAAGTAACTCGTGGTGCAAGAGGGTACTCATTGAAACTGAAAGGGAATTCTATAGGATGTTTCAGCTCGTTGAAGAAATAGTATGGCAATTGACATTCATAATCCATGTACATTTATTTTTAATAATATAACTACCAAGCTATTTAAATTTACACGATCTGCTAGATCTTGCAGATAGACCAATAATCTATCGATTGAAACCAGTAAGAACTATCGTCAGCCAGCTCTGTCCCAAAGTTCCAAGAACTTTCACATGGAAAGAAGATCACATATTTGAGTCACTGCACTTGCACTTCGTACCTTAAAGGCATCAAAATTCAGCTGAACCGGGTGCTCGAGGAAAGGAATTGCATCCCTTATATTGTCAATCCCGTGGCAAACTGTACAAGCCGTTCAAAGCCTAATCTAAAAAACCCAGAGTGGGGAACTGCAAACAGAAGGGATGAGACATTATTGAGTTTAACTGATAGCAATCTGTGTTGGAAAAGGAGCAGCAGAGTCCCAAGTTTTTAGCAAAGAAACTTTTGACCTCTTCAGGTCCAGGTTTAGTCTTCAAAGCTGTTTATGAAAAGCATTTGACAGATACTATCATATACAAATGTACAAACTACAATATGCATTTGAAAGATGTAAACAAATAATTGAGTGCATTTATCAGAAAAATTAGCTGAAATTTTAACAAGTAATGGGAGATTGAGGTAATATATCACCTGAACCGTAATGCCTCAGGTCAAGATACCACCAATAACTCTTTTGTTGAGCTTCAAGTCGCCCAAGCGTTGTTCTAAATAATCGAGGCGTTTTTTCCCTTTGGCTTCCACCAACAAGTTCGCTAACCTTATAAGACATGCAAAAAAAGAAAACTCATACTTCATCCGGCTCCAAGATCGGGACGCTCCGCTTTCATCCGGCTCCCGCTAACTTACTCTCGAGGTTTCATTATAGCATGTATTTGATGCTGAGTCCAATATCATAGCTATCTAAAAGTTGAAGATTAATGATCGAACACATACTCCAAAACAAAAGTGCATTAATTAAATTTCCGTAATGTCAAGTATAATCATGGTGCATGATCAAAGTCCCTATACTTTTGGGACTGAGGAAGCAAGAATTTTTGGATTGAAAAAGAAAGAAGAAAGAAAGAAAGAAGAGCAAAACATAAAGAAATAAATAAGACTGCTACATTGCTGTAGGAAGAGTATCTGAGCATTTCACTAAAGTAGAATGATAGCCTGTCATGAAGAATTGACTTAAGCTATGAGAAAACAAAGTGCAACGGAAAATTTAAGAGGAAATCCATGTGCATCAGAGATGTACCCGAGGAACCAACATATCCATGGCTGGCAATAGTCTTTCCATCATCATTTTGCCTCATATAAAATGCCTTGATCGCCTGGAGTAGTTTTTTTTTTTTTTTTTTTAATAAGAAATTCGTAAGCAGTTATATTTACATTGATTTACTACCAATGTAACTCTGGAAGGTGTTCAAACCTTGATAATCTCTCATAATAACAGGACATCCACCAAAAACCTCTTCAGGTGATGTACACTAGAAACGTGTTCACTTGCAGATCACATCCCCACATGTTACCTATGAGGGGAACAGAAACATAAATAAATAAATAATAATAATAATAATAAAACAAGAACACAAAAGGGAAAAAAGGAGTAAGCTGATGAATAGTTGCATTAGGACAATCATGTGTGGTACGCTTAGTATATTCTCGTGATGAGACTTATCCCTACCCACCAAGACTTCAAATCAAGAACATAGTATAAGACTTTTATGGGGGAATCCTAATACTAGTAAAGCTCTAGTGGTGATTGCTTTTCATTTTATTGATAAATGCAGTAACAGTTGCATTCAAATGAGTCCTCAAATATATAAAACCTTGAAATATTATATTATCTCTGACCAAGTCATGTGTAGCCTACTTCCTTAACGCCTAAACGACCAACACAAACATAATCCTCGATCCAGAAAAACTTGCCTGAATATAATGGCGAGAAGTAACGATATATAAGACCATGTATTGATGCACATATCTCATGGCAATAGAAGCAACTCGACAAATATCCTAGTTACGTAGAACTAGACTTCTATCATCTATGCAAACATGAAATTCAAACGGTAAAGATATAGGTCGAATTCCTTTCAGTTGTAAATAACAAAACGTCCAGTAGCTCAAAGATTTTGTCAAGTCATTGTATCTGTAGTCTCTGTAATAACTTAACAATATACTGGTTCTTCTCCTTGAGCCTCCCAGATCCCAAAACGCCCAGTAGCTCAAAGATTTTGTCAAGTCATTGTATCTGGTGAGCAATTTCTTTTAAGACAAGATAGTCGAGCAGCTAAAATTTGTTAAGCAGATTTGTATGAGTTAAATGCATAACACCCCCTGAGTTATTAATAATGTGCGAAACCCCTTAAAGTTAAATTCCAAACCCCTTGAAGTTATTAAAATGGGCACAACCCCCCCACCTCTTTATTTTTAAAGTAAAGAGGTTAAGTCTACAGCTCTCATTAGAATCGCACTATATATTTTGTTTATATTATCTTTTATACCAAATCAATGCAAAAAAAAAAAAAATCATTAGTTATTAAAATAATCACAAAATCCCGCTGAATTTTATAAAATCATTGTAATACATTTTACATGAATACTAAATATACATGATAATGATTCAGATTGTGCTTTGACCTGCTTGTCCAAATTTTCAAAATATTAAAATGAGCTTAAATTTGAGCTATTAAAAATAGTAAAACCTACTACTTTTTTCATGGTTAAATGAACAACAAAAATCGACTGCGTCACACACTAACTTGGTTATATAGCACCTTGAAACATATAAATAATGACCATAGATAATACTAATTAAAATTGTCACTACATATCATCAACATATACCAATTAGTCAATGTAAACGGAAAAAAAGTGAAGTAAAAGATAATAAACCCAAAACTACGAATGTCTAATCCACCTAGTTGCTAATAATTTGGAGTAAGAAAAACCTAAAAGAACATCCATTGTCTCACCTAACACGCATTTACCAAAAAAAAAAGAGGTGAGTGTTCCACTTATTAATGTTTTAATAACTCGGGGGGGTTTCGCGCACATTTTCATAACTTCAAGACTAATTTATTAACTTAGGGAGTTTCACATACATATTTTTAAATAACTCAGGGGTTTTGGTACTAATTTGTTAAATTATCGTAATGGGGTTTACGACATTTACAATAACTTAGGGGGTATTTTGCATTTAACCCCAGATTTGTATAGCGGCAGCTAGATTTTAATAACCGAAAGCTCCCAGGACAGCTCTAAGAATGACACTCCACTTAAAAGAAGGCATTATGGCATTAAAGGCGTACAGTATATAGATGAAGATACATACTGGAAATTCGAACTTCTTGTTTGCTTTTAGTAGAAGTCCAACTGCATCGAGTGTAAGACAACTGAACAAAACTTTTCTCAACAACGTCCTGGCAACAAACAAGAGATGAACATTATGCTAGATGAACAAGCATTCTTTAATTCTCTTGTCAAAGAAGTTTCATTGAATGATTAACATGGTAAATGCATGTAAAAATGAGCTTAAACTCTGTACACTTAGTCTTTTGATGATTCCTTTCAATCCAAGTATTAAAGAACTCCATATCTTCCTTGTAAATTTTCAAGAACATGTTGCACCTTCCATCCCAAAATTTAAAGTGAGTTAATTTCAGCAAATCAAATGGATACTAAACAAAAATCTAATTACAGAATTAGAGAACGATAGGTGTTTACCAAGTAACATTTACATACTGAGATAATGGAGTTGCACAGGCCATGTCATCGTCAAATCAGCAAATGCAAGTTCTGGTTCAATCATCTTGAGGAAGAGAAATTGAAGTTCAAAATCAGCTGGTCTACAGACCACAAAATGTACTTGAAGAAAAGAAGCAAAACAAATTGAAGATATATGACAAACTCAGAGTAAACAAATAATACCCAAAAATTCAGCCAAGTGCCTAGATGTGTGAGAATTTTCTGCTCTAAATGTTGGACCAAAAGTATACACCTGAAGAAAAGCAAATATTTATATTAGACAGTGGAGAAAGAAATTGCAAACAGGCAATACTCATACAATTGATTATACAAATAGAAATATGATAGAGAGACAAAGATCTTTAAAAAAATTCTGAAAGAAGTTAATACGGCCAGAGAGAGCTGTAGCATATGTTTCAGCATTGAGTTGTCCAGACACTGTCAAAAATGTTTCGCTTTTCCAGCAAGAAGTCCTGCCAATGAATAGAGTAAAGGAACTAAATTCAGTGGCAGAAACACAATTGAGAAGCTTGAACAATTTCTTGCACTGTACTTTGTGATCTGCATGGCATCAGATATTGCCCATAGGACTTGACTTGATGCTTTTAATTTTTTACCAAAATCAATTTGAGAATTTAAGAGACAAATAATACAGGTCAGACCGAACAAATGCATAAAGCATAACAGTAATTCTTTACTATGTATTATCTGCATACATATAAAGGCATAAATGTAGATCAGCAGGCTGAAAACCCATCCCAACCCAAAAAAATATATATATATTTGACAAAAATCAGCAGCAAACAATACCCAAAATTCAGCTGCTAGTGTTTTCTCAAATACCATGGCAAAAAGGAACCACATTGTACATTTTCCTGAGCATCATTTGTGAAAATGTTTTAAGGTGGTCAAAACTCATAGCCCAGTATAACCCACCCAAAGCATAACAGTAATTCCTCCTTGAACATTATCTGCAGAAAGACAAGTATAGAAGCATAGGGAAGTTGTTATGAGCAGGTAGAACTTTTCACAATATTTACTGCTTCTCAGTGTAACTCTAGTTAGTGTCGGTATTCTTCCACGCCAATCGAAAGTAAATAACTGAAATTTACTACTACTACTTAATTATTCTGCTTCCTAGATGACAAAACAGTATTGGAGACTCAACATCAAGAAACTAGAAGTGACCTTTAGTCAACCAAACAGACATAAAGTGAAGAGACGTATCTGAGAAAAAATTAAATAGATAATACACACAACTTCAAGCTGACTGAAAACTCCCAGTGCAGCAAGTGGCTCAAGATATGAAGGCAAATACGAGCACGAGAAAATTACCTGGGACTAGGTCAACTAAACCATCCTTCATTGGGATGGCACCTACTGGAGATCCTGTAGCTTCACCGAAGTTTGGAACCTGTTCCAGGAAAAGGTACACTGCTACACCAGCATGGATAAAATAATCCATTATTCAACATGAGCAATATTAACATTAGTAGAATTGGTAGATAGCTCCTGCACAACAACTTCAGGTAAATGGAGTCAGAAGTTTTTTTTTTATGAACATGACACACACACACCCCCCATCCAAAATACGAGATTGGAAAAGAAAATATTCCAACATGTCAGATATACAATCCTTACATTGTTATCATGTAAAATTAGCATTTAACTTATAATTGGCAAATATTAATATTTGGAAAACACACGGATGAGTTCAACACCCACAGAAATGACCACCAGCCGACACTAATCTAAATCACTTAAGGATGAGAAAAAAGAACGGTTGTGGGGGAGCTAAGGCAAACTTGCAGCATTCTGAATACATGGATAAGCAACTGTAAAAAACCGAGCAAGAGTTTTATCAGAAAGTTTGTAGTACTTCTACTAATAGTACTTACCAAGGTTGTTTGCACAAAACTGTTCGCCAGCTCCTTCACAATCTGAAGCAGTAATAATTGGACTGGAGAGCCAACAAAGCCATTTTCTTGGAAAAATTGTGTGTGGTATAGGACAAAGCATTCCTCACTCTTGAAACCTAAAATTCAAACATGGAGATACCAATGAATCATCAAAAGTAAGAAATAACTCGATGCATAACCAAATAACCAGCAAACTAAGAGAAGAACATCTCCCTTTTCTGGAAACGTAATCAGAAGAATCTATTAGTATAAAAATCTGTATACATACAAGCCATGTACCTCACGATAGTAAGGGAATTCATTAAGAAATTTTGATAAATAAGCATAGAATGAGAGCAAGACAATAGCCTATGATTTAAACCAAAAAACAAACCTACTACATAGCTAGTAACATTTTGAGAGGTAAACGATAGAGAAAATAATAATTATAATATAGATGTAGTAGCAGCAATAGCCAATAGGACGCATAACTAAGTTTATAACTTGAATGGATGAAATTCAGGATTCTTTGTGGATTGAACAAGGCAAAAATGTGATAAAATGATAATATGTTATCATTTATCCAAGATAAAGAAAAGATTATCAAAATCCTTATGTACTCCAATGATCTCCTGTTGACCAATCTCAGCCACCCAAATTAGCACCACAGCCCTTCACAATTTCCTCTGTCCTGCTGTGTAATTAACTGATCTTGATCCATTATGCAATTGTGAAAAACTTTACCTAGTACAACACCTTACTAAATGACTTCCATTATTTACACATACATGGGTGTTTGGCTAATAACAAAAAGAAGAGAAGTCAGACTTACACTTTTCAAAAGTATTTGTTCTTGGTCAAGATGAGCCTTAGTTCTCAAGAACTCTCTGCTGACTCCTTTTCTTCTGAATAGGAAAAGAAGCATCACACTTGCCAACCTAAAAGATCATTTATAAGAAACAAAATGTTAGATATACAAAATGAGATATCAAAGAAAATACTATACTTTTTTATTGCTGGTCTGAAAAAAATGACTGCACAAGAAACAGTTGTTATTATGCAATATATGTATCACAAGCAACCTGCAGGTAAGGTTGTGTCTAAATAGAGATCCGTGACTTTGTGCAACCAACTTAAAAGTTGATAGACGGCCTCCCAGGAAACTTGCACGACTTTCATGGTATAGCCGTTAGTGTGAATTGAGTATGGTATTGATATATCATATATGCTTAGAGTTGGTCAAGGAGAGAATCTGTTTTAGAAAGTATTCAGAGTTTCAGACTGAAGTTTTTCTCGCCAAATCAGTAGATAAGTGTGTTTACGATGTTTTAAAGGCGTGTGTGCTACAATTATGTATGTGGTGCCGGATGAGGCAGTGGACGACTGCTTCAAATTGTCCTTCAATATAGTATCTAGGTTTTACTACAGGATTCACTCACAGATTATCATAATTATACATTATGCAATACAATTGTAAATAAAGATCCAGTATATGTTTAGCAATCTTATCTTATTCATACAAAGTCAAACGTTAAAAAAAAAAAAAAAAAAAAAAAAAACTCTTTAACATGAACGTAGCTCGATTCATTATTATGTTAACTAAATACACAGCCTTCTAAACGAAAATAAAGTTTCAATGCCAGTCTCAGAAGGAGAAGGATTTAGAACAATCAACTTGATATAAAAAAATAAGGGAAAAAAATTACATTAGAAGCATATGCTAATTAAGAGTAGGGGGGTCTTTACTTAATACAAGTTTGTCGTGACTTTCAGTCTCTATTTTTTGCTTCGATCCTTGACTGCTTACTACGGTACCTTGTATCCATACTGGAAGCCCTCAAGTTGCAATTGAATCCATCCTCCACCTTTCCAAAAGTATCAACAACCAAAATGTGAAACGATCATAGGTCAAAAACCATTTACTTTCTAGATTGAATAAGTGACAACACCATTTAAGTTGTAGAAATTTACAAGGCAAACCAGATCATGACACAAAAACAACTGGCAAAACACATCACAGCAAAAAAGTAGTCCAGGCAACAACAGGAGCATAGCTGCAATAAGTTATAATACTAACAAATACTTGATTATGTATATTTGGCTCAGACATCCCTATAAATAGAGAATCTTTCGAGAAAAAGCAACAGGATTGGTTCCCCCACCCCCAAAAAAACCAATCACTTCCAGAAGAAAAGAAAAAGGAGGAGATTGATTGAGTAAGACTCAATCGACAACTATTTATTCAGTTGATATTTCACATTAGGCAAAAGTAGGGCAACTAAGGGCGGATGCATGAGTGCATGAGTCACCAGACGCTTTCCACTGATCTCAATATTATTCAACGTAGGGAAGAAGACAACACACAACTCTTGAAATGTAAAGGCAAACAAAAATAGTTTAGCTATTATATCAAAACTAGTTAAAACCGTTCCTTATCAATCTTGACGCTAGCAACTGAAAATTTAGCTTGACCAGGTGGTTGTATGATTCAAGTGTGCAGCAATTTACTTGCCTCGTTAACTAGTTGATTTTAGTTGTTTCTGTTGTTCTTCCCATTTTAACTTTCACCATAAAGTGCTAATCTCGGATTGAACAAAAGAGTGAACACATATTATTACCTTTTAGCTTGAGCAGAAAGAGAGCCTAATTAATCCTGGTATGTTAATTTTAAGGCATTAAATAAAGAAGAAGAATGAAGTGCATGTCTTAAGAACGCCACAGCAACTCTATCCAGGAAAAGAGATTGAATATTAAGTACACAGACAAGCCCATTTTACAAACAAAACTCCAGTGTATTTTCCAGACACGCATTTCTATGCCATCAGATATCATCAATGACCACTTTTACACTGATTCAGGGACTGTATGTTTTACTACACACAATGCATAAAATGCAATGTTGATGTATTCGATTCGCTATAAACTTAGCTGCTAACATTTTTAACACTTTATGAATGCAAAGGCTCAAGTTACAGAGCTAAATGTACAGATAAACCGCATGCACCTGATCATAACCTTCAGTATCTGAACTGGCCACGATTACATATTGGAAAGGCAATGTTAATATCGATTCGCTACAACTTAGTCGCTAACATTTTTTAACAAACTATTCTAATGAATGCAAAGGTGCAAGTGCTCAAGTTACGAGTTTAAATGTAGAGATAAAACCGCGATGGTACCTGGATCATAACCTTCGGTATCTGAACTCATCGCCATTGCATATTTGAGAGAGGCAATATTAATATCAATTCATTACAACTACGTGGCTAACATATTTCAACAAACTCTTCTATGAATGCAAAGGCTCAAGTGCCTGCTACATCGCGAAATGTAGAGATAAACCGAAAACGTACCTGATCATAAACTCTTCAGTATCTGAACTCATCACGTATTGCATATTGAGAGACAAGAGCCATCATTCACCTGCTCAATCACAGAAGAGTAATTCCATTCCACCCACTCCAAAAAAATTCCATTTCAAACTCAAAACGTAAAAAATTCCAGCATTACTGCAACCAACACGAATCAAAAACATTACCTCAATAAACGGACACTGCTCTGAGCCCCAAGTGTTCTAACCCATCCTTTAACAACGAGAGTTTCCTCTAAGCCGATCTAATCCTTCATCAGGACTTCCTTTAATGTCCGCAATCTTCAATTCTCCTCCGAAACTCACGAATTTTAAGCCTTTGTCAAATTCGAGAGGCTCTGAATCGTAGCCTCGCCGGATGAAACGGCGGCGGAGGAGCAGTTGTGATGTTGGCGGGAGAGGTGAGGAGAGGAGAACAGAAGCGGCGGAGTGTTGAGTTTGTGGTGGCTGAGGACGGAGAAGAGAGGTCGGGTGGCTCGGAGTAGCTGGAGAGTGGCGGCGGCGGGAGATATAGCGGCTGCCGCCATTTTTATTTCCAGTTCACGGCGCGTGAGCTATCATGTTAGCCTATCGGGATAGACCCCTGCTACAGGCCACTGGCTACAACTTAGCAGCTTATCTGAGTCAAAGTCAATTAATTGGGCTCGATTCAACTTCTCGCTACATGAGACGGTATGAATTATACCCTTCCGCTCAATTCAATTACCCGCTACCGCCTACATGCTTTTAACAAAAAAGTTTAATAAAGTGATAATAAAGTATAAAAAGAATATAGCATAAAGTGATGGCAGAAATTTCATTAAAGAAATCTTAATTAAATCGAGCATCGCAAAAACGAACGCGAATTTGAACTCGGACGGAGTGAGTATAAATCATTAGAGCCACTTATTAACTTTTGTAATTATCTTTTCATACTTCATCAATTATGCCTCCTCGTATTTTAACGCTCATCTATTAATTTATTAATATACTTCAGATGCATTTACGTAACATACTACGCGCTAAAGCATTTTTATATAAAAGATGAATTTGTTATCGAAAAAGAGAAAACATGAAGGAAAAAATGAAAGAGAGAAATCACGCCACCCAGATTCAACTCAGACCTCCTACTTAAACAAAATGAAGATACGGTACGTATTTCACCATTCAAATTCAAATTAAATAAAGTTTAACTGGATTTATATTTAAATCAATTACAAATTTAATGACACTTAATCAGAAATTATTATACTACTTTAATTACATCCCTTAAATTTTGTCTCAAGAGGTAAATGGAACAGGTGAGTAATTAATTTGATATTTTATGCGAATTACTTGTTAGAATAATGTACATACTTTTACCATATATATGTTGATCAAAAATTACATATTTAAATTCAAATATTGTTGATTTAATATACCATTGCATTTGCACATGTATAATCTGCATTATTATTTTATGTTAATTTGTCTCGAAAACATCATCGTTCACAAAAGCTGTGTATATTTATTTCTCTTTTCCTTTTCTTTTCTTTTCTTCACTTGATAATTTGCTTTTAAATTTAACTCGACTTAGTCTTATCCACTCATTTCGAGTTTTGTTATGATTTTAACATATTTAGGCTTTGTTTAAAGTAAAACTAAAGCAGAAATTTTACAGGTGAATTTAAAATGCAAATTTACAGGTAGTTTGGTTTCAAATAAATTTCGCTTAAACGCAGAAACATATGAAGAAATTAATAAAATGAATTTTACCTGCTTTTTATAAACTAGACATAAAAGTATTACCTTATTTTTCTTCGCCTTTAACCTTTCTTATCGTATTATTAGTCTATGTTTTGAATAATAATATATCATATTTTTGTCCAATAATTATAATATATATTTAATGTATTTTACATCGCCACCTTTAATAACATCGCCAAAATTATTGGGGAAACAGTTAAATAAATCGTCACAAAGCATTTTAACTTAAGAATTGAAAAAATTAGTAATTGATGTGTATAGAATCATCAAGATAATATCAGCGTATGTAATGACAGAATTCGTTGCCGGCTTTATAATACGTGTTTTTACTTCTTATTTATTTTAGTCTAATTTAGGTAAGTAATTTTGGTAGGATATTTCTCAATAAAATATATAACAAGCTCCTTCTTTTCAAAAAAACTACTGAAGAAAGGTTCTTTCCAAATTAGTAAAAAGAAATGCTACATCAAGAACAGCTTTTTATTACTAATTAACGGTCAAAAAAGTTTCATTGAAATTGCTAAAAAGCTAGTGGTAAAGAAATGATATTAATTTCCGGTAACATGGTGGTAAAAGTAGCTAATGTTCTTTTGAGGTAATAGATGAGAATTTACAAAATTATTGTAGATTTTTCAATAATAAAGGAAAATCATACTCTCATTTTCACCCTAAGTGTATATAGCCCAATTCACCTCAATCATTAAGAAAATCGAGCATTTTACAATGCCTGATTAAAAATACAAGCTCACTCGAAATTTATAACCATCCAAAATAAATAAAACTGAAGAATGACATCCTGTAAGAACCATAACATCCCATCAAAATAATTTTGGGGAGAATATGATGCATTTTTATAATTTTAATATTTTTGAACAATTTTCATTTTTATATTTTTATTTTAATACATTTTGTAATGTTTATATTTTTATAATTTTTTACAATTTTTATAATAAATATTTTTAATATTATTTAATTATTTTTATAATATTTATTTATTTTAATATTATTTTTAGAATTTTTATTTGATTTTACAAATTTTTAAAAATTAAAACTACATTATTTTCAATAGTCAAAATCCAGAATGAATAACGAGGTGTTTATTACACGTGTCACTATATATATATATATATATATATATATATATATATGTAAGATTATGTTTCTCGAGTAAATCACTTTTATTTGGGACGGGATATCTAATCCATTTGAGAACCTTCTTGTTCAAATTACCAGGTAGCTTATAACTGGTGTAGGAGTTCCCCTTCAAGTTCAACAAATATTTCTTTTGTACATAAAATGTAATATGACCAAGGAGACTTGCTAGGCCTTATAATCTTCATTTTTAATAATTCAAATTCCTTTCTAAAGATTCTAATAATTCTAGTTCATTTGTATAGGTCTTGCTCTTAAAGAGGAATTTTATTTTCTTCAAAATCATTAATATTGTAAGGTAAAGTCATAATATGCTTTTTTCAAAATATTTTGTCGGTATCACTTCTTGTATGCAATTCAATGCCTACCATTTGCCTATTAAGGCTATTGTTTCTGTGGTAAATGTCCCTATAACAATTTTAATTTTGACATACCATTTTTGTAGGTAATTTCAGATAGAGCATTTATGAATGATTTCATTATCTTCCTTATTTTCATTATCAACTTTGTCGTAATGCTTTTCTTTAATTCATCTTTTAGTCTTTAAAATTAAAATATCTTGTTTCATTTCTTCATTTTCCGCCTTTAATTGTCTTATTTCGCTTTTTACTTCCTTAACTTCTCGTTGAATATCATTAATGTAGATGTTGTTTGTTTTGTGGGAATCAATGTTTTTACACGCCTTTGAAACTGCTTTTTTGTTTATTCAAGTAAGTTTTCGTCCTTTTTCTAAAATCATATCTTTTAATTTATTTAGATAATTATCTTTTGTCGGTGGTCTTCAACCGATCAATCATTTCAAATATTAATTCATATACTGACTTTGTTTTGTGATTACTAAAAGTTTCTACAATTGTAAACACTTTTCCCATTTGGTCAGGAGACAGAATACTAATCTTCTTCTTCCTAATAATCATAAGTTTCATCATTATCCGAATGAATTTGATTAAATTGATGATCTCTTTATCTGTCTTTATTCTTCCATCGTAACTTATTTATGTTATACGGTGTTTAAAAGTTTTTTAATTGTAATTCGTCTCAAATTAATTTCTTCATTCACCTCAAGTGTCGCATAATGTCCAGGTCTTACACTTGGTGGACATATTATTTTGTCTAGGGGACTTTATCTTTTATATAAAATCTTTCTTTTTCTTATATAAAACTATTTTGATTATTTGGTATGTATCTTGCTTATCAATTTTTTTGTTGGAATATTTTCTCTTGTAAGGTTTTATGTTTGCGTATAGGCTTTTAATCGGGGTTTGATTTTATCAAACCAAACCGCTCACTTTCCCCAATTCCTTTCTACTTACCATATTTTGTTTCTTTTAGTCGATTTTAATTTTAAATCATTACAAATTGTAATCCCATGATTTATTTGGTTTATAATTTCTCCGTGATGGCATTGTTTCTATATTTCCATTGATGTTTTTAATCTTTTCTTACCTTTTCCGCAAATAACTTTGGTAATCCTCAAATAAATTTTTCTTCCACAATAATTATTCGGATCATCCTTTCTTTAAATTTTTGTAAGGAAAACATCTTTGAACACCATTTGAAATCCTCGAGGCTTACATTTTAGATTTTGTAAAATTTCCTCAGATTTCTTTCACTATACCAATTAGGATCACCAACAAAATGAAGTAAAAATAGTGTAAATGAGGGAAGCAAATGCTACCAAATTTGTCTATTATTATCATCTAGAATCATATTCCATTGTCATCTTGTTTAATACTATCTAATATTACATTTTGTTCTAATGGTGTAAGGAGTTATCCCACCATCCTTTTAATTGTCCAATAAATCCTAAAATTAAAGTTTTTGCAATAATCAACTCAAATCCATTCTATTTCCATGTATGTTTGATATGACTACCATTTCTCAACAAGTTTTTATAATCCTGATATTCTCATTAACCAATCTATATTCCACTCAGGAACCTGATCCATTAAAAGTCCTTCGAGTATGTGTTCCTTTCAATCGATGTCTGGGGAGTGGTATAGGATAGAAATTTTGTGTGTTCTACAGAAAATATGATTACTATCTTCTTGACTCCACCGTAATGGACAAGCTTCTAATGATTTTTTAAAGTATTTAATTTTTTCTAAATTCAAACCTCCTAACTTAGAATTTATTTTCCTAAGAATCTTTGCTTCTCGCTAACTTAGGTTTATACTCATTGATTTTAAAAAGGAAATTTGTGTATCCGCTATTCGTGAAGTATGTTCTTTACTTGAGGATGCTAAATTTGTTTCAACTGGAGATCATACCTAATTCTTTTCTATACTATCTTCTATTTTTCTAATTGTTTTCTCGCATAAATGTAAACTTATATTAGTGTAATTCCTTCGCTTCATTCCCCACTCATCTTTCTTTGTCACCGGTGAAGGAATGGCGCATAATCTATGACATCTCTAAAACCCTTGTTCTTGTACAGTTTAAAGGTGGAAATTCACATGATACTGAGCTGTCATATTTCTTTGTAAAATAAGATTTTGTTTGGTTAAAACCGAAAGCTTATCATACTTTTGAAAAAATATAAAAATGGTATATGATTTTGTGTAGTAAATCCATAAATTCATACCAACTGCTTTTGCGACATTCCTTGTTTTTCGAGAATGCTCTTAAGGAACCATTTTTTCTTTTCTTGTTTGTTTTCGCCACCATAAAATCTTCTTTTTTATCAAACTTTATCTATACAAAATTTTTGTCAAAACGAGAGCTTGAAAGATTCGGGGTGAAGTTGGTTTATCCTCTTCTCTGTTGTTCTAAATCATTTGTGCTATCACTAAAGCCTTGTGAAGTATAAACGTTGGGTAAACATTTTATGTGTTCTAACTCCTTGAAAATTATGTTCATCCCTTTCAAAAATACTAAAAGAATTTCTATGGAATTACTCCCAGATAAATATTCACTATTTCTCTGTGGAGCTATAATCTCTAAATGACATAGAACTTTGTCTGTTAAATTCATACTAACCCCTCCATCCGTGGTCTACTATATTTTCTATTTCAAGATTTTCTATCGGTTCTGCGATCTTCGTATTGTTCGTATGAAGCAACCAAGCTTCGTAGAAGATTAACATTTTTCCATTCTATAGCTTAGGAACCGTAAGATTAGATTCTTCACTTATTAATTTTCCAAAAGATAGTTTGGTCCAGGTTTTTCATAATGTACCGCTTGACATTTAAACCCGTATTCATACAACTTTGTAATGTATTCTATAAATACTTCATATATATGAGAACCATGCTTCATTTTGTAATTATGAGTTTTTACATTTAAAGTAAGAATATCTAAAATATGTAGGTCACCGTGGATATGGTAAAATTCGGATAACAATTAAAATAAATTGGTCCATCACAAAGACTTGTTTCAATTAATCCTAAAAGGAATCTGAAAATCAAAATGTTCAGCATCTCTAAGCAACAAAAATGCTAGTATCTAATCCTTTCCTTGTTAAAGGTTTAATAGCAATTTGCATGTGTTACCCATATGTAAGAATTTGTATCCATTCACACCCGCTATATGTTTACTGACTTTTAGTGAATAAATGTAAAGTTTGTTGATCACTTACTAAAGGAAGGACTTGTTCTTCTGCTTTATACAAGTGTCGATCTAAAGTCTAATATATTTTGTTTATATATATTGTACTCTTATCTACATTTCCGTGATTTAAATTGAACAAATCTTTATCTTCCCAAGTATTTTCAATAGTAGATACTACATTTTCATTAGTATCCTACATGATGATGAGGCGTAGTTTACATTGTTCCCAAAAGCTTATTCATTAATCTTACCGCTTGATTTCCCTCGTAAAGCTAATTCAGTATCGCTCACACACCTATCCAAGGAATTATATGCGTGGTTCACCGTAATCAAAACTTACTACAAAATCAAGTTTGTTTAATCAATACTCTTTGGGGACTTTTACTGGGTTCGATACCATTTGTATCGTAGCATAGGGAAATATGTGTACATACATAATGAAGAATAGCCATAAGATTATAACATACATTTTAAGATACCTCAGAAAATCAAAACATCAGAGTAATGAAGAAAATAAACCAGATTATACCCTAGATAACTCAACTTTAACTCAATTTTAAACTTGAAATTTGATCGGATTACAATTCCGACTTTAACTTTAAATTTGATCCGACATGTGAATCAAAATTGCTAAGCTAACATTTTTGGGTGAAATTTTACATAAACATAAAAGAATCGAAGAATACAAAATAAAGAAAAACTTCAATACATTTTTGCTCGATTTCTTTTCTTCTCCGTCGTTTTTTTTTCTCATTCTTCTTCTCAACTTTGTGCCTTCTAAATAGACCAAACTTTCACCGTATGGACCTCGGAATATTTTCCTTCACATCCTAATATTGTTGCTTTATTTAGGCCGATTTTTCCTCTTTCTCTCCGATTGAATACCGTCAGAATCTTTCTTTTTGATTGAATCACCGTCGAAAGTTGTCTTTCACTTTATCCTTCTTTTTCTTTAATCGAGCAGCTTGGTATTCGAATCTATCTGGCTATTTTCTTTGTTTTACCTCTTTGATGGAGTAAAATCCTATAACAATGGCCCTCACTGCCTTTGTTCAAAATTAACGAGGAACTTGATTCTTCATCTTCATCAAGTAGCCAGTAATTGCTTTTCATCTCATCCAATGAACTTGCTTGAAGTAATCTTGTTTGAATGATATTTTTCATCATCGAATTCTTCATTTTGTTGAACCTTTTTGGAGACAATTTATTTGCTAAACTTTGATGAAATTCTGAACCATTCTCGATATGTCATTTTCTCCAGCTGATCGGGTGTCCATTTTAGGTTCCACCCATTTAACTTCGCTTCTTTGTTAACTAATATAAATTGCGATTTCATCATACAACATTTTGTAGGATTCTTAAAATCCGTGTTAAATTAAATTCTTTATAAAATTTAATCATCGTGGGGTATTTCAGGAGAACAACTTTGTTTTTGTACCATTCCAAAAGTACTCAAAATGATTTTTGAACTTTTGGGCGTGTGGAATATTTCGTAATGGTCCAAAATCATGACACCATGCAAAAACAAACAAGCTAGGGAAGTTCTTCCTCGAGGTGGTGTAGAGTTTTCCCATTGCTGAAGAAATACTTATATCATCGACTGTGTGATTGTTTGTAGAGGAATTTTGTCCAAGCTTGTATGTAATCAAAATAATTACAAATAAGACGGGGTTTTATCTCTTTCAGAGTATGCGGTTTCCCCAATCAACCAGACTAATAACTTTGTTGATGAAAATTTTCCGATAACCAAATGGCCGATAGTATCCTGGATGGTTTTTGAACTTTTGTTTCAATATGGAGAGAATTTGTTCGACCAAAATGTCCTCATAATATTGTTGTGGTTTCATGATTTTCACAAATCCCTAAAATTATATATATATATATATATATATATATATATATGAATATATATATATATAAATATATATATATTTATCAATTTGAAATTGCTAATATTCAAATCTAATTTCTTGAAAATATTGAATCCTAAAGCCACTTTCAATTATTCGGGAATAGGATGCTCAAACTATTTAATCACTTCACCAATCTAGCCTCGCTTATCATGTTTGAGATAACATAGAGAGATATCAGATCATTATCGTGCCCTCCCGACATTTGTAATAGAATCTTTAACATACTTCCATGCATAGAAGTTCTAAATACTTACAAAATGCTTCCTGTGACGTTTTCGAAGCCTATAGTTATTCCATAATTTGTCTATCATGAGAGAATATGGGTATGGCGAAACACTTTGCCCGAATTAATACAAACCTTCTCTCCAACTTTTAAATCGGGCCCAAGCTAATAAGAGCAACCAATCTTAGCAATTAATTCACTAATATAATTAGATTGAAATTCTGCATTTTGCGATATAAATCCATGTCTAAAGTTCCTAAAAAACCATTATCATCTTCTTGTGAATTGCCATCGAGAATAGCTTTTACTTTTGACTCTTACTAGTAGTGTGAACGGGCAGAATCGATTAGTCTCTTTTTTATAATTTTCAAGTTTAGAAACTCTAGATCTATTAACTTCCTTTTCTTTTTCAAATCGAATTCTTTTCCCAGATTTTCAACTTCCACTGTCAGCCTTCTCTAAATCAAGGCGAGTAGAAGGATTCAACTCAAACACCTTCATGCTCTTAGAAGTTTATAACTTCCGATATCGAAAGTAAGTGCTCATCATTTTTAAAATCTTCCTCGAAGAACCATCGGTTCAATTGCTCAGTAAGTAGAAGTACTTGAATATTATCCATCCGATCTATTAATTTAGATCGTAATCATGATCTTTGATATGTTCTTTAAACTCATACATATACCTCATTCAAAATATTTAAATCGCCTCTTTTGAACTGTGAGAGAATATTGTAAAATTCTTTATTAAAGAATTTATCGTCATCTTTTCTTGTTTCGATACAAGGTCATTCCAAGAATACAAGGTTCACACTCTCGACTCAATCGATATTACCGATTCTTGATCAAGAACTTTTAAGTTCTCTTCTTCTGATTATTAGTACTATTAGAAGCATCTCAATCATTAAGAGTTATTACTTTTCTTCATCAATTTAGAAGAATCTTTGAAAGAGTTTCTTTCAAATCATTATCGCCTTTTAACTGCTTAATTTTCTTCGTCCAATATCAGGTTGCAAAATGACCAAGTTTTCCACAAGCTCGGTAAACTATTAATTTCTTTCAACTCCGCTTTTCTTCTTCTCTTCTTCTTTGTTTACGGATTTCTAATTTTCTAGGAGAGTAATGTTCTTCTTTTGGTTTATGTTTACTTTTCCGATTTGATGAGGTTTAGAAGTGATGGAACATCCATCCCAAATTGATCACGTAACCGTCTCCCAACTGGCCTTTTCTTTCAAGTTTTGTCTTTAATTTGTTGATTTAATTTAATCTCATTACATAAGGCTAAACCTTCTGAATACAAGTTCCAATTAACTTGCCATAAGTATATAATTTTCATAAGGATAGAAACTTATCTTTTCTAAGATTTTCCTAACCTTTCTCAAGAATAATGCGTGAAGTCCATCAATGAACTTTGATTTCCAATGAGAGTTATTACACTCAGTAATTCCATTACCTCGCTTAGTAAGCAGGTTCTTTTATACCAACGAAATCGCTAAAGTTTTACATCTTAAGTTTTGTAAAACAAGTAATATTTTCAAGTTATCGGAATATCTTCCTATGAAATGTTCAATAATAGTAACAACAAGAGTATAGACCCATTTTCTATCAGACTACCATCCTCTTGTTTTACAAAGATCAAAATATGATTTTTCCCTTCCGGTGAAAGATAATTATCCCACTAACCTTTAATTGTCCAGAAACCAACACAATCATTTTTGCAACATTTTTATCGGTTAAGCCATTTGTTTTACAAATAGTGGAATACATAAGCACCTATGAATCATATTATAACCGCCATCAAGATAAGCATCTAGGTTCCATTCATAAATGTTTTACCATTATAATCGTTATTCAAGATGTACTCGTTTTCATAAGGTATCTATAGAGAAGGTCTCCTATATTAATACATACGTCATGGGTTTATCACCCCATTTTCCCAACTTGTTAATTTAATCACGATCACTTCTTTGTAATCGTGGATTTTCTTTTACAACATCATGAAGAGTCAAGTTTCATATCTTTAAATTTTTCGCTAAGAACTTTTCAAGTTCTTTCATAGACTTTAATTTAAAATCAAATTTCGTGGAGGTGGTTGAATATTAGGATGCGTATAATCGCTCTTCTCCTTTTCTTTTAAAGAAGCATTTGAATTTAAAGAAAGATTAGGTTAATAGTTTTAAAACTAAATCCACCCTTTTCACTCAGAGAAGTTAAATGTTCTCCGAGAACATTAATAAATGTATTAGTATAATTTCGTTGTTCAATCATCCCTAATTTGTTTACGTGTTACCGTAAAGTTTCATCTTCCAGAAGTTTCGCAAAGCTAGGAAACTATGATTTCTTTTTTCAATTTGAAAAGACCTGTGGAGGATAGACTTGTTGTAAATTCTCCCCGTCAAAGTTTATAATTCCTTTCTAATAAATATATTGTTCCACATATTTAGAAACAAACCATGGAACAAAAGGAATTGGAGTATGTGGTTTTTCACAATCTTTATAAAATTCATTTTGAATAGAAGTTTTCTCCGTTGAAGAGAAGTTTGTAAAAGCCAATTTTTAAAAGGTTCCCATCTGGGTAAATTGAATTCAGTTTTAATCTTTTGCCTAGCCGGAGAGCCAGTGAGTGGTATCAGAGCCATTTTAACAAAGAAGAGAAGATAGAGAAGAAAGAAAACGGATTCGAAAGAAATTAATAGTTTGTCGAAGCTTGTGGAAAACTTGGTCATTTTGCAACACAATGTCGGGACCAAGAGAAAATTAAATGATTAAAAGTCGATAATGATTTGAAAGAAACCTTTCAAAGATTCTTCTAAATTCTATGAAGAAAAGAGTAATAACTCTTCCGATGATTCAGATGCTTCTAATAGTACTATTAAGATCAAGAAGAGAACTTAAAAGTTCTTTGATCAAGAATCGGTAATATCCGATTCAGAGTCGAGTGTGAACCTGTATTCTTGGACAGCCTTGTATCAAGAAACAAGAAAACATGTATGACAAGAAATTCTTTAATAACGAATTTTACAATATTTCCTCACGCCCAAGGAACCGATTTAAATGTTTCGACGGCAATAATATTATCGAGTTTCAAACATATCAAAGATCATGAGTTACGATCTAAATTAATAGATCGATGGATAATATTCCAGTACTTACTGCGTTCGAACCAATGGTTCTTCCAAGATTTTAAAATGATGAGCCTTACTCAATGTCGTAAGTTTATAAACTTCTAAAACAGAGAAGGACAAATAATCTCCAACTTCTACTCATGATTTAGAGATGAAGTTGAAAATCTCAAAAGAGATTCGCTTTTGAAAAAGAAAATAAGTTAATAGACTATCGAAGTTTCTAAACTTGAAAATTATAAAAGAGACTAATCACCACTCACTACTACTAGTGAATCGAGTCAAAGTAAAAAGACTCAATGTTTTGATTCACAAGTAGATGATAATTTTTTATCAACTTTAGAGATGGTTATATCTCAAAAATAGTATGTTAAAATTACCTTATTAATTGATAATTACTTTTCAAAAGATTGACCCATTTTATTGAAAGTGGAGCCGATTTAAATGTTATACAGAAGGATTAATTCCTACAAAAGTATTTTCATAAAACTACACATACTCTTTCTCATGCCGGAGGAGAAAATTAAATATAAAGTATAAGCTTCCCAAAGCTTATATTCAGATTGATAAAACAGATTCAAACCAGCTTTTTACTAACAAAAGATATTTCTAACCAAGTAATACTGTACTCTTTTATCTCAAAGATTTATCCTTTACCCATGTGGATAATTCGTAGTACTGAACTTTTCAAGGTGGAAAATTCATTTAAATTTTATTACAAAACCATTTCATAGAATGTTACATGAAATGTACGATCATCTCACTTTAAAGAAAACCGATGAATTTCTTAAAACAAGAAATAAACTCTTCGACTATTGAAGAAAAAACTTCAAAATCCCAAATTACAAGGGAAGATTAGATTGATTGAAAATCAACTTTCTAGAAATCAGAATGACCATCCTAATGCTTTCCGGAATAGAAAGAAGCATGTGGTCACCTTCCATGAGGAAGATTTTGATGAAAAGAATTCGACAAAGGCAAGACCTGTCAAATGAATTCGTAGTATTTAGAACTCAGAAAAGAAATTGATTCTTTATTACAAAAGGGTCCGATAAGCCCTTCTCAATCTCCTTGGTCTTGACAAATTTTTATGTTAATAAACATAGTGAGTGAAAGAGGAGTTCCTAGATTAGTTATAAATTATAAACCCCTTAATAAGGTTTTAAAATGGATTAGTATCCTATTCAATAAAAAGATCTTTTGAAAGACTTTATGATTCAATATTATTTTCAAAATTTGATTTAAAATCGTTATCGCAAGTTCAAATTGAACAAAAAGATAGGTATAAAATGTTTTAATGTTCCAATAGGACATTACGAATGGAATGTAATGCCATTCGTTTGAAAATGCTCCTTCAATTTCGTAAAATTATGAATGATATCTTCACTCCTTATAGTGATTTTATATTAGTCTATATTCATGATATCCTAGTTTTCTCAAAGGATGTTGAATCCCATTTTAAACATTTCGATATATTAAAGAAAATAGTCATACAGAGTGGTTTACTTATATCAAAACCAAAGATGTCTTTGTTTCGCATAAAAATTAGATTTTGTCATTATATTGAAAAAGGTAATATTATCCCAACAAATAGAAGCATTGATTTTTGACAAATTTCCGATGAAATGACTAATAAAACCCACATGAGGTTTTAGAAGTTTGAATTATATCTCTTCCTATTATCAAGACATAGCTCGAGATATCGCTATCTTATATGATAGACTTAAAAAGATCCAAAGCTCGTCCTGATCATCATACTCAGTCGTTAGGAAATTAAAAGAAAAGGTGAAAACCTCGCTTTATCTTATGCCGAGTAATCCCTCATGGATAAAACCTGAAACATATGTTTTAATATAAGTTATGAGGGAATTCTTAAACAGATTGATCTCATATAAACAAGAAAATCTTGTTAGCTTTATTCGGAAAGTGGAAAATAATCGTAAAAACTACGCCATCATATAAAGAAATATTTTCAACTATAAAATATGTTTTAAAATTTCAAGATGGTTTATATAACCAAAAAAGATTATGATTCTACAAAAATTATGTCTATTAAATACTTTAAATATGATATTTTAGACATATGTTTATAAAATGGAAAGATGATATCAGCCTCCCGTATTCTTTAATATTTGAAGATATTATCATAGAATGTACTCAAAGAAGAGATTCTCCTCCGATAGAGAAAAGGAAGTCGAAAGTGGATTAGATAAAGGAAAGCTTATAGCTTTACCATCATAAGATAAAGGAAAGCTTATACTTTACTATCACCGTAATCCGAGGCTTATACCGTAAGAGTACCAAGAATTTCGAGTACAAAAGAAAGGAAGATTCCCATCTTTACTAATTCAAGAAAGAAGAAAAACTGATTATGTTGAAAACAAAAATCGAAGTAATACCGCTTGAAATAAGAGATGTACAATGGGCAAGGGAACTTGACATCATGGTCTAAATATTTAGACAAAGATAAAGCATTATATGCTTCAGATCTTATAAAACAAGATCTTTTATGAAAGTATTCTTCGTAAATGTAGTCTTGTGAAATAAATTATTTCTCCAAGACATGTATGAAGTTTATAACTTCGTAAAAATTTATATTAAGAAGATTATATCTTTCAAGATCGGGATTTGAACCATCCAAGAAAAGGGAATTTTACTATCCCAACAACAAAATCCTATAAAATATAATTATTCGATTATGTTGAAGCATTTAATAAAGTGCTACTATGTGATAATGATCAATATAGAAAGAAATACTCATGGTTTATAACTATTGATAGTGCTTTATATACAAATCGCAAAGAATACCCAACGTTTATAACCTCGTGGATGAATTTTGGAACTACTAAGTTATACTTCCTAAAAACTTTTCAACTTTATTTTGAGTTGAAGAAGGTTACTCTAAAAAGGATATTCCTCAAGAGTATTACTTTATATTTCTTTATGGAATTTTCCATACCTCGATTTGGGAATGGATACCTATTATCTGTTATACCGACAATGAGATACCATGTATCAAAAGATCTTCTTATACTAAGTTTTGGGAAAAATGAATGAAGAAAACCCAAAACTAAGCGATTATATCGCATCAATACTATAGATCTTATAGGAAAAGAATTCAATTATATCAGAGGATGTAAAATAAAAGTCCAATATGCATCCAAGATTGCTGTAATGATTCAGATTCTGATTTTAGAAGAAATTTCTATGACGAATATTTGTAGAAGAAGAAAAGAAATTGCTCTACAACTACTGATGATGAGAAGATGTATGAATCTGATGGAATATTTCCATTATAGAATAACAATAATGACAAAGATGACGAAAAGACTAATGTGGATAAAGATAATTGAGACACCGATAAGTGGAAATTATTCCACAACAAACAAAAGTCGAAAGAACATCACAAAAGAACGCTAAATTTAAAGAGACCAGATAATGGCACAAAAGGAATCAAATTCAAGATGGTGAGAGAATCACCCTAGAATCAAATTCTCTATAAATAAGAAGAAGGAAGAAGGAAGAAGGGAGAACCCTGGATACCCATCCATTGTATACACACCTAAGCCGAAACACTCTCCCTTCCAGTTTTTAAATTTTTAGTTTGTAATTAAGTTTGAAGTTTGTACTGGTGCTTGCAGACATCAATTTGTAAGTACTTTTATTTTTATTTTGTATTGTAATATATTTTTATCAATGAAAATTAGCCTCATGATAGGCTAAACGCTTCGTTTGTGTTAAAACAAGTCTAAATTATGTATCTACTTTAACTCGCAAAATGTTTTCCGCTTCCTGGCCACTATTCATGGTTACTATTCACGGAATTATGAATTAATCTACTATTCATGGTTACTATTCACGGTAATTATGAATTAATCTAAGATTTTATTACTTACTAAGAATGAGACCGAGAAGGTTTTGTATTAATCGTGCATGTTGATATATTCCGATAGACATATGAAGGCACCGTCATTTCTCTAAAGCCGAAAGAAATGGCTTCTCGTTTTTTGTGCTACTTTTATGTCTTGAGAAATATCTTAATATTGATGATTTTATACAAGTAATCACCCCATGTCGATCTATCTTAGTCAGTAGTTCCGTCCTGATTAATGAAGTGATTCTAAAGTTTGAATATTGTAATCGAATGATTAATGAAGTGATTCTAAAGTTTGAATATTGTAGCCAATATGAATAACTCAAAGAAGTTTTCATGACCAATTGCATCAAAAGTGGTATATATATATATATATATATATATATATATATATATATATATATATATATAGTCAAAATCATTAAATTGGTCAACTTTGTCCTAAAATTGACCGAGTACCTAAATCGAAAAGGTGTTGACGCTTAATACCGAATTGACAATACCATTCTGAAAGACCTAAAATTGCTGTCTCATTCTTAAGATCTAAAAAACTTACCCTCAAATTCGATACAGGAGTGATTGAGGTCAAGTGTTCACCTATGGATTCGATTCAATACTTCAATCTGGGTTATGATTGCAGGAAAGCTTTAGATACTGGCTTATCTACTGAATTTCAGGGAAACACAAGGTTAGGCAATTGAAGAGAACCCGTATAGAAACTAAAAGCGTTGGCAAAGAATGCTTAGAGTTTGTTTCGCATTCTGTAGATATCAATTACTAACTGTTTTCCATGGAACGTGATTGTACATCTGCGCTAATGGCGATTTATTTTGTTCTATTGGTGTGATAAACAAGACAACCAAAAGATTACATGTCAAAAGAAAATCCTTGAACTGTAAAAGGCAATGAACAATATATGCACATTCATTGTCAAAACAGAATAGGAATTGATTTCATAATGCTTAGACGTCTATTATAGAACAGAACCACCAACTAAAATGAACCACATCTCCAGAATCCCTGACTTCATGTCTTTACAAAGGTTTCGCAGAGTATAAAAGCAACAAATGACCATTGCCTTCTAGAGTTTCATAATATGAGAACCAAACTCACCCAGAGAGATCTTGCCTTCCTGCGCACTACTCTTAGCCAAGCAACAAATGGATCCTGAAAATTTTGCAAGGGGTAATTCAGGATTGGGGGGTAGAAGAAACATACAAACCATAGTCACAACTTCTTCCTGCTTCCCTAGCCAATTGGAACCCAAGAATAACATAAACTCAATCCGTCCTACATGTGCTCCGAATGTCAGTCACAGTCCCATATAATAGGACTTCCATAATTTCCTTTCTATGACAAACCCCGATCATCCCAAAATCGCTAGACATCGACATAGTCAAATAAGGGGCAAGGATAAGTACACTCACCTTCTTAATGTATTCATTCAGAACCGGTTATAGGATTTCCCAAAGTCATCACGCCTGTAGCGCTGAAAGTTTCCATATGTGTCGTGAGGTCTCGAAGACGGATAACTGTCCATGGCATCTCGATACCTGCTCCTAGACTCTACTGGATTGCCAGATTCAGAGTTGTGAATATTGGCAGAAGAGTTTTCAAATTCTGGATAGCCCGGTTGTTTGTAACCAGCAAGAGCGGAAGATGAAATGTAATGGCGGCCTGTTGCCTTTGACCCTCATGTTGAAGGAAATCCTCCCACATTTTCTCATGTGTACCTTTCAGTATAACTACTTTCTTCATATAACCCTCCATCATTCCATTCACAACCTTGAGTTATAAAGAATCCAAAGGCATAATTAATCAGTACAGTTAAGGAAAAGTGGCCCAACAAGAGAGAAAGAAC
The DNA here is from genome assembly GCA_026545765.1 of Plantago major. Taxonomy (NCBI): domain Eukaryota; kingdom Viridiplantae; phylum Streptophyta; class Magnoliopsida; order Lamiales; family Plantaginaceae; genus Plantago; species Plantago major. The sequence continues at coordinate 91,935 of JAIFAC010000057.1, forward strand.
AACCCAGAAAGCTCACAGGCATGTAATGGATTTGAAAGAAATGAAAGAGATGGCATGCACGGATATAAATCTCCCTACATTTCCATGGAAAATCTAGGAACAGTTCCAATTTCTTTGGCAACAAAATAAAAACAAATTCAGCTTTCCTATTCCCCAATATTTCTTGAAGTAACTTATATCTATGTAGAGCATTTGGTTTCGTAGGAGTTTCCCTATGCCTACTAAAACAGGGTTTGAAGTGAAGATATTTTTCGTTTAAAAATATAAATACCAGATGATCTCATATAAAAAGCATATGAACAATTTATATGAAACAAACCTCGCGATGCTTGTAATTTTCTTCATCTTCTTCTTTGTCTCGAAATCTTGCAAGTTCCATTGCCTCCCTTCTATATTGCAACTCTAAATCCTCCAAGGACTTGGGAAATGGAGGATAGTCAAAGTTACGGCCAGAATGCATCTCTTGTCCATCTCTATTGGCATTCCATCCATCAGGCCTATAGTCACCCCTACTCTGACTACGAGATTCATATGAATTATAGGGGTTACCCATGTAAGAGGTACACATTGGAGACTTTGAAAGGCTAGGTCGACCTCTACCTCCATCACTACCATAAGCTTCAGCAAAGGAAGATTAGTGTTAAGCACTTCTTCAAGATCTCTAACAATGGTTGCAGCTTTATCATGAAACTATCTTAAATTCTCTTTAGCGTACGGATCCACGGCAAAAGAGACTTGATACACTTTATTAAAAATAATTTCAATTGTGGAGACCATCCTTTCAGTACAGAACCACCATTGAAACACTTGAACTTAAGAACTTACCTCTTGCTGCAAAAAAAGTTGATGAGCAACAAGCAGTATTACTGAAAAGTATAGACAAACCTAAGAGACAACATTGCTATAATGTTTATAGAAACCCACACCAAGTATCAAGTCAGGATCATTTAGAAGGCACAACTATATCCAAAGCTATCCCTACCTTGAAGAGAGCCACCAGACATTCTTTGTAGATCTTCACTAACAGAGTCTTCAACTTTCTTCTTGTCTGCCGCATCTATGTGAAATATGTCCGTATTAACATTGGGGCTACGATTGACTTCTGGGAATCAGATCGGCCAAATCGAGAAGTACCAGGACTTCTCCGCTGAGGTGACCTGGATCGAGAAATTGGGGATCTAGGGACACCTTGTGATCGCTTTCTTCTGGAAGCTTATGCACACCCTTACTTTCACCCTCATCCTTAATTTTGTGAACAGCATCAACACCTTTTTCAAGATCAGCCTATCTTTTCCACTTACATTATAAACTTCGCTTCGATCTTGATTTTACAACCAATATCCTCCTCGATTTTGGCCACCACTTTCTCTGAGAATAAAGCTTTACATGAGGTTCTCTAGCTGGCACTCTTTCTAAGAAATCTTGACGAGCTCCAAGAGAAGTTGGACAACCCTAAAACAATAGATGGTTCATCAAACATATAAAGGTCAGGGTATACATTTCAATGCATGTAATAAAGCTTAGTAAGATAGAAGAAACATCTGGCAGCAACAAATCACAACATATTGATTGCTATCCAATATTCGAACATAGCTCTCTCTTGAAACCGCCAGAAGGAACGTTAAGTGGCTTAAATTCAGTTCTGAAAAAAATTATGAGGTCAAGTTGGACAATGATATAAGAAACTCAACTCTCGATTATGATATAACTTATAAGAAACTCAACTCTCGATTATGTTTAAAGAGAACTGTAGTATGAGAACGGGGTGTGAATCCCCAAAATGAATTTTATACTACTAGTCAAAAAGAAAAAAGGAACATCACCAAGCTTTTTTTTTCTTTTCATTTTTAAGAAACAAACTGTAATTTTTAGAAAGGTTCAGTTCATTGCATATGAATCGCATTATCAAGTAGGAAGGAACTGGAATTTGTCGAAGGGTTGAGGTTGCCATAACCTATTTACTCCAGCGTAATTTGAAAATGGAACAGAGTACACCTCAAGCTTCGAGCAGTAATTATCTTCAGTGGGCATACAGCATAGAGTAAGAGCACAAATAACACAGATTTATCTCTCTATAACACATACAGTAATAATTTGTCCTTCAAATACATACTTTAATCATTTTTAGGTGGAGTATTACACAAACTGATCTCTCTACTTGTTGAGGGAAACTGGTGCTATAACTGCACACATCCAACGGAAGATTCTCTTTGATTGCATAGAAAACATTACTGCAGTGTACGGCTTGTTACTTGGAACAGTACATAGTTTTTAAAACTTAAATGTGAACAACTTAAACTATGTACGGTCATGTTTTGAGGGGGTGTGAGAGTGTGAACTTTGGAAACATAGTAGAAAATTCAAGAAACGAATCAGCATGCTGGTGGAGAATTTATTGGGAGGATCGTGAGAAGTGGTGGACACTACATGATTTGTGGTGAATGAGAGTTTAGGGCCTGAACTTGTAAGAAAGTGACAGTTGTCAACGGGATATGTATGTTTACTGTCTAACAAGTTGAACATGGAATACTAATCAGGTTTGCTGCTAATTAGCAAGTCGGTGAGGCTATAGCATCAAAATGTGACGCACCAGTAACCGATATGAGATATATTAGGTTCGACTAGGTTGGTTTAAGATGCCCCATGAATCTGACATCAGAGACATCCTAACAGCAGAACCATAAACTAGGCAAAGATATGAGAGAAACCTGAGTAAAATGCCCCGATTCACCACATAGTTTACAAATCATTTCTTCCTCCTTTCTCTTTTCCAGTTCCTCTCTGTGGCTTTGGATTTAGCCTCCCAAACCTTAGCTTCTCGGCTTGTGAAATCCGTCGAACAGCATTGGGGTCTCGGCCTTCCTCTTCTTCATCTGAACCGCATGCGATCTTTTATTTGTCGTTGTTTTGTCTTATGTAACAGGTTCGCTGCCTTGGACCCCAAAGGACCAGTATATGCCTTGTAGATTTCACTGAAGTCATCATCACCATCCACTTCATCTCTACTTGTCATCTCAACCTAATAAATAAGCCCTTGATTTAACCAATATAAAATAAATAAACAAATATCTGGAGATTTTAACCAGCTTACACTTCATGAATATTACAAGAATAACGAATTCCACACCATCAGTAACAGCTTGATGAACCTAGGAGAGCCTGAACACTCAGTTAGGTATACACATAATGTACAAATTGAAAAGAGGCCAAAACCTAACTGAATATCCGAGTCTTGAATTCTAGATACCACGAATGCCCGGGGTTTAAATGCTATCATTTTACCCACAACATCACGAATAACCAGGTTTCAAATGCTCATTTTGCCAGCAACATCATAAATGCATAATTAAACTAGGACGGCTAAAGACTGTGACAGTCATACAATGTTCAACTAACCATACACAGATTATGCAGAAAACTAAAACAAACACGAGCATAAACAAGAGAGATACCCAGACAAATTAACAAACGCAAACCCTGACGAAACGGAAAAGGAAATCAAGATACTGCTTCAATTCACCGTCGACTAGGGGGGAAAAACACCACACAGTCTCGTGCGTTTCTGAATCAAATTAAATGATGAATGGTATAGACAGTCTACAGGACGACAGTGGATTGTTACCTTGAAAGAAATTCGAAATTGCGGCTAGCTGAGAAGATGAGGAAATGGCACAGTTAGGGCTCAATTCTCTCTCTACTCTTCTGTACTTTTCTTATTTTGGATGTAAAAGTAGCTATTGAGTGTTCGCAGTCTATTTTGTATTTGCTCCCGATAGACGAGCAGCCCAGTCGAATATCGGTTCCCAATCGAGTCTAGATTCAACTTGACCGGTTAAACTAAGTATTAACCCGTAGGTTCATGATTTACTTTCAATTATAAATAATTTTGATAAAAATCATATAAAAAATATGTTGTATAAACATATTTAAAGGTTCAATACATTAAATTAATGAAAAGAGACTGTAGAGTCGATGTTCCGTACAATCGCGGTAGGTATATCAATAATCAATAACTGCAAAACAACATAATAAGGAAATATTTAGTATTGAAAATAAGATAATTGATTTTTTTTCACTTTAAATTTAGAGTGATTTAATATAATAAAAACTAAGTAATTATTGCCGATACTCGACGCATGAAAAAATAATTAAAATAAGAAATGAATAAACGATATAATAACAAGTTTGTAAACATATAAAATTGAAGCGATAAACGACGATCTAATCGCTTCAACATCAGACTAAGAACCCTATATGTTGAAAAGTGCATAATATAAATTAGTGAAATTGAACAAAACCACATATATAAACACTAATACTAAACGCATTTACATAAAATACTAAATACATGACAACTTAAAAACATTTACACATTAAATCTCTATTTTATATTATTATCAAGTATCTACATTTATTTTTAAATTATCATTTCACCATAAATTTTCAAACCCCTAATTACCAATACAACAATACAAAACCCTAAAACAATGCAGACGCCCAAGTTCCAACATAAAAAAACCACAAAAGCTTTAATCAATTAAGAAGATGAGCAATTCACCAAGAAGAAGAGGGAAGAATTAGGTTAGTGTTGCAAGTTTTATTCACCATTAAAACAATCAGCCATCACCACATGTGGCTATGGATCTCGCCATCTCATCGTAGGGTAGCGATGTATTCGATCGCTAATTCTGGCCTCTTTGCGCCACATCTCAACGCTTATATGATTGGCGACATTTTGTTCAAATTGCCTCGCTTAATGGCGCTTACTTTGCCGCCATGTAGCACAACCGCCATGAATAAGGGCGGTTAGTTGATGAAGGCTAGGTTCTGCCACCAATATCCAGCATTATCATGCATCAACTCAAAAATACCTCTTTTTCTTGAATTTTTCTCAGAAAATAACTTAAAACAACACATATAAGTACATAACACCAAAATAACCATCTTCATACAATGGTGGTTCTTCTTCACTTTCTTTGTCACTCACATTAAGATAGGGCTCTTCTTCACTTAGATTTTCGCCATGTTTGATTTCACAACGACAAACCATCAACCTTGTTATTTTAATTTATTTGTATTAAAAGTGTATCTTGTTGTAATTATTCAAAATATGAAGTCTATGTAATGCAAATTTGGCTATATATGGGCTTCACGGTAATTAAGTTTGTTGTCCCGCTTAGTATTTTATTGTCCTATGTTTAACATCTCTATAAAAACACACATAAAAGATAAAATCAACTTATAACTTGTTTAACACTTCTTTATAAATTACGCTTGTCACATATATATATGTATTACCTTCACGTCAGAAATTACTACGCTCAAGCCCTTCCTATGGTAACTCTAGAAAGAGCAACATTTAACCGATCACCATTGAATACATGTGAGGGGAGGTAGAGGCCAACGGTGAGAGGGAGTGTCACTTACTCTTATTTATGGTCATAGCAAGGCGCATTTAATATAGGAGCCGCTCCAATCGATAGGGACACTACAAAAATCGCTCAGAGCGACGGATAGTTATCTATCCGCCGCCTCTAGCTCGCGACGACGATGGCGACAGACCCCTGAGTCGTGGCGACGGATAACAACCGTCATTCAATTCACATGACGACCAATTTTTTTTTTTTAATTGATATGGGGGCGGATGATTCTATCCGTCGCTTCAATAGCGAATGGACAGATCTATCCGTCGCCCATTTCTATTTTTTAAAAATAAACTGATTCAATTTTTATATTCAGATACGGATTAATTCAGATTCAATTTGTATTCAGATACTAGATATTGATTTGTATTCAGATACGGATTAATTTGTATTCAATTTTTATATTCAGATCCAATTTGTATTCAGTGAGGAGGTGGTGGTGGGAGGAGAAAGGTGGTGGCAGGTGGTGCAGGGAAAGTGGTGGGTGGTGGTGGTGGTGGTGGTGGAGGAGGAAAGGTGGTGGTGGTGGTGGTGGTGGAGGAGAGGTGGTGGTGGTGGTGGTGCGGGTGGTGGTGGTGGAGGAGAGGTGGTGGTGGTGGTGGTGTTGGTGGTGGTGCGGTGGTGGTGGGTGGAGTGAGGTGGTGGTGGGGGTGGTTGGTGGTGGATGGTGGTGGTGGAGGAGAAAGGTGGTGGAAGGAGAAAGGTGGTGGTGGGAGGAGGAGGAGAAATGGAGAGAAGTGGTGGAGGAAAGGAGGTGGTGGAGTAGATATATGGTTTTTTTTAAAGTGAAATTGGATAGATCTAGATCTATCCGTCGCTAACTTTTTTTTTTTTTTTTGGGCTATCCGTCGCTAAATTTTTTTTTTTTTTTTAAATTCGTCAACGCTCAGAAGCGGATAAACTTATCCGTCGCCACAGCGACGGATTTGATCTGGTTAAACGGGCGATTTGATAGAACTCCGCCTGCTTTCATGATCCGTTACATGTACGGATTTTATCCGTCGCCTTTCCGTCTCCAAGCTAAAGTAATTCTTGTAGTGGAACTACATCCCATCGGACGGCTCATCATCATCCTCATAATGAAAACCGTCATATGCATTGATTTCATATATCATCTTCGCTTCGATGATATGCTTCCCAAGATTAGTAACTATAAGCCTTGTTCCATTGCACAACTCGAAGTTGATCTATATTTCGTAAGCATTACCATACACAACCTTTAGTATGATCCCTAGATTAGTCAATCTAGATCAATTAATGTTGTTAAAATTCTACAAAGGAAAACATGTTCGAGACCGCTCTCAAAATTATCTTCCGTAGCAATGCTATATGCGCCAAATATTCAATGCTATCTATCGACATCTTCGACATGAAAAATTGATTTATATCATCAAATATTTCATTTCAGTGCAAGAACATCCCAAAGGATGAAATATACAGGTCAAGTGATGGATCGCCTAAGTGATACAACAACGAAAGATATGTACTATCTATAATAGTTTAAATTGGATGACCTACTTCTCAAATATAAACTTCGTATCTTGATATGAACCCACAATTATTAGTCCAAATAATGCCCTCACCAACATGTGTTATCCACTCAACAAATTCTTTCATCTCTTTAATTTGGAACGATGACGAATCACCATAGGATTAAATCGACGAAACAATGATAAGTTAAATACTCCTCCATCTCAATTTCAACTTCCCGCATTCCATTTTGGGACGCCTCAATTTCAACCTCTCATCCATTAAATGGAAAACCTTCTTCTTACTTTATTCATCAGATTCCTACTTTATTCAATATTTGTCATACTTTATTCACTCTTTTCATACTTTATCACCATCTTTCCTACTTTATTCATTTTAATCATAAAACTTATGGTCGGGCTTATGGAAGATGAACCCGTGATTGAGGGAGTATGATACAAGTATGTGGTATATAGATAAACGGTCATTTACGCAATCTCATGTTCTTTGTCATTGAAGCACCTCACAACAACTCATATCCTAGAGGAGCATATAGAGGCATTCACAATATTATAACTATTCCTCCGGAACAACGGCAAAATATGTCGAAGTTCCCGCCAAGACAATCACCACTCCCACCAAATGGCTCATCCGAACGGCCCATCACATCCTTCAAGCTCCTATTGATCGCTTCAAACAATGTCGGTTTGTCATGAAAGCCTTATCACAAATAATAAGCCGAGCATCCTCGAGTATTCTCAATCATAAGTTTATTCAATGTCGAGTCCTCGTGATATGCAATGGTATTCTCAAACTTGAATATGCTGACTCACTCTCTACCTTTATAAAGAATGAGTGATGCAAGCCCACCGGACGAATCGAATTACAATATCTTCTAGCCCTAAAAAACAGGGACATCGCTCTCATATAAAGGTTTTTGTGGTCCATCCAGATGTATAAGAAGAATACTCACCATTTTGACCATCGACAATAGACATAATTTCATATACGGCACGTTATCCATCACCAATTGTGGGTATAAACCATTGTGCTATGCTCCATTGCAACTCTAACATAGAACATCTAATACAAAATGAATGGATTTGTAGTATTTTATATAATGCACTATCCGCACGGGCATATCGTCAAATGAACTAAGATTGTTGTAGTTTTTCTTCAGAATTTCAGATTGCATAATAGCAATGTTTTTTATTTGTTCATTAGTGAATTTCAAACCCGGTCAAGAGTTCTCTATCGCTATACGACAATTACATAGAAAACTTAAACCGATTGTCATCAGATGTGGAATGTGTAATATAGTATTTAAATTTAGTGTACCAGATTGTCGAGTAACCTTGTTGATTGTATATAATGTCGCCGATAATAAAGTCCATGTTTTGTTCCAAACTTACTCAAGCCTCGACATGTCAAGGTGATTACAACATGGTTACTTAAAAGGTGATGTAAAAACTCGCAAATTCTATAGACTTCTTTCAAACCACTAATATACTCTTCACTAAATTCCCAAATTTTGGATGAGCATATTGTTATATTAACAATGACGGTTCTAGACCTCACGAAACCAATCGTCAAGATTCTGCCTAAAGTCTCCGCCAAATACAATGATCAAACCACCAAATATGGTGGCTAGTCGATGCATAACATTTCTCAAACTCCTATCACGCGCTTCAAAACAATGCATATTGGTCATCAGCCTCGCCCCATGTAATAAGCTTTGCTTCTTCGAAAGTATATGTTACATCAAAATCAAGCATAATCTTACCGCCAAGTAAGGATAGATATGTACTTTGGACAATGGTAGGAATATGATCTCTCACTTCTTGAAAAAGAATGTCCTCCGCATCTTGATATCAACCTCATTGTCATTATCACAAATGGCAACTCCATCACCAACTCATAGTATCCACTTTGCTAATTCTCTAGTCTCATGAATCTCAATTGTTAACGTATCAACTTAAAAACACAAAACACACTTTACAAAATATAAAGAAAGATACAAATTACTAAAATCATACCATAAGTGAAACAAACATTTAGTTACCCGCAATGCATGTTCTTGTAAGTTTGAGGACCTCACACGAATTCCAAATTTTGATGAGCATATTGTCGCATCAACAATCTCGATCTGATTCTCCCGCAACCATCGGCGATATATGTCTAAATTCTCCGACAAATACAATAACCAAACCCTCGAATGGTGAGGTCGTTTGCATAAAATCCTCCAAACTCCTATCAAGCGCTTCAAAACAACACATATAGGTCATTGTAGCCTGGCCCCATATAATAACTCAGATTTTTTCGAGTAGACAAAGGCATCGTAATCGTTTAATCTTACCGCATACACAGCCTAAATGGATCTTCAATGTTATATCGAATCTTGATCGAAAGTGCCTGCACTTCTAAGCATCAATGATATGATACCTAAGGAATCCATCGAGAATTGTATCTCTTCTAGCTCTCAAAACGGAGCATAAAGTCCTCCAAATATAATATCTCATCTAGAATCAATAATGATTGTAATAATGACGTCTGGCTAAATATGAGTTGATGACCTTCATTCACTACAAGAATTCTGAGGTAAAACGATGGAAAGGGGCGACGGATTTTATCCGCCTCACCAGCACGATCGCTACTGGGCGACGGATTCTCCGTCACGTCGGCCTGTCACAGCAAGAAAGAACTGTCGTTCGAAGCGACGGATAAAATTATCCGCCGCCATGCAGCGCTGACAAAAAAAAAAAAAAAAATTTTTAGCGATTTATAGATTTATCCGCCGCCATGCAAATTAAAAATTAGCTAATGAGACAGATCTAGATCTATCCGCTCGCTAAAACCTAAAAAATATAATATATCTCCTCCACCACCTCCTTTTCTCCACTACTTCTCCTCACCGGCTCCTCCCTCCACCACCTTTCTCCTCCCACCACCACCATCTCCTCCCACCACCACCATCCTCCACCACCACCATCTCCACCACCACCTTTCTCCTCCCACCACCACCATCCTCCTCCTCCACCACCTCCTTTCCTCCACCACCATCTCACCACCACCACCACCTCTCTCCTCCCACCCCCACCACCGCCACCACCACCATCTCCTCCACCACCTCCTTTCCTCCACCATCCTCCTCCACCACCATCTCCACCACCACCACCTCTCTACTCCCACCACCAACCCCGCCACCACCACCATCTCCTCCACCACCACCACCCTGCCACCACCACCACCACCCTTCCACCACCACCACCTCCCACCACCACCTGCACCACACCCACCGCACCACCACTGCCACCACCGCACCACCACTGCCGGAATTAATCCGTATACGAATATAAAAATTCGTATACGGATTTTATTTTTTTTGGGGGAATGCACGATAGATCTATCCGTCGCCCATAATCATTTTTTTTTTTTTGAAAAAGGTCAATCCGTCATTCAACTGTCGCTAATTGGACGACGGATTTTTATCCGTCGCCAGCTTCAGTGGGGCGATTGATTTTTATCCGTCGCCCGATCCGTCCGCCAGAAATGGGCGATAGATGGTCAGAGCGACGATCTATCCGCCACATGCCTTCTTATTTTTGTAGTGATTCTCCTTATCTTGTATCCAAAAGCTAATTAAGAACTTCCTAAGAATAAGATTCGCATCTTACTCACAATACTATATCGATATACCATCCTTCTTCTCCATGGACGAAAAGTAATGGATATTGAAAATAAGGTAGCATCAAACTCGCTTATGTGCTTCAAGTCCATTCCTCATCCGATCAACCATAATATGATATTTTGCATGTAAGTTATCACATCACCTCCACTATAGCATCGCCATTTCGTATGTAGTAAGCAAATTGTAAGTTTGCTCATCCTCAAGGCCTTGCATTAAGTTGAAGTCCCACCACTCGCATTATCAAGGAGATGCGATATCCGGCCTCAGATACTTTTGCATATGAATTTTACTCTTCCACCATAGTTTTGATCAATGTTGTAGTAGCAGCCACACCAAATTTCATTGGTTCGGCTTACCATAATAATAAAATAAATTATTTATCATAGAGTATCTATAATTCTAATGGATACTAAATGATGTATAACTAATAATTTGTTTGAAACGAAATATGTGAAAGATACATAAAATCGAGTGTAGATGTTTAATGAAACGAACCCGAGAGCATTGATCATGTTGTCAATTTCGTGTCCAAAGGTCATATATGCAACGTCATTAATTTTTGAGTTTGTCCTCGTTGGGCAAGAGGGCCAATCTTGTGATCATTTTAGTCACCCATCTAACAACAATAAGGACATTTTCGCTTATTCACTTCCTCGACTATTTTCCATCCATCAAGTAAATGCAAGGATATTATCAGGTGCACGGATGATAGAACAGCTTATATAAACCGAGTGAGTACCTAATGAATAGACAACTAATACATGTAGAATATATTTTCAAAATAGTATAATTTTGAACATTTCCGCCATTCAAATTTATTCAATCTCGTGGAGTCTCGATCTTGAGACCAGAATGCTTACTCGATTTGACGATTTGTTATCCATCGAGTTTCAAATGCAACCAAGTCCAAGCAAGAACTATGCATGTTTATCAAATAAATAAAGCTTACAATCATATGTCCCATTTCACAACTAAAGGTAACAATGAGATTTGAGAATATAGGAAACATTTCAACATCTAGGTGTTGTTCAAAACAAATATGTAATTGAAAAATAGTTCAAAGATTGATCATGAAAAAATTCAAAATAAAATTAGAGCATAGCGACTACTAATGGACAAAATTCTACATCAAATGTCCTTGCTTTTCTATAATGAAAAAATGCAAATCTATAATATGTACTCAAGAGATTTAATCCCCAAAGAGAAATCCCTTTAATTAATTACTACATGTTGCCACCGTAATTTCAACCAATTCAGCCATAATATTTGTCGCTTAAACCTTCCGCACTTTCTAGAAAAACCATATGACACAAATTTTGATGCCAAGCAATAACATCAACCCATTGATGTCTATCAACAACACTAATTAATACCACCCCTATGCGTGCTCTACATACTCAACCGTAACATCAAAATTAGCTAATATGATACCAAGATTATGCGGCAACTAATCATACCACAAATACAATGCAACACCTAAGATCTTTTACCGACTTTACTTATTTTATCCTTAAAATAATGCATTAATAATCTAATAAAGTTAATTTTCAATCATAACAACCTCAATATATATAAATTGAAATTTATGGGTCATATACAAATAGACCCCCCTGTAAGATTGTCCAATTACAGATTCATAGCCGATGTTTGAACAATTACGTCCACACCCAAAATCGTTGACCAACATTAAAGTTTCATTTTTAAGAAAAAAGAAAAGATAAAATACATAGTAATACAAAACTTAATGGAAAAATAAAATTACAATTGTAAGTTTTATTACAGTAGAGCCCCTTATATTTTAAACTTAACAAAATATACCCAATTATAAATTTTGCTCATATTATCATCCAAAACATATTTGAAATCAACCTCAAATTATTCAAAATTCAACAAACTCCCACATTTAATTATTTAAAAAACATTTTAAAAATGTCTGAGCTCCTACCAGAAGCTTCCATCTTCCATGGAAGCTCGTCGAGCTTCCATAGAATTTTTTAACAAATTAAAATTAAAATTAAAAACATAAAAATAGAAAAGAAGATGAGGAGAAGAGCTTCCATGGAAACTGAATTGAGCTTCCATGGAAGCTTGACAGAGCTTCATGTCCATGGAAGTCACAATTGAGCTTCCATGGACATGAAGCTCTTGAAGCTTCCATGGAAGCTCAATTTCGAGCATCCATGGTGGTTCGTGGTGGTGGACCGTGATGAAGATTCCATGGTATTTGTGCGTGGTGGTGGTGAAGAAGGTGGAGCCGTGGAGGAGATGATGGTGGAAGTAGAGGTGAGGAGTTTTGGAGAAGAAGGAAAAATGGGGTTTAAAATATGAAGTAATGAAATATTTAAATGGAATGATTAAAATAAATGATAAAATATAAAGTGAAAATAAAGGTAATGGTAAAATAAAATAAAAATAGAGAATTTTGACTTTTGGTTTATATGTAATTACTTTAAAATGTAAGGGCGGATTTTGTAATTGTTCAAACATCGTATCAATCGCAAAGTGGCCATCTTGGAGGGGGTTTTGTAAATATCTCTGAAATTTATATTCAAAATGTTTCATATAGTGAGTATATAAGATAGAATGTAATATTTGAATAAATAATGAGTAAAAGTAGAAAACGTGTGAGAATTCACGAATGTTGATAAGATGATGGTTTTATTTAATCAAATGCTACTTTATTGCTAATTTTTAAAGTATACATTTGTTACCTAAATAAATATTGATTTCTTTGATAAATAGAGGGAGTAGTAAGTATTTAATAAATGCTCTATTTTTTAAATTTTATTATTTCTATCATTTAATAAACCTACATAATATTTAATTTAATATATAAATAATTTAATTAATTATTAAAATATTCAAGTTTGGTGTCTATGGATTCGTCTTGTCGTGGTGAATCTATATATACGCTCAAAATATTTTTGGAGTTTTGTAGATAAATATATACGAGATTAAATAAAATTATATATGATTCAACATACTAAAATAAATCATGAGTTATATGCACTACATCTTAAATACTTAAAATGTTCCACCACCAACATACCAAATTTGAAATTCTAACAACCAATCAAAATACATTTGAAAAAAACCCACCAATAGGAATGCTCAATAATGTCAAGCATTTATTACGGCTTTTAACCACAAGGCTTGAAATACGCTTCTTTTCATATAGATATAGATACCTCCAAGATTTCTAAACACCTATTTGTAGATGACGTTTGTCATCGTATCTATTGGATTGCCTTCCTCATCCAAAGCTAAAACCTTGAGACCTTTCTTGCCTGTCACTCTAAAAATTGCCACATAGAGTTGACCATGATTTAATACAGGCTTTGGGAGATAGAGTCCAACATTAGATAACGATTGTCCCTGACTCTTGTTGATAGTCATCGCATAACAAACTGATATAGGAAATTGCCTTCGTTGAAATCTGATAGGAACATGGTAAGGTTGGAAGGTGAACGCCTTCACTCCTGCGTTCTTCCCATGTATGGTTTTCGCCTAATAACGTGATTGCCAGTTGTAGTAACAATCAACCGAGTCCCATTACAAAGCTCCGAGGACTGATCAATGTTCCTAAGGAGCATTATAGGACAACCCACCTTAAGTGGGATAATATGATTCGTATTCCGTAAGTCCTAATAGCATTTAGAAACTCGACATAATACACATCTTCTCTATCGACAATATCATCTTCGCATATGCTATCGTAACTCATGAACTCGTGAGCATCTCCATGTAAAAGAGACATAATATAATCATTGACTTCCTGGACTATCTCATTGGTCGGAGCAAGGATAGCTCTATCCTCAAAAGTACCAACCATCGCCAAAATTGTCTAATATGCTAGGATATGTGCTCTCAACTATTTCAACAATTGGTTTACCAGTAGAACGATTCGAGATATCATCAGGCAATTTAAATTCTACCTCACCATCATTATCACCACCAACCTCACCATTTCCAACCTTCAACAACCAATTAGCAAACTCCTAATACTCTCAACCTCAAAGATGTGAGCCTCCATAATCAGAATTGATAAAATAATATAAACATACTTATTATAAAAAATAATTTACATGCATGTAAATTAATTAAATTGCATATTAAAAATTATAATTAATATAAAATGTTAGAAAAATACCTACAGGCGCATGTTTTTAATGAGCTTGAGCACATGACACGAACTCCAAAGCTTCTTCGATGAGCATAGAGATGCGTGGACTATGTCCTGCCTGTTACCCTTAGGTATGACCTGCAGTATCTATCTGAAATCCCCACAAAAAACGATAACCAATCCACTAAATGGCTTGTCGATTCTCTACCATTCTCACATCTAAGTCCCTTGGACTGCGATCAAGTGCCTCAAAACAAAACTTATTAGTCATCGACGCCTCATCCCATATTATTAATTTTGTATTTTTCAAGAGTCCTATAAGATCGCTGCCTGGAGTTATCCTACTTACAGTATGCAAAGGAATACTGAATCTGGAGTGTGCAGTACGACCACCAGGAAGAAATAGATAAGCTATACCACTCGATGCAACTCGAGAACAATATCACGTCTACCACGTAATGCAGAACAAAGTGTCTTCCACAAAAATGTATTTCTAGTGCCACTATGACCATAGAGAAAGAAAACTCCACCACTACCAGAATCGACTGCATCCGTAATAGTATGGTACACAATCCTTTACTCATCGGTGAGAGACGGATACAAACCGTCAGGTGTCAATCATATCATCAATATCGCATTTACATTTCTTCAAGTATCAAACTATCCATGCCACTATTCAGACTACACCGCTTAAGCATGGGCATACCTTCAATCTAACTTAAGATAAAGCCGTTCCTAAAAAGGAACTCTTCAATCTCAGCAAGAGCAAAATTCATCAATTGTTCTTCATTCAACTCGAGCCCTGACAAAGTGAGCATATTTAATAAATTATAAACTTTATCGTGAAAAAATCAATTTGAATACAATAATAAAATTTATACCAGGATTATTCAACTTCCTTCGCATGATGTATTGGATGTCGTCAGACAGATACTCCCATGTATTCTCCCAAACATAAACAGTAGTACATACTATCGACCGAGGAGGATGGAGAATGATGTCGAAGGAAGCGCTTGAACCCCCATAAACTTGCTTTCTTAATAGCATGGATGTATTCCTCGCCATCGAGCAAACCCAAAGCGATCAAGCATCAAGCGGTATGTTGGATGAACCACACCATCCACGGTCCGCAAATCCTCATAGCAAGTGGCACCCCTTATGTGATTCAACATTATCCGCATGAAATATAGTGGACGGGTCTTAATTGGAACATGGTATATTCTTCCAACTTTATTGTTGAAATTCTTCCTACCTCTCCACGTTTTGCCTCTACGATCACACACGTAATGTATGGGGAACTCTGAATATAGATACTTATGTGCCTCGTGATGATGTTTGTCAATTCCATCCATTTAAGGAACTTTGTCTCAAGAATCAGATGCTTTTCCAACAAATCCATGAGATCACCATCCTTGAATGTGACTGATTGTTCACCTTTCATATGAAATGATAAACGCTCAACGGGTAGATCTATGTAATGGATATCATAACCCATAATACGCCATACAGCCTCACATGCAGGTACGTACCGACAGTCAACATAATCCTTCACCTCATTATCAATTGTTAATTTTGCGCCTATCCTATCCACACCCTCACGACATACTTGAATGATACTTGATTGAATTGGTCTTATTGCACCATTCAACATTTATGTGAACCTAGTACTTCATCGCCAGGAAGGGATCAGACGACCAATAAACCTATTAATGGATGGTGAAACAACTTATTATTTCTACGTGTGAATCAAGTTAGATAGGGATAAATGGAATATAATTTAATACTTAAATATTGATAAGGAGTTATGAATTGCACCTGTTATCAATGATATTGCCATTATTCTCGATAGTGGCGCGAGCATCACGCCTCCTATAAACAGGATAGCCATTTCCATCAAATATAGTCTGCTCATTAATTAAACGACTTTGAAAATTTCTTAGAGAATTTATTGCCACCGTGCATGCAATGTGAAGTTGAATTCAATGGTCCGCAAGGATCATGCACCATGTACTATCTAGGATACATTTTGTACCTCCGGTCGAGATCCTTATCCTATCTCAAAGACCGATGAAATCATCTATAGAACTTGCAGACATATTTCGATTAGCTCGATCAATCCATAGTAGTATATGTGCATGAGGAAGCCCGCGTTTTTTGAAATTCAATGGTGTAGACCACTGGAAAGTTAATATAGTAAGTTATGACATTATTTGATTAACAAATTAATAAATAACATAAACTATATTTATAGATAGTTACCTCCGACTGCCTTGCCAAAAACGTTTTTTGTCTTCAAGTCTTTTATAAGCTGGTCCAACTTCATTTTGAAGACTCGACTCATAACATCGGGTCTATCCTCCTGTCGTAAACCCATCGATTCGACAGAGCGTGTTATCTCAAGCCATTTGGGATTGTAAGTGAATGTGATGAATAGTTCAGGATATTCTATACTCTTGCATATGGCCATAGTGTTTTGGAAGTTCTGTACGATATATCTAGGACCTCCAACAAAAGAAGATGGTAGGATAAAGCGTTTACCAAGATTTCCATGTGGATCTATTGATCAATATCACCTGTTTGAATGGCATCATCATGTGATTTATACTTATCAGACCTCAATAACAGTTGGTTCATCATGATGAAAGACAATCTATGTGATTCCATCATCATATAACCATCTACTATAAAATGTTGAAATAACTTTCTACTAAGCAGTATGGTCTGAGCCTCATCAACACGATCAAAAAGCCTAAATGACAAGAACTCCTTGATTGTAAAGGTGTGCCTTACTCCTTTTGGACTTATCAGAGTGCAATATTTCAGTATGGTATCCATCCTCACCATATGGGAAATTAAAGGTTGCGGATACTGCAGCGGAAGGTAACATGGATGCAATTATGAAATTATATGGAAATCACCATTTCTTTGCTCGAGTACTAAGTCACGGGGATCCATGTCGTATTAATCATCTCCTGATAATTTATAAGTTAGACAATGTTAATTTCATTAAAAGTACTTAAAATATATAATATGTATTGGTACAAATGATTCATATCCAAACATACCAACAATTAATGCAGCTACTTCAGAACATGTTGGTAGAATGTACATGTGTCCATCACGTGATCTCCTTCCAATAAGACACAACTAATATGGACCATCAAAGGTGTTATATACATGACAAAGATTCTACATGCATAAAAAATTAAAAGAATTAATGTCATAAAGAATTAAAATTGTAAAATAAAGCAATTTTACTGAACAAATAGAGTTCAATTACAAAATGAGTAAAACCAAATGAAAATTGAAAATATTATAGAAATTATTCTAATGCAAATGTCCAATACTTCACAGAAGAAGGCGACGTTTCTGACCAATGCTAATGTACTTTGAGCTCATATATGTCACTTCTATATCAGCTACACATTCGGGGCACTGGTTGTATTTATATGGATGTATTTTCCGTTTGAGAGGTTCGTCGTAAACTGCGTTCTTATGTTCACAGAACAGTGGAACGCCTCCGACGGTAGTACCTAGTTTTCCTCATCTTTTATAATATGCGCTTCATTAAATAAAATAAAAATAAAATAATGATTGGAAAACACACATAAATAACTGTGAATTAAATAGATGAAAGGAAACAAAAACGAAAAATGTGCGCTAGAACACATGTTGAATGTAAAGAAAATGGGTAGCAACTTTGCTCTCCACTTTTGGTATCATCCTATGTTTTACCCTTCCATTTATGGTACTCGATTTAAAAATGTACAGGATGATGCACAATCAGAAAATAAAATTGAAGTTCGACCAATTTGAAAGGATATAAAATTCTACTTCACCAATACATTGTTTAGGTGCAAATGCAAACATATTAGTAAATTCGTGTATCACCCACGTGGCATTGGTCAAGTGGCTATTTTTATTGATTTTACATGGTCGGACACAATCAATTCTTACGTAAACAATTTTAGGTGTTACACCTGCTAAATTAGGCAGTTGGTATATCATTGGTATTCCATGAGTTGAAGCGTTGTCAAACAAGTCGAACTTAATAAAGTGATTCGACTCGACTCGACTCGGTTCGACTGGTTAGGATAATCAAGACTCACAAAATTTGGAGTCCGGGTTATTATCAAGTCTATAGATCCCCTCCTTCAACGCCGGTTTCTATAAATAGCGTGGAACTGGGAAAAGCTCGGTTCCGGTAACAACACTTATAGTCGTTCAGCTCGTTTTTGCTCTTCTACCGATTACACGATAGCAACTTTAGGTTATTTCCCATAAGCTCTCATCTCCAATGGCGGGCAAGAATGTGATTTCTGATGACGAAGGTACAATAGCCCCAAATAAAATTCGTTCAATTAGCTGCCCATACTTTCAAAATTCAAATACTAAATGATTTCGTTTGAAATTTCCGGATGCAGATGATATTGGAGTCGAGGAGGAAGAGAGAGACGAGGAGGAGCCCTATGGAAATCACGGCGATGATCGTGACGATGACGATGAAGATGAAGAAGACGATGGTACGGTGTCGTTTGCTGCTCCTCCATCTGCCCTATACAAATTTCATATTATATTCATTAGTTTATTTTTCATATAATGCTGTGGATTAGTATAATTTGCTTAATTATTGCCGAGGATGCCTGCGTAGTTCGGCAATGTTATACAAGTCACTCGGGCTCTAGTTCGATTTTGGGCACGTTTTATGCAAGGGGTCGAGACTATCCTAGGCTCAATTAGGCAAAGTAGAGCCGATTTATGTGAGTTATGTAACATCACCATTTCCATGTCAAATGTCCTTGTGTGTTCAAGGCAGAGCTTCAGAAGTGTTTTGGCAAGGACACCACGTGGAACACATATATAGTTTCACATTTGGAAATTTATGCTTTAAAGCGTGAAAGAGGAGTATGCAGAAACAGCTTTGCTTAGATTCCAATGATATGATAAGTTGGCATTAGAAGTACTCTTGCCTAGATACGTAAAAAAACACAAGCTATTGTTCGCCAAATCAAGTAGTACTACTCGTGTAAAGGCTACTGCTATATTACTATTTTTTGCTGCTTTATCAATTCACCTCATGCACTGGTACTGTCGACATTTCTTAGCAAATATCGTGAGATTTTAGTAGTATCGCTTTAGTTTAAGAAACTTGTAGGTGCATCCCACAAACATTGGGGCGTATGCGTAAAATATGGTTATCTCCTCCACGTGCCTTGTGCGTTCTAAAGCACTAGTGTTTAGTAATGCTATCAACCAGAAATGGTTGTGATATGATGAATTTTAAATTTTTAATGAGGAATGAGTAAATCATTAATTTAACTCACGCTGCGCTTTTACTTGATGCCTCACAGATGTAATTTTCTCCTGGTTTTTCCATCCTGGCAGCACATTCAGGCATGTTTCGTGATTGATTACACCTTTTACTTTTCTCATTATCTTTTTACTGCAGAAGGTCAGAATGAATATGAGAAAGATGACTTTATAGTAGATGATGTCGAAGAAGAAGATGGGGAAGCGGAAGATGATAGAGACAATAGTGATGAGGAAAGACAGAAGAAGAAGAAGCGGAAGAAAAGGTCAGTTTTTGTACCCATGGCAATTGTTTGTTGTATTTTCCTCTCACATATCTAAAGTAATATTTGTCTTATGAGTACCATTTGTTGATATATAGGGAGTCTGAGAGGAACTACGAGTTGGATGAGGATGACTATGAGCTCCTCCAGGAGAGCAACATCTCTGTTCATCGCCCAAAACATGCAAGTTCTAGTCTTGTTTCTTTTGTCTGTTATGTGATTATGTCATTCCCTGGCTGTTCCTATTCTTATTGATGCCATTTGTGGGTCATTTATTCTTCAGATTATTAGGAGGCTAAATTTAAGCGCCTAAAAAGGCTCAGAGGGATACTGAAGTTGAACCTTCTGGGCTTTCTGATGAAGAGGAATTTGATGGAGGTGGGAAAGGAGGACGACAGATGAGGAGAAGGTGCAACGAGTTTGTTTGGGGATTATGATGGTAAATCTAGATTATAGTATCAACCTGAATTTCTTTAATAATCAATAACTTAAACGATCTCATTGAGTTTATCAAATACTCCTAGGACGACCGTTGGAAGATATTGCTGAGGAAGATGAACAGCTTGAAGAAGAAGAAGAAGATGTGGATATTGGTGAAGAGGATGAAATGGCTGATTTTATTGTCGATGAAGAAGACATTGATGAGCATGGAGCTCCTGTGAGGTACTTAATATATGAGCAAATACATTGGCATGTGCTACATGACTTTATTCTTGTCTACATATATTATGTGGATGTAGGAGGAAGAAGGTTAAAAGGCCAGGCAACCACTAGGATCTCATCATCAGCTTTGCAAGAAGCCCATGACATATTTGGTGATCCTGAAGACCTCTTGAGAACCGAAGGTTGGAGATGGGGATAGGTTTGGTGAAACTGGTGAAAGAAGCCTCAAGATCAGTTTGATCCCAGTGTACTATCTGAGAAGTACATGACAGGGAAGGATGACCACATTCGGGAGATTGATGTTCCTGAGAGAATGTAGGTTAGTCAAGCATCCTGTGAGGATGCAAGATAGTTAAGCATCCTGAGAGGATGCAAGTTAGTCAAGAATCTTATGGAATACTTGGAGGTTCTTATTGTTGATTTATCATCTATTCGCTTCTATAGATAATTGAGGAAAGTACTGGCAACCCACCAATAGATGGGGACAGTATTGACATGGAGAAGGAATGGATATATAATGAGCTCGTTAACGGTTCGGTGCCATTATTTAGAGGTTCAACGACGGCTGAAACGGATGAAATCAAGGATCAAATTTCTACGCTTCTGAATTAATGCACATTCAGAAGTTGAGGTATGAACTTCCTAATTCTGCCCGTGGTTATACATGCGTGTTACCCAGTGTGTTTATGACTCTCGTTTATCTACATTATAGATTCCGTGCATTGCTATGTATCGAAAGGAGGACATCTTGAGTTTATTAAAGGATCCAAATGAGCCACTGTCCGACAATGATGACGATCCTTGCCAGAGACCTACCATCAAGTGGCACAAGGTTGGCTTTTACTATTGATATTTATACATAACACCTTAATTATGTCATATTTTCTCTGGGCACAAATATTAAGAGTGAGACATAAAAATGAACTAAAATTTGTAAGTTGGTTTTTGTTGTTTGTTTGTCCCTTTTTTTTTTTAAAACAATGAATGAAAAGTTGTAAGCGGTTGTTGGTTGAATAAAAAACTAAATAAAGTGAGTATGTTATGTGGAAAACATTCTATGGACTGAGTAGTAGTTGTTTTATACCTTAAATGTTCTATTTCATCATGTGCGATGTCTTTTAGATGACATTATTTACCGAAGATCGTCTTCTTCCCGTCTCATGTAACCTCTTACATTCACTGGTGGATAGTGAACTAGGAGAGTCCAATGAAATACTAAGGAGTGGTTTATTGCAGGTGCTTTGGACGATTCAGGACTTGGATCGGAAGTGGCTCCTTCTTCAGAAAAGAAAAGTTGCATTAGAGTCGTACCACAATAGGCGATTTGAAGAAGAGACACACAGAGTATATGATGAGACACGTTTAAATTTAAATCAACAACTTTTCGAATCAATTGTTAAGTCACTCAAAGCTGCTGATTCAGAAAAAGAAGTTGATGATGTTGACTCTAAATTTAATTTGCACTTCCCCGCCGGAGAAGTTGTTCTAGACGAGGGGCAGTTTAAGAGACCAAAGAGGAAATCACATTATAGCATCTGCAGTAAAGCTGGCCTCTGGGAGGTTGCAAGCAAGTTTGGCTATAGTGCTGAGCAATTTGGCCTGCACATTTCTTTGGTGGAAATGGTAGGTTCAGCATTAATTTTATTACTTTTGTCTTAAAATGCTAAATTGATTGGATTTTCTTATTTGCAGAGAATGGATGAGTTAGTGGATCCAAAGGAGACACCAGAGGAGGTGGCTTCTAATTACACCTGTGCTATGTTTGAGACACCTCAAGCCGTGTTAAAAGGGGCAAGGCACATGGTATGTGGCAGCCTATAATTTAGCACTCTTGGAACATGAATGACCTGACCTGCAGAGAGCTATTTCCTTATTTGCTAACATTGTCATGATATACTTCAGGCAGCTGTTGAGATTAGCTGTGAGCCTTGCGTCCGTAGACATGTTCGTGGTATCTTCATGGACAATGCTGTGGTGTCGACTAGTCCTACTGCTGATGGAAATGTAGCAATCGATTCGTTTCATCAATTTTCTAGCGTGAAGTGGTTGCAGACAAGCCGCTACCAGATTTGATGATGCACAGTGGGTTCTAATTCAGAAGGCTGAAGGAGAGAAGCTCCTGCAAGTTACAATCAAGCTGCCAGAAACAGTACTTGAGAAGTTAATAAGTGACTCGAACGACTATTACCTGAGTGATGGTGTGAGTAAATCTGCACAATTATGGAATGAGCAGAGAAAATTGATACTTCATGATGCATTTTACAATTTACTTATACCTTCAATGGAAAAGGAAGCAAGATCATTAATGTCTAGTAGAGCAAAATCCTGGTTGCTCTTGGAGTACGGAAAGCTGTTGTGGGACAAAGTGTCATTGGCACCTTATCAGCGAAAAGAACATGATATACATTCAGAGGAAGATGCTGCACCTAGAGTTATGGCTTGCTGCTGGGGCCCTGGAAAGCCAGCTACAACTTTTGTGATGCTGGATTCATCTGGGAGGTTTTAGATGTCTTACATGTTGATCCCTGAGTCTTCGTGGTCAAAGTGTTCACGAACAACAACGCAAGAAGACTGATCAGCAGCGGGTGCAGAAGTTTATGATGGATCACCAACCTCATGTGGTTGTTCTAGGAGCGGCTAATTTGTCATGCACACGGCTGAAAGAGGATATTTATGAGGTACTGGTTATGATATCCTACCAGCAAGTTTTAAATTGCATGATAGCTTATGATTTGACGTTTTTACTGTCACATGTAACCAGATCATCTTCAAGATGGTGGAAGATAATCCAAGAGATGTTGGCCAAGAGATGGATAATCTGAACATTGTGTACGGTGATGAATCTCTGCCACATTTGTATGAGAATTCACGCATATCTGTTGATCAACTTCCTTCGCAAGAAGGTATAACACCTTGCAATATTAATTTTAGGCACTTCAGTGGAGTTCGAGAATCCTCTATTAACTTTCTTGTTCTGGCCTTTGTCACTTTTATTCTTATCCTTATGATGTTGTCTTTATATATTTCTTTTTAGATCAATATTCTTAGTGTATGCAATTAATGCTGGACCTTTCAATTTTCCTAATTCCAGGCATCATTAGGCTTAGCTGTAGCTCTTGGACGCCATCTTCAAAATCTGCTAGCCATGGTTGCAGTTTATGTGGACCGGTAGAGAGATTTTATCTTGGAAACTTTTCCCTCTGGAGAGTTTTCTCACTCCTGATGAGAAGTATGGAATGATCGAACAAGTTATGGTCGATGTAACAAATCAAGTAGGGATTGACCTAAACTTAGCCTCCAGTCATGAATGGTTGTTTGCTCCTTTGCAGTTTGTTTCAGGTCTTGGGCCCAGAAAAGCAGCTTCGCTGCAACGGTCCCTGCTAAGAGCTGGAGCCATTTACACTAGAAAAGACCTGCTGACCGTTTATGGTCTTGGTAAAAAGGTTTTTATCAATGCAGCTGGATTCTTACGCGTGAGACGGAGTGGATTAGCTTCCAGTACTAGTCAGGTTATTGATATGATGGACGACACTAGAATACATCCAGAATCTTATGGCCTTGCGGAGGAATTGGCCAAGGATATTTACCGTGAGGATGGAAATGATGACATAAATGATGATGATGATGTAATGGAATTAGCTATTGAGCATGTTAGAGAAAAGCCTCACTTGTTGAGGGCTGTGGATATTAGTGAGTATGCTGAACATAAAAATGTGGAGAAAAAGGAAACACTTCATGATATAAGATTGGAGTTGATCGAGGCCTTCCAGGATCGACGCAGACCATATGTAGAACCTAATCAGGATGATGAATTTTACATGATCTCAGGGGAAAGAGAGTTATCGGAAGGAAGGATTGTGCAAGCAACAGTTCGTAGGGTTCAACCCCAGAAAGCTATATGTGACCTTGAATCTGGATTGACTGGCATGCTTAGCAAGGAAGATTACACTGATGACTGGAGGGATATCAATGACTTAACTGACAAGCTAAGTGAAGGTGATGTTTTGACGTGCAGAATAAAGTCAATCCAAAAGAATCGTTATCAGGTGTTTTTAACTTGTCGAGAAAGTGAAATGAGGAGTGACCGGTTTCAAAACCATAGGATGATGGATCCTTACTACCATGAAGAACGTAGCACATTACGAACTGAGGAAGAAAAATCTCGCAAGCAGAAGGAGCTTGTGAAGAAAAATTTTAAGCCAAGGATGATTCACCACCCTAGCTTCAAAAACATTACAGCTGATGAAGCTGAAGGGGTGAGTTATTTATTTTCTGGATTGCATCATGAATTTATTCATAGGTCTCAGCATCTCTTTTTTGGTGTTTTAGAAGAAGAGAACACGAGTCTTGCCATGAATTCCTGTATTTTCAGTTTTCTTTTGCATAATAACCTTGATGCAAGGTGATCGATATTCTTTCTTCATTGCTTCCAGTTTTTGTCCGAGAAGGATCCCGGTGAAAGTGTTTATCGTCCAAGCTCACGCGACTTTCACATTTGACCCTGACTCTGAAAATCTATGATGGTGTATATGCCAACAAGGATATAGTTGAAGGTGGAAAGGAACACAAGGATATCACAAGCATGCTTCAATAGGAAAACACTAAAATTGGTGAGGATACATTTGAAGATCTTGATGAGGTAAGTTATCGATGATTTAAGCTTTGGTAAACAGACAATTCCTTGTGGGGGCAGTGAATGTTCTACTCCCTCTTGTCCCAATCTCAGCTTCTTGGTTTCCTTTTTTTGTTTGTACCAATCTCAACTCACTACACCTAAATTAGAAATTCTCCTCATACTTTATTATTGATTCTCTCTCATATTCTTTTCAGTCCACCTTATTTTTGAATTCTTATAATTTACTTTAAACATCGTGCCCTGCCCAACAGGAAGTTGAGACCGGACAAAGGGAGTATGGCTGACCTGAATATGGCATAATGAAACACTGAAATGGTTAATTTTTCTTTATGGTATTGTTTATTATAAAGTTCCATTCAATATGTTAGTCTCTTTTATTTCACTGCAAATTCTATATATGTTGTCAGTCGATTTCATAAAAGATGTTGGTCTGTTTGTTTAAGCCGATTCTACTTGTTTGTATGTATAATTTGTCGGTTAACAGCAAGTTGCATTTAAGCAGATAGCACCCATTGATACCTATCAATTTAAATTGTAATTTACAATTCTGGGTCTGCACTAGTTATCTCATCTTAAAACTGCATATCAATAGTGACTATGTACACCCCAAGGCCCCAGAAATTGGTATTTCCATACTTACTATGTCTGTATCAAATATAGATTATGTGTTATGTTTACTACTAGGTTCAAACATGACTGGGAGCGTGAGAAAATGATCTGGTGCCTGTTTATTATTCCTAAAATGTTCTTCTTAATGTTACAATATTTTTTCTATTGATTTAGGTGAAGGATCGTTATGTGGATCCATTGGTTACTCATTTGAAAGCAATGCTGAATTACCGCAAGTTTAGGAAGGGAACTAAAACCGAACTCGACGAGCAACTTAAAATTGAGAAATCTGAGAATCCAATGAGAATTGTGTATTGCTTTGGAATATCACATGAACATCCTGGCACATTTATTCTGACTTTCGTACGAAGTTCAAATCCACATCACGAATACATAGGTCTGTATCCAAAGGGATTCAAGTTCCGGAAGCGAATGTTTGAGGACATAGACCGTCTAGTAGCATACTTTCAGAGACACATTGACGACCCAAATGATTCTGGACAATCAATTCGGTCAGTTGCTGCTATGGTGCCTATGAGAAGTCCTGCAACTGGTGGCGCATCAGGTTTTGGTGGTGGCTGGGGTGGTTCATCTAATGAAGGTAGCACTTATAGAGGAAGCCAGCTCATGGACAGAGACAAAAATTCTAGAACAGGTAAGCCCTGGAATTTTCAGTTCCGTTGAAGTTCAAACTACTTCCAAACTTACGATGTTTCCCCTTCCCTATGTTATATTATATTATTATATGTCCCCAACGGCTTATATCTTGCAAAAACATGCTTATGCTTTGATAAAGATTATGTTGTAACATTCACATATCTTCTGCAGCTCGTTCTTTTCACTGTTCCAGATTATTTTTTACTGCTAGAACATATCTAGGCATTAGATGGTTTAATCTCGATCCTCATAGACATTGTATTAAGGATATTTGAGTTGCAACTATATGATCAGTTGACGCTTCAAGACTGTAAATGTGCATGATAATCAGTAGTAAAGAAGGGAGCCTTCCTACTTGCCTTTGTGTATGGAAATGAATGTTTATCATGTGATACATATAGTATACAGTTTTTATGTGAAGATAAACATTGAAGCTTGGATTCAAGCAAAATTCTTTTGCCGTCCCTTTATCTGGTGCACTATTTATGGGTAAAGGGAGTTGCTAGTTGCTACTTGCTACAATGTTCTCTAAAATCCCCATTGTATGGCTGACTGTTTTTCTTTTTACAGGGAGACCTGATTACAGACATGGCGGCAGTCAGGACAGGGAGCATCCCAGTGGAGCCCCTAGACCAATCGGAGGACCTGGTCGTGGACGTGACCGGGGTTCCTATGGTGGTGACAGGGTTGGCAGGCCGGACTTGGATCGAGGAGGTCCACAGAAGTGGAGTTCCAAGGATAGTGAAGATCGATTTGGTGATTTTCCTGGCGCAAAGATCCAGAATTCACCAGGTGGGGGTTGGAGTAGTTGGGGTGCCGATGGTGGTGGTGGTGGGCACAAAGATGCGTGGGGTAGTTGGGGTCCTGAAGGTGGCGGTGCAGATAGTAGCAAGAAGACCCCTTCACAATCTGGTGGAGGCTGGTGACACCTGTAATACTTGCCTATTATACATCGACTCGCGTAGCAGAGTTCATGTAAGGATACATATTCGCCCCCAGCCATTCAGGGCAAACATCCCATATACACAGACGGAACCTACTGTGGCACATCAAGATCAGAGAGGAGCGCTACTACTAAGCCAGTGACATTACTCATCAGTAGCTGCTGCACTATCTGGTCGAAAGATGGTCTAACCGTTTTCATTTTGAGCAAGTATTGTAAAATACTTAATTTTCTTAGGAAAATTACATCACTTGATCTTCTTTGTATTAATAAAATTATAACTTTTATATGATTTGAATTTGGTTTTTGAGGAAGATGATATGGACATATGGCTAGATATGTGTTTGTTTAAATGTTAATACTAATAAATAACCCATTTCTCTTTTTTGGTTGGTTGAAACATAATTTATGTCTTAGATGAGTTCAGAAAATTGACATCCTTAAAACTTCCATCTTAGGATGTTAATTTTTCAAAGAGATTAAAAGGCTACATTACATCATTACATGTTAGTGTAGTAAATATATATGGCCCCAAAAGGTTATTCTTCGAATTAATTAGAATGGTGAGAAATTTCCAGGTAGGTAAGGGTTAAGTGGATGATTAGTTGTCGAATTGTGAATAATAAAAATGAAATCAACGAATCTATTACTAAAACAAGTTAGACCCCTTTCGATCATGCTCATCACGAATCTTCAGAACTTCATGCAGTGAACGTGTGTTAAATTAAACTGTTAATAATAATATGGACAAACTGGGGTAAAATACGGGTATTGACCCTTATTTGCTTACACTCCCTATGAAGATTAATTTGTTCATGCACCTTAATATATTCAATAGACGTATGCTGGTTATACACTCCCTATGAAGATTAATTTGTTCATCTTCATTTTATTGGTTGTATATGGAGTTTCAGTTCTCAAATTTAAACATTTAGAGAGTAGTATTGTTTAATTAAATTTTATTATTTATACTTCATCCATCCCGAATTAAATGTTACTCATCATAATTCATGCCCGGCCGGTGCATATTTGATTTATCCGTTTCCAAAATAAATTTCACAAACAACACAAAACATGCTTCAAAACAACACCTCATAATTCATGCCCGGTGCACGTTTTCTTTTTAATCAAATACGTTGTCAACTTCCGATCAATACTAATTTAAGACACTTGATAAATCCAAATCTCGCATAATTGAATGCAAATTGTATACCTTACGATTCAAATAACTGCACCTTCTAATTTTTCAAACTTGAAATCTTCACGACTCGTGCTATTTAATGGATGAATATCGATAACTCTAATCGAGCCTCAACTCATCGCTACATACACATTTTATTACAAGATATTAAAATTAATCCGTAATCAAAGTTGAAGTTGGTTGACCTAGACTAGTCAAAATGAACAATATTTTTGGAATGAAGGGAAGTATAACTAACACGAACGAGTATTACCAACATGAGCAATGCACCACGTTCGACAAACAATCACTAAACATACTTTAAATTCGACCCGAGTATCTTATCAAACGAAGCAAACCCAAACACAGATCACCCATTAACACCTAATACTCATAAGACCACTCCCAATGGGTCGTGAGTTAAGACCGTGAATAGTCATGCGATTAATGACGATTTAACGACTCGCAGGAAAAAATCGTAAATGTGTCGCTTGACGACCGTGAATAGTGTTTTTTTATTATTTTTTTCGTATTTTTTAATATTTTTTTTAGCTTCACATATTATAAGAATGTTTAGGTTAAATTACTCAAATTGATTCTTAAAACTCGCTTTATAATTTATCGAGATTGAAATCGAATGAAAAAATGAAACGAGAATTTATGATCTCAAACGAAATATGAATGAATAGATGATAGATCTCGAAAAAATATACCACGGATATTTTTATTTAATATTACTTTATAAATTAATTTTAAAATAAAAAAGGGTGGGCCCTTGTCGTCCGTCCGTTGGGCTGGGCCCAATGGTCGGACGACTAAAAATTCGCCTTGTTAAGCCGAATTTTGAAAGATGGAGCAACGACGGCCGTGAGGACGACCATCCCGGACCACTCCCATTGGGCGTCACGACCGACATTTAACACACAACCCATTCATGTCGAAGAAAATCATCAAAATTTGCCTTTCCAAATTCCACCTCCCAAAAAACAAAAAAAAAACATGAATACCGCCGACAAAAAGGCAACCATCATCTCGCCGATAAATCGGGATCTGTAAACAAACTCAAAACCAAGATCCATCTCGTCACTCACCAACTCCCAGGGCCAATTTCGTCCATTCACACCCTCCCAACCATCTCCTCCACCCACCACAACCAACACTTCGATATAAACCCCAACCTGACTCCCACTCATCACTGCAAAATCTCTCTTCCTCTTTCTCTCTCTAAAATCCCCATTTCTCTCTCTACATTTCCCAATGGATCCGGTCACAGAATGGGGCAACACCTCCCTCTCCACCGTCGATCCGGAGATCCACGACCTCATCGAGAAGGAGAAGCGCCGCCAGTGCCGCGGAATCGAGCTCATCGCATCGGAGAATTTCACCTCATTCGCCGTAATCGAAGCGCTAGGCTCCGCCTTGACCAACAAGTACTCCGAAGGCATCCCTGGCAACCGATACTACGGTGGAAATGAGTACATCGACCAGATCGAGAACCTCACGCGCTCGCGTGCGCTCCAGGCGTACCGACTCGACCCGACCAAGTGGGGAGTCAATGTGCAGCCGTACAGTGGCTCTCCGGCCAACTTCGCGGCCTACACGGCTGTGCTGAACCCGCACGACAGGATCATGGGGCTCGACTTGCCGTCCGGTGGGCATTTGACGCACGGGTACTATACTTCTGGCGGGAAGAAGATTAGTGCGACTTCGATCTACTTCGAGAGCTTGCCGTATAAGGTGGATTCGACTACGGGGTATATTGATTACGAAAAGCTGGAGGAGAAGGCGTTGGATTTCAGGCCTAAGTTGATTATCTGTGGTGGCAGTGCTTATCCCAGAGATTGGGATTATAAGAGGTTTAGGCAGATTGCGGATAAGGTTGGAGCGCTTTTGCTTTGTGATATGGCGCATATTAGTGGCCTTGTTGCTGCTCAGGTATATATTCTCTTGTTGTTTTTCGATTGTCTTTAGCTAGTTTCTACTTGTTGCTTGTTGTGTGTATATGGACTTGAGATCTGATCTGCTGAAATGCTATTCGAGTTTCCGTTGTGTCACTGCAATGCATATATTCCTCACTATCGTTATGATTCCATCGATTTTGTTTGCTGTGAAATTTGGAATGATGAGCTGCTATGCCATTTCTTGTCTCCAGAGTGTCACTGCAATGCATACATTACTCACTAAGCCACATTATAATTCGATCGATTTTGTTTGCTTTGAAATTTGGAATGTTGAGCTGCTATGCCATTTCTTGTCTCCAGAGTGTGACTGCGATGTAATACTATGATTTGATCGATTTTTTTAGTACGTAATTTGAACCAAGTCATTGGGTCTGGAAATGAAGATGGACTGCAACTGAGATCTTTGTAGTTTGTAGTTATTGTTTTTTCTATAATTCTCTGTTTAAGTTAAGGAGTGGATACCAATACTTCTTTTGGGTACTTATGATAGGGACATGGAATAATAGTGATGTCACTCCAACTAAATTTGATGCAAGTAATTGTACTGAATATTTAATATAGAGTCACAACTTAGTTCTGTTGGATTTAAATGTGGCAAACAGTCGAACTTGTTATGGTGTGACGGTCTATTTTGATGCTAAAAGTTGAAAATGTTTACAATTGGGATATTTTGTCTTGATCATAAATGTTCAGATGTTGATTAAACCTACTATATATTATTGTTGGATACTAAAATGCAGCATGTTTATATTATGCCCTTTTCTTTTCCAAGTAAGATTTAGTAGGATGTCAAGAAAGATGCACCATACACCTCAATCCCCCGCACTTCATGTCTTTTCTGGTGCTTCGGGTGTGTGGATACTTTAGAAAATGGACAAGGCTAAAAAAATCAAAAATGTATTTTGTGATTTTATTTCTTGTGCATTATCTCTTTAAGACACTACTTAAATTAATTACATTTTTGTACAGGAAGCAGCAGATCCATTTGAGTACTGCGACATAGTCACTACCACAACCCACAAGAGTCTGCGGGGTCCTAGAGCTGGCATGATCTTCTATCGCAAAGGTCCCAAGCCTGCGAAGAAGGGCCAGCCTGAGGATTCAGTTTATGATTTTGAAGACAAGATCAACTTTGCTGTGTTCCCTTCCCTCCAGGGTGGTCCTCACAATCACCAAATTGGTGCTCTTGCTGTTGCCCTTAAACAGGCCATGTCACCTGGATTTAAGGCCTACGCAAAGCAAGTCAGGGCTAATGCAGTTGCTCTTGGTGACTATCTTATGGGCAAAGGCTACAAGCTTGTAACTGGTGGAACAGAGAACCACTTGGTTCTCTGGGATCTCCGCCCTCTTGGATTAACTGGTAATTTCAGATTTTAGTTGTAGTTTCCAGAATGTGAATTTGAATTATGCATTTTCCAGTTTCCACTGATGGATGTATTTCCGCATTTCGCTTTTTTACAGGAAACAAGGTTGAGAAACTCTGCACCTCTGCAACATTACTGTCAACAAGAATGCTGTTTTCGTGACAGCAGTGCATTGGCTCCTGGTGGTGTTCGCATTGGTAAGCAAACTATGCATTTCTGGTTTTTAAAACTTCCAAGTGTGTGCATTACATTCACATAACATAACAAGTTAGTCAATGAACCTCTTGGTTCCGGTCCTACTTTTATTATGACATTATTATAGCCAGATAGATGAATTTGTAAGTATTACAAGTTGTATGGGACTGCACATTTCTTTCCTGATGTGCTGCTTTGAGCTTTCACCTTTAGGATGACAGCCAATTGATATTGATATCTGCACATGTACACTTCTTTTTATATATTGCAGAGGTGATTGATGATCGATTATATCATTCGTATTACAGGTACTCCAGCCATGACATCAAGGGGGTTGGTTGAGAAAGACTTTGAGCAGATTGCTGAATTTCTCCACAGGGCCGTTACTGTTACTTTGAAGATCCAGAAGGAACACGGCAAACTATTGAAAGACTTCAACAAGGGTCTGGTGAACAACAAAGACATTGAAGAGCTGAAGGCGGATGTTGAAAAATTTTCAGCCTCATATGACATGCCAGGCTTCAAGATGTCTGAGATGAAGTACCAAGACTAAGTCACCTATGCGAATGCAAATTTTATGTAATTGGAAATTATATCCGAGTATTCCATGCACCTTATTATTTTTGTTGCCTTTGTGTCAATTCAGTCTAAAGCTTGGTTAATCACATGTCCTGATAAAGTTTTTCTGTTTCCCTATACGTTTCTCTCATGTGAGTTGTAGTTGATGAAGGTTCGAAGGGACATCTATACAGAAACGCCAAACACCAACGGTGATAGTGTTATACTGTTATCATATATTTTTTGATCAACATGTTCCTTGAAAAAATAATTTTAAATTCAATTACATATATTTTCCAAACGCCGTGTGCTCTCGTAAACCAAAAGGTTTAGTACTTATTCAGATACAATGACCTAATCTTGTACTTGTCTGGGGCTCGAGATGCCATTGCTGACCGGTCTACCCTACTATCTACGGATAGGTAATATAAAGAAGACTTGACATCTTTCTATCTACGTGAGAGGAAACCTAGGGCCGAAAGAAAAGGGAACTTGAGAGGAGAGCTTGGTTGAGTGTTTGGTAGAACAGGCTGGTGAGTCCGATGGTAATTTCTCTGAAGGGCTTGGGCACGAGTCTTACTTATTGCTCATCCATTTCCATACGATTTTATTAAATTATTTACTATTATTAATAAATAATAATTACCATAAAATAAGAAAATAAAAAATTATTTAGAATGGAAAGAGTAGTATTTAATGTAGTAGGGTGCCGACTACTGAGCACCCTAGCCACATTAGATTTTCACAGTGCTCGTCTCTGCCAGGAGTTTATAATTAAGGTTACGTTGAACTTTTCAAAACAGTTTATAAGGTTCTCATTTTGAACCTATTGAAAAGCAAGTTCTGATTCAAACAATCTCAATTATGCTAAAGATTAATTAAAGGATACAAGTTTTTAATTAGAAGATATCGAACATTCAGTCCCTGACTGGCTTTTACTAAAATGCTGAATTCTGTTCAGTTAAGATTGTTCGTAATAATGTCCTCGGAAATTTAACTGTCAAATCGACCAGCTTGAAAACAGCAACACGCGTAAAACTAGTGACGCACGCGTAATATACAGAAGATAAAATAACAGATAATAAATCCTAAACAACCCTTTGTATACGAGAGCTGTCATTGGAAAAAAGTAGGCATCACAAGAATGGCTTCGTTACAGCAACCCCACTCCAAATATACAGAGAACAGGAAATACGAAGCAGTAATTTAGTTGAATAAACCCTCTCATCCAGGTAAGCTAAACCTCGAGAGCCATCAGAGGATCAGTCTAATATGGCCTGAGCTTCAATTATGCTATGCTGACTGAAAAAAAACAAAAGACAGAAAAGTTACGAAATTAATCTCAGTTTGATGGCACAACATCAGATAAAAATTTAAAGCTATTGACTTACTAGTCATCCTTGGTAACACGGTAATACTTTTCAGCATGCTGTCTTTGCCCAATAAGTTGAGCGAACCGCCATCATGAGTAATGACAATGAGTTGAAAATTCTCTTGCCCTTTCCTGTCCTCCATTATTCTGTAGTAGTACAGGAATAGCAAGACATTAAAATGAAGATTATTTCCGCCTAAGATTTGCAACCTTCATTTTCTTTGTTTTTTATATTGGGTTCACTTTCTACATTTAATCCAAGTGAATACATACCTAAGGAGAGCAGCAGCCAGGCTTTCAGAATTAGGGCCATCTAAATTGGTGGTTGGTTCATCAAGTGCCAGAATTCCACAGTTCAGGCAAAATGTTTCAGCTAATGCCAGTCTTATTATAAGGGAAGCAAGGACCTGAAACGATTAACAAGTCGCTTTTAAGGGTAAAAAAGCAAAAGGAGTAGATTGAGTTCTCAGCACACCAAGTCAGATTTCTAATTTGGTATTATTCCCGTCTTTGGCACCATACAAAATAAACAATTTCACTATCTTGCTTAATATAATTTTACCATTTCAATCACATCACCCCTATAAAACATATCAGATACTCCACTATCGTAATTTACTCCCAAACACCAGATACTAACTAAAATCTTTATCCAAAACACTATTCCTGCGCAAACAAAAATACCCCCAGTTAGTGTGCTGCCAATGAGCCTGATATGATTACCTTTTGACCAGCACTGCATCTTCCTCTCATTTCTAGCTCCGCATCACCAGCCAGCATTAGTACCTGCCATTTACCCAAGAATAAACCGACGGGTACATAAAACAAGCTTCAGACTCAAGGTTGGATAAATCAAACAGGATGCTGTGCTTGATTCAGCTGTAATGAGTATTTAAACAAACACACTCCTCCGCTCTTTTTAAAGGTTTACTTTTGCCATTTCGAGTTTTTTTTTAAAGTTTAACGTTTACTTTTTTGGAAACCCACTATCTCTACTTATTAATTTTTTAAACACTCTCTTTCATACTTTATCTATTCTCTCACTTACTTTTCCTATTCTTCATCTTACTTTTTACCACTTACTTAATATTTTATTCTATTTTCTTAAAATGTTACACAAAATCAAAAGGTAAATTTTGTAAAAGAACGGAGGGAGTATCATATAATGGTCTGGGTGGGACAATGAGCCGTGGGTATGCATGACGGAAAATCCTATTCATACCAACTACGTGCATCTTTCCTTTTAGGAATTCATTCATAATACTTCAAAGTTAAGCGTGATTGCTTTGAATGTTTAAAGGGAACGAGTCATCAGTATCTGAATCGACTACAAGGGTTGGAGCTCAACCCACAGGAGGTTGGTAGGAGTGTTGTCAATCCCGGCGGGATCGCATTCACGCCTGGGCGTGACCGAGCGGCTTCTCTAGGGATGCATAGCATCTTGGGCATGATTGAGATTGCAGGATCCTAGAAATGGCGGATGATCCTGGCCGCTACAATAAAATTTGGGTGTCAAAATTTGGTCCAGAATTTCATTTGTTTCTGCTTCCAGCCGGTTTTTTCTATCCAATCAGTATATATTATGTTCGGCCATTCCAAGTCTCAGACACCGTCCGATCACTTTTCCGGCAAGTTTAATGTCCACTCACTAGCGAATTCATAGGGTGAAGGAACGCTGATTATTGAACTTCAATTGAGAAATTTTTAATTAAGGTTTTGTTAGATCGAACTGAGGATTTTAATAAAATTCTTATATTCTTAGCTTAATGGCACTTAACTTGTCTTACTACCCTAATGCCCCCAAGATAAGGCACAAAGATCTTCCCACTTCTCGAGAAGATTATACCAAAGGGTAAAAACATTGATTTTGCTTGGGAATGAAACAGGTTGGTGTATGCTAATAATACCAAGATGGTAAGATGTGATTTTAGTAAGCATGTGATGTCAGTATAAGAGGTATTACAGAAGCTAAGGAACATCAAATGGGTCGCAAGCTAACTCAGGGGCATGTTACAAAGTTGATGATGAAGGTGAAACGCAAGAAAAGAGGTGAAAATGAATCATATGCAAGAGAGGATGATGAAGTGGAGGTTCAGCAAAATTTGAAGTCAAAGGGCAAAAGACCTCTATCAACGCCAACAACTTCCTGTCAATGTTCTAAGAAGGGCCAATACAAAAAAGACCCTTGCATTCGTACTTCTATGAACCTCCGGAAGTAGCAATCAATTCGAGAAGAAGCAAACAACATTGTATTTTATGATAAAAAAATCCCCACATAGAATTATTCAAGATATATGCTGCTTCTTTTGCAACAACATTGTATTTTATGCGGTCAAGCCAAATAGCTTCAAGAGGATGGTTGAAGCAATTGTGAATTATGGGCCACACTTGAAGATTCCAAGTTATCATGAAATGAGGGAGGGTTCCATTTTTGAAGAATTAGATGGATTACACCAAGAGCTTGATGATGCGTGATTTGGAAGAAATGGCGAAGCTTGGATGCTCTATTAATGCGATGGATGCAGTGATAGAAATAAAAGGGGGCTTGATTAATCTTTTGGTGAATACTCCCTGGATTAATGTTCGTGAAAAGTGCTGATGCTTCTTTGTATATGAAAACCAATGAAAGAATTTGTGAGCTTCTTGATAGAATTGTTTTAGAAATGCGTGAAATCAGTTCGTGCATGTTGTCACATACAATGGGGTTAACTACATAACAAGACCTGTCCATGGGTCTGAACCAAACCGGCCCAGGCCAAATCCAATACAATCAATATGGAGAGAAAGCTGACCGGTCCAGTTCCATTCTCTTCACCCAGAACGAGTCAGCAACCGAAAATACCGGACCGGTTCGGGAAGAAGAATCGAGGTGAGGTTATTGAGGCACAAAGAAGATGAGAACAGATTGGGACATCTGTTTTCAGAGTCGATGATGGATTGCGCGCCAGGTACCGATGTATTTAGGTTACTCCACCTTTACGCTCCAATTTTGGCTAATTTTCCTGGCCCAATCTCATGGGACAGTTGCGGTATTTGGGCCAGATGTTATGTAATGGTCTGGGCTTTGGGTTTTTAAAACCCATCAACAGGCCTATACATAATGACCAGTAAGGA
This sequence comes from Plantago major, assembly GCA_026545765.1. Classification (NCBI taxonomy): domain Eukaryota; kingdom Viridiplantae; phylum Streptophyta; class Magnoliopsida; order Lamiales; family Plantaginaceae; genus Plantago; species Plantago major. The sequence continues at coordinate 129,464 of JAIFAC010000057.1, forward strand.
TTAATTTCTAGTATTTAATGTGTGGCTTCATATTTTAGGTCAAATGTTAGAATCCAAGATGCACAAAATTTATTTTGGACCCCTTGTGCCAACATTGCATTGACTTGATGCTAGAAGAGGACATTTGAAAGATTCCCAAAGACAAAAAGGAATGGTGTCACTCTTGTGAGTTTCATTTATAACATGTAATGTCCCTGATTATCATGAGAACAAAGACAGAGAAGACTGAATTAGTTAAGTTTGGGATCACGAGGTTTGCTAAATCGTTCCTCACTCTCCAAGGTTAAACAATTTGAAAGCTAGCCTTAGGCTCACCTTCCAAGGATGCAAAAGATCCCACGGGCAAGCTTGCAGAAAAGATTGTACTCATGCCTTCATTTTGGAATGATGTGGTTTTCACTCTTAAGGTTAAGGGGCCTTTTGTAAATTTGCCAAGGCTTGTTGATAATAAGAAGGAAATCCTCAACGTTATGAAGCTATGTTTAAGTGCAAAGAAGCTAATTACAGAAAAATTTCCATGACAATGAAGAAAGGTACAAAGAGGTGTTAAAAAACATAGACTCGAGATGGGAATGTCAACTTCATCGCCCATTGCATCCCACAAGCCAGTATTTGAATCCCCTATACTACTATAGAGATTTGACTGTTGAAGGTAATGCAGAATTAGTCGATAGAATCCATTCGCATGTATGGCTAAGTGCAAGTGCTGAAATAGTAGGCAATATTTATCAGCAATTGCAGATGTACAATAATGATACAGATAGTTATGGAACTCAAGCAGCTATATCACAAAGGTTTTGAAGGATGTTATTTTGATTGTTTGATTCAAAATTTATAGTTTATGATTTGGTTTATGACATTATGTTATGTACGCTTTATTTATTTCCTCAGACTTTGTTTTTGACTCAATATGGAGTCATATATGACTTTTACATTATTAATTAGGTTCTCTGTAGGCTATATGTTCATGTTTCAATGTATGCTACATAATATATATAACTCAATATTCCGACATCCCGCTAACCCGAATTTTTTAACCGGTTGCAGCGCGATCTGAGATTAACAACACTGGTTGTTATGTTACACAAGCCCAAATACTCCAAGAGCTTTAAAAAATGGTCAAAGAGACCTTACTAGCATAACATTAATGCTTATCAATTGCTATTTAAGAAGCAAATTTAAACTAAAATGGAAAGAGATAAACATCTAGAAAATCGGGAGGCGATTTTTCATAGGCTACAATCTATCAAAATTTCTCAATAATTTGATAACATAGAAACAATTGACTGAAATTATGATAGGGAAATGAATAATGGTATGAATCATATCAAACTCGTGGAAGTAAATCTAAGCTAGCGTCGGACATAAACTTTTCCAGCCAAAGCTAGAGATGTTTATGAGGACCCCAAAATATGCATGCAGTACTCATGAACCAATTGATAAGTTAAAAATTTCAAACAAATCACCAGCTTTCTATTAACTTCAGCCAATAGTTACCTAACTTAGAATTTATGTGAGTCCCAGTCCTTAATAAGGTTCTATGTACTAGGAGATCATGATTCATGAGTATGGTATAGTCGGAGGGTCTCAAAGTAAGAAGCACAACAATTCACTACTCAAGTGGTGTTTTGTGCCGCTTTTCCTGGGGTTTGTCATGCTTCACTAGGTTTCTTCCAGTAGGTTCCTGGCTGAAGTCCGCCTTAAATATAATTTATTTTCTAACTTGTTTTAGCAACCCAGTCCATGCTTTTATCTTATGAATCAAATCATGTTTCTTGTCTTGTGAATCACATGAAAAAAATCACAAGTTCATTAGAAAGGACTACAGGTACTTTCAATTTCACTGTAAGTAATTAGGATGCACCTATTTAAAGTTGCTACAGGTTCTAGAGTCTGACTCTGACCAACCGATACTATGTTCCATAATATCTGCCAACGCCTAGTTTCCCAGGGCACGCCAAACAAATTAAATAATACCATGAGAAATAATGTTATGATATGCACAGGCCTAATCTTCTGAGTAAGCTTGCATAATCTCAGGCTGCAAATGGTTTCTAGTGAAAATTGGAAGTTTCATAGGTACCTTTTCTCATTTAGATGGCACGGAGAATTATTGCATTTAGGTTCATTTTGATTCATAAGTTTACCTTATAGCTATACGATCGAAAGTGCCGCACCTTCAGAATCTGAATGAATTCGATACAATCTATATCCTGACCCGATAAGTCTGCTGCCAAAGTTCCCTTATAATCTTATTTATTTCTCCATTTTCATAGTGTGAAGAAGCATGAGTGCTCTAAAACATTAACAAGAAATGGGTCATAACCGATACTACATGACAGAATAACACGTTAAAAACTTCACCCATGCAAAAGATACAAACACATAAAACAATATCTGAAATAACTGCAACAGGAAGCTACAGGATATTACGCAATCATCATCTTTCAACTACAATGCAAAAAAATCAGGAGAGGTAAGAGTATATTGTGCAATCGTCACTTTTCAACTACAATGTAAATTGTAAAACACTCACAGTTTAGTTATACATGCCATGATGCCAAAACAACAAAATAAAGGAATACATGAATCTTTTGGCAAATGGAACTTATATGCATGACTTAGTGGCCCACAATCACGGAATCAAAGGGATCTAGATTCTAGACCAGAAGGCTACATAAATTCGGAATATTAGGTCACTTATAAAACTACTTGTGGGACAATGTATTTTTTAAACACCAGAAAGGTCATTTGAAGTAAATTGCTTGCTTGACTAAAGAAACAGGAATTAGGAAAATATATTCCACCGAGATGTGTTAACCAATCAAAAGGTAACATGAATTGATGGTGAATCTAATAAACATATTTTACCTTCCAAGAGAGCGCTTGAAATATAACAGCACCAAGACAGCTCAATTGACTCGGACCACTTTTGAATACTGGACTATAAAATAATTGCAATATGTTACATTCTCAAGAACAATCAAATAACTAACCACGGCAAGTAACGAGCAGTCAATCACAATTCGATGGGAGGAGGTGACTTGAACTCTTAGAAGTACATTCAATCTCAAGTGGCAAGGGAAAAGCAGCGGCTAAGTAGCAATAAAGACTAGAACTTGAGCACAGGCACAGGCACAGTCACAGATGGTCAGAGATGACAATAACAAAACTGAGGATGATGTGAGTGATGTTAGAGAAAGGACTCCAGTGAAAGGATCATACTCAATGGGTATAATAGCTAAAAGGTCAATGGAATTGAATGGCTGATATGAAACATATGGCCAGCAAAATGATGATGATACTAAGACTTCAACTTAATACGGATAACTTCAACATAAATCAATCAAGTCATGAACATGTATTCATACATAGTATTGCAATAAAGGGCTTACTTGTCAAGTGCTTTATAGTATCTGTCGAGATCCTTGTTTGCCATCTCTGTAGTCTACCATAACAAAGATTCTGTGTCAATTCTCAACCAAAATATTACGCTGTGGGAAGGATTAAACATAACTAAACAAAGAAACCACCTTGAGCTGAATTAGTTGGTCGAAGTAACGCTTGTCGATATCTTTGTACTGTACTTGTTTAAGATCTACTTTGTTCCTTTCAATATTGCTCTTGTACACAGACAAGATTCCACGGTGTTTATTTAACTGCAAGAGTGCCTCTTTCAGTTAATAAACGGTATTCCATCAACCAGAAAAGCTATATAAATAATATTCTCCGTGCTTCTATTCTATACCCATTTGATTTGATTTGTTAGACCCTCCAGTGCAGAAATTACTCTCGGTTACAAAGGAAAAATATGTAAAAATAATATCATGAAATTGCATTTTAAGTACTTTTATAATATATTTTGTCTGAATAATTTAGTAGTAATTTCTGGTCAACAGAGAGTCTAAGAAGTCAAACTTATAGAATAGCAGCACAGCTGGAGGGTCTTGAGTAATTCAGACAGACCCGTAAATCACATAAAAAGCTCAATTTTCCAAGCCAGAGGCACTTCAATTTACATGCAGAAGAAGAACTAAATGCATGTGAAATATCTAATGCTCTAACATAAAAGCGAAAATATAATATAGCAAGCATGTTAATCATTAATATCTGGAATTTTGTAATATCTCTGTGAATTTAGTGTATCATCATTATGCACAAGGAAACCAGCTTAAAGCTCTGTACATGTCGATGAGACTTCATTTCAGAATTATAACTACCATTATATGTAAATACAATAGCACATATGCACCCCATCTGGAAATAGTTTGATTGGTGCTTGGATCAGGAATTCAATATGGTATAGCACTACTAGGTTTAGTTGGGAAACGTAATTTTATTGTGATGGAGATTTGGTTTAGGATTAAATGTATTGGTTGTAGTTTAAAACAGGTACTATGGTTATGCAAATGTTGTGGTGAATGATGTGATGTTTGATAAAAAAATATTATATTTCAAAAGATAATATCGAAACAACACTCACAGAAAGAAAACTTCTCACAAAAAAAAGCGTGGAGGCAAAAGTTGAGGTGCTCTGCCAGCCTACAACATTGTGATTTTGGTGGTAAAGTGTATTTGACCCAAAACTAGTTCATAACATGAATATTCAATTTGCAGACTGAATCCACATTAAAACTTCTTCCAAACACGCCAAGTGGACATACAATAAAATATTCAAACCTCTGTAAGGAGATTCTCTCGCCTTGAGAGAACTCTTGAAGCTGAGTTTCAATTCTGGAAAGACCACCAATCTTCAGTACACTCTCTTCAAGTGATTCAATTCACGAGTTAGTTCATTAACTTGGGCTTTTACTTTCCTGTACTCCAAGTTTTCCTCTATGCCATGCTTCAATTCGCTTGATTTACAATTAGCTTTCTGCACTTATCGAAGTTCCAACACTATATCCTTCGCCTGGTCTCACACCTTTCCAGCTCTGATTTAGACATTGTTCGCTTTTCTTGCAATGTTCTCAATTTGTCTGCCTTTCTGAATCATCATAACTGGAAAATACCAGTTGTCCCAAATTCATTAGTGGAAAAGAAGAAAAACACGATCAATCAGTATCCTAAGAGACATACCATTTGATTGTAGAGACCAAGCTAAGCAGCTTCTGTACCTCTGCTTGGTTTTCTCTGTAACTATCATCCAGGACTCTGTTATTCCTCTCTTGAGTGGTGCGCAACTTGTTATACTTCTGTTCCAGTTTATTAACCTCCATTGATAATGGATCAAGTGTCTCCGCCAGATGCTGAAAATTTAATCAGTATTAATGAATAAGTCACAGTGAAATCGAAAGGTCCCTAGTTACCAAAATAATTCTTTGAAAAGTTATATAGTGTGTGTCTCTCTCTATATACATATATATAAATAAAGAGGGGAAAAAATACACGGGAAGTGCATTACAGCAAATCTGACAGACAGATAAACCAGAGTCCATTTTCTAACTAATAGGATGGTAAACGCGGAAGACAATCATATAAATCTCAAACATACAATACAATACAAAGATACAAGAAAAAGCAAGTTTGTAAGTATCAGAATAGAGATCAGCCATATTCTAATTATGGAGTTTATTGAACCTGAAAATATCATATTCTTATATAGTGTTTTTATAACAGCCTAAGAAAACGCAAGTGATAGTGCACTACTTTGGAAACTTGGAGATCATGGATGTGGCAGTGATTATTAGTGAATAGTGCATACTAGGAAACTATTAAGTTTCTTAGATCCGAACTTTTTGCAAATAGTCAATATTCCCAGACTACCTAATCAACAATACTGGTTTAGATACCAACATGGAAAAAAAATTTAAAAAACAACAGGACTCCAAATATGATGACATTGGCAGCGAATCTGAAACTATATGAAAACTAAAAGTCTAAAATAACATTAAAACTACTTGACAAAGGTTATACGCCATACGGTTAGTCTAGTTCAGGCAATACATTCAGGAATGTGACAAAGAAAGAAAAAAGAAAAAAATAATCAATTTGTCTTGATCGATATAATACAGCATAGTAGTTTAGATATTTCAAGTAAAAGTTAATATTAGCAGGATGGCTTCAGGATCTTATATTTTCAATCAAAGAAATAGACTTCATACAGATCATCAGATCAAGTAGGATAAAAGTGGTTTCTCGAAGAATCATCTTTAAATATGAAAAAGAACTTGTCGATACTTAAATTACGTTAGAACATTCACAAAAAGATGTACCATCATATCAAACTCAATTTGACTTCTTTCTCCATCAAGACGATCTAACTCCTCCTCTATTCTGCTAATGTTAGACAATATGCCAGTGAGTTTCTGCTTCTCTTCCCTTAGATTAAGCCACCGCATATGAAGAGCTTTCAAATCTTTCTCCATGTTGCTCTGTTCCTCTCTTAATGTATCCAGAGAATTGAATAAGTCATTCCTGATTACCCACAAAGAGATAATAAGATTAGCTGCTATTTAAGAACCTCTTGGAATCACAAGAATAGAAAAGAAAAGTTAATTCATTCAATAAGTCTCCTGTTTTCAGCTTAACAGATGTAGATCAACAGTAAGAAAGCATTATGTATCTCTGCTAAGGGGAACATGCTAGCCATTTAGCTAAAAAAAGATAGTTTTATTGACCTGTTTTTTTCCAACACTTGTAGGTCTGACTCAACCTCCTCCAGGGATTTTGCTTCTGCATGCACATCTAGTTTCCTTTCCAAATTATCCACAGTTTCCTGCAAACGCTGTGCTTCCTCAAGAGACTGTTAGCGATTCCTACAGGTATTACCAAAGAGTCAACAGTATCCTTTTCAGCCTTAAGTTGAGCTAACACACCTAGCACCTGTAGACAAAAAGGTCCTTATCAGCATACTTGGATGTTTCTTTCAAGTGTGAAACTGCTACCAAGTAACTTAGATAATTCAGCTCTATCATATGAAGAGGTCGAGAAGAGAACATGATTTTGAAAAGTAAAAGACAATAATATTTGCCAAGATCTGGAAACAGCAGAATAAAGGTAGAAGTCGCAAATCATTGACATTCAGAATACAAAGTTGCAAAAGCCAAAAAAAAGTACATACTGTATACAGAAGTCAAATTCTTGTAAAAAAGTTTCAGCATATTTTTATGATACTGAAAAATGGATAAAGGTGATGCATTCTATATGATGCGAAATAGATTAAGACTATCAGCTAAGGACAATAGAATTCTAAAAAAAATAATAACGGGGGTGTACTACAGCACTTCAAACAAAAACAACCATGAAACTATACTATCAGCTAAGGGTTTACTAGCTTCCCTACGGAACCAGCAAAGTAACATCCCTTTACAATCTTCTAGTCCGGACTAGTAATATCCTCGGCATCAATTGTATCTTTCAAACCAAATGCACCAAACAACACAACCTGGGATAAGATTCCAAAGAGTCATTTTATCTTTATCTCTAAATTTCTTTCTCCACGCCCTGAGCATATGCACCATTTCAGTTGCATTAGCCAAGACAGATTACAGACCCCCCATAAAGAATCCCACAGGAGCCGAGCCAATTTACAATGAAGAAACAGGTAGTCACTGGATTCCCATTGACTTGCACACGGAACATCACCAAAACATATAAAGCATAGCGTAAACTATCCGGGGTTAAAACCTTCCCCAAAACCAAGGGGGGAACAACAGAATAATGCCAAAAATTACATTAACATAATTACAGTTAGCAAAAACAATGTCCTTAGACTCACTCAGGTTCACTCAAAATCAGTTTGCTGTCTTAGACTAGCTAAGATTGACTTCCAGTGATTTTGCTAAACTTAGACTCACTAAGATCGACTTCAAATGATTTTTCTGTCCTTTAACTCACTAAGATTGACATATGATGATTTTATATAATCTGAGCCATAATACTTCTAGTTTCACTAATTTTTTATAATTAGAAATCACAGTTTGAAGCAAGTTGATTTCAACTGCGAGATTGCAGCATGGATGAAGATCCTCACATGACATGCAAAAGCTGTTAGGTCCTTATGAGGGCATAATCTAGGATGGGGAAAATCAGGATTTGATAAGTCGAGACCATCTGGATTGAAAGGCATAAAGGAAGTATGCATGCAAAGATGGCATCGAAGGAATTTTTATAATGCAACCTTCTTGCTGGATGTAAAAATTGATCTTTCATCATATAGGCTTTCTTGTGTGTGTGGGGGTTGTGTTGTAATAACCCCTATTAACATCAATTTCAGAACATAAAATCAGAATCACCAACGGCAGCTCCTTGACTGGTACAATCTGAACGACCTAAAAAGCATTTGCAGTCTATTGAAACACATGGAACAGCGAAAAGCAAATGATATCAAAGTTGACATTACATCATCCAGAGATTGATTCTTTTGCTCTAATTCTTCAGTAAACTGAATCAGATTCTTCCAAGAGAGGTATCAATTCCTTGCTAAGTTTCACATACTGGCCATACAATCATTCTGTAGCTTGTCTAATTGCTGAAATTGAATCTCTGCATCTGAAGCCTTCTCCCGCCACTCTTTAATCTGCTGCTTATTACTTTTCGATAACACCAATTGCTGTCATTAATTACGATGCAAAAGTTGTTAGAACTATTTGCCCTTGATCAGTATTAAGTAGGAAGAGAATTCATAAAAGACCATTTCAGTTGAAAACTACACAACCTTTTTAACAAATTCAGCCTCCTCACTTGCAGAGAATGGTCTCTCACAGAGAGGACAGAAGTGATCATTACGAGCAATTTCCACATTTGGTACATATAGTTCCCCCATCCCGTAAGTCCTCTCTTCATATCTAAAGGAGATTGCAAAATCATTTGAATGAATTCATTTGGTATGTAATAAATAGTGCAACCAGTAGACTGTAGTACGGATAATTTAAAAACAGAAAACCTTTTGCAAAATCTCTCCTTTCTTTAGCAGACTGCACAATCTTAATATAGGAGTCAACACTGCCTGATTGCTGGTCCACTGCTAGAAGTTTAGATTCAATGTGCCTCTTTCTTGCTGCATCAAATGCAAAATAATCAAGCAGTGGCTTGAATAAGAAACCAGGCACTTTGCGTTCATGAGACTGGTAAATTATCAGGACTTACATTCCATATCTTTGTGGTGTTTGGACAAATTGGTCTTGGCTTCTTGCATTCTCAACTGCACTATTGTCACCTCATTCCTGGCCTCTTCAGCTTTTTTTCTCCAAATCATCAAACCTCGCTTTTGCAGAGCACTGTAAGAATATAACTGAGTGAAATTATATTCTGATGCAGTATGAAGCTAACAGCCAATAAAAGACATACATATCAAAATTGGATGAAATGCACATTAGATATTCAACATCGAACCATCTTTCAAGTAACAGGACAAAATGGAAAATCAGCAAGTCTCTCAATGAGTCAATGGCACATACATAACATCACTAACAAATCTTAACACTTCAATTACCGTGATAGTATAAAGTAACAAAATATCTGAGAAATTATCATAGGACATAAAATTATGATGGTCTCCACCAAAAAAAGGAAATGGAACTGGTAAAGTTTAATTAAGATGTATCAACCTTTGAACCTTAATAATTTCATTATTGATATCCTTTTCAGGTGGTATTCTTCCCTTCAGAACCTCTCTAATTTTGCCTCTGCATTCATCCAATCTCATGTAAATAGGCAGAAGACTTCAGAAACTTCAAAATATCACTCCTCCGCTTTAAAGAAATGCCATTCTATCATTGTGCACACTAAATAAGGTAAAAAAATTCTGCCAATTTTACCCCCTAATGATTAAGAATTGAAATATGTGAAAAGTCTCAAAGTAGTTGAAATTTATCAATGATTAGGACAAAATGGAATTAATAGATGGGGAAAAGCTATAATGTCATTAATTTTACAAAAGTTTTAAGAAAACGAGAATGTTTATTTATAAAATGGAGGATTATAGGAAATAGAACAATTCTGGAGAGAAAAGAACTTCAAAAGCAGGAACTTGCTTTCGGCGATGTTTCCTTTTACAGTTTTCCAGCTCAGATTTCTTTAGAGATAAAGCAACTCTGTCATGGGCATCAGCTCTCAAGCCATCCCTTAGTTCAGTAAGGGCCTTATAATCTTGATCAAACATTAACTTCTCAGTTTGTATCTTTACTATACGTGGACCAAAATCCTTTCACACGTATCTTAGTTTTTCTGTCAATCTCAAGATTCTGCATGAGGGAAAAATAGTTATTCAGGCGCTAGAAAACCATGAGGCAGTTCATAAGATAGTGAAGCAACACTAGGGAGTTACAATGCTTCTCTCCCTCTCTTCAATGACAGAAACATCACCAATAGATATTGTTTGTTCCAATAAGTCACGCTCCTTCTGCTTATCGATAATACGTTGCTCAATATCACTCTGTGACAGAATCAAACAAATATAATCAGGAACAAAACACTGCGTTGAGGAAAATACAGATATACATGCTAACCCAGACCTTTATTACATTCTTGGCCTCCTTCTGTGCTTCAATGTCCCACGGCGATCTTTTGCATGCATGAACTGATTAAATGCTGCCTCAACTTCCCTGTCATTTATGGTCTGAAACAACATACCATCAGAGGCAAAACTTGTGATAAACAAAGACATAGAAGGCAATAAATGAAAGAATATGTTGATTTAGAAGATGTTCAGAATGAAAAGCCCCAAGGATGAAGAATCGACTAAGTAGTAATACATGGAACCAGAATAATGGAACGCCTCTTGCAATAATGGATATCTACTATCATGATTAGCTTCATGCTGGAGAATAATATAAGACTCAATACTGTAGCAAAATTCCAACCAAATTGAAAATTTATCCTCTAAAGTAAAATTTATTGCCTAATCTTTATGCGTAAATAACAAACAACTCATACCCATGCTTGGTCTAGTTTTGCATGTGAATAATTGTAGAATGTAGCTCCTATCCATGTGCACATTCAGTATAATTTTTTGATTCATCGCTAGCCTCATTCAAGAATTGCTTTATACCAATCTGTACTAATCACACAAAAGGCCCTTATGAAACACAAGATTCGGCTCGGTTATTGATAGAGTAAATAGATCTGACATTTTGGAGATCTCTTTGATTTGAAATTCCACTCTTCTGGACATGGAATAGATTAAATAAATCAGAATAGATTTTCATTCCACAATGAAATCTTATTGGGAATGTGCATATCTGACCTGCTCTCTGACCACTGGGTCTGATGAAATAAGATTATTTCAGAAAGTATTGTGTACATCATAATTATCCAGTGCACCTCTTTACTTTGTTAAGCCAAATTTCGTGTTGATACGATACGAAAGGCCACTACTTGAAGAAAAATTAAAATAAGAGAGAAATAGTGAGCATTTCAACCATGATGGTGAGATCTTGATTGTTGACCCGTGTGAGTTGCATGAAAGGACACACATTGGGGTGGGGGTCAATGAGTTTCAGAACATGTTCTTGGTCGAGAAATGTGAATGAAAGACCCCCCAAAACTGAATTGCATCCATGAATCTGATAAATAGTGATAATTCTTCTCAATCTAAAAGCCCCCCAACCCAAACTCCAGGATTTATATTGATAGCCTGGCATGGTTTCTCCTAAATTTGATGTATTGGTTTCTAAATTTGTTGTATTGATATTTATTATTCTGCAAGATTGCATTTCAACTGAATTTGTTATTCACTCATGGAATCCCTGCTAAGCATCCATGGATGAAGGGTTAAAGTGTCAACTCATAATTGGAGAATACTTGCATTCAATTCTTACTAGATGCACGCACAAGATCCTCCAATACATATCGAGTGTCATATTCATATGATTATCATCCATACTTAACGAATTGTTCTGTTATATTCATATCATAAATATGAACGGTAAGACCGTAAGAACTAGCATTCTTATTGATACTAGACCTCAGGGGGGAAGAAAATAGCACCTTCTGATTTTGCATTTCCTTGTGCAGATCCTTCAGCTTTGATTCTATTCTATCCGTTAGTTCATAAGCAATTTCATCACTAAAAGGGGCACTCTGCAGAGAACCTAAAGTGTGCTTCTGGAAAAAGCGCTGAATTGCCAGGTCTCTGTCATTCTTCGAGGACATGTTAGACTGAAGAAGTAAACAGAAAGATAATTACAAAGCTATGCAAGATTAATGAAGTATCGTGAAGCAAAGAGAGCAAAAAAATGACCTCAGCTGCAGCTTGAAGATTGAAAATTTCTTTAAATTATCTTCATGCTCTCTGCCAGAACTTGATTTTTTCTCTATATCTTCCTTTTCCTCGATAACTTCTTACAATTGGATTCCAAAGTATCAATCCTTTGGTTAAACTTGGTTTTCCACTCATTCAGTTCTTCATCAGTGTCTGCAAAAGAATAGAACATTGACATTATGAGGAAAATATTTGCAGTGGGACATGTACGTATGGATGGTCAAGACACCAGAAACTTGAAACCCAAAAAATAAATAAATTAGCAACAGCAAACCTTCATTTTCTTCAGTGAGTGCTGCATAACGCCTCTGGAGTTCCTCAAATTTGGATTTTCTCCCAGACATTGTGGCTAGCTGACCTTGTAATGTTTGTAACTCCTTCAATGTTGATTCAGTTTGATTAATCTCACTATCTCTATTCTGAATTTGCATGTCAAGTTCCTGGATTTGTCTGTTTGATGCTTCTGATTTTTCTTGATCTTGTGCGATGCTCTCTCGGAGCTGGGTCACATCAAAATTGACTAATAATCACTTGAATAGAAGAAAGTAAATAATTTTTTTTTTTTTTTTGAGAAGGAGAGTAAATAAAACAGTTAAAATATGTATTGAAAGCAGCAATTGAGGTCAATCCGTGAAGATTTCGCAATAATTTATAAAACATACTCCCTCCGTCCCGATTTCAACCTCCCGCATTCCATTTCGGGACGTCCCAATTTCATCTTCCCATCCCTTAAATGGAAAATCTCTTTCCTATTCACCATCTCTCCTACTTTATTCACTTTTCCCTTAAAACTTGTGTCCGGGCCCGCGGGAAGATGAAACCGGGACGGAGGGAGTATCATTTCAGATTTATACATCTCAAATTTAGGGCATCATCAGCAGAGAGACTAATGTCTCCGATAATCAAACTTTTAGCTTTGCCCTCCCAGGATAATACCAACCCAGCACAGATGTCATCCATTTTGGAGTATATCATAATATAGATTTCACATAATACAGATTCTAAATCTGAGTTATGTACTGTGTGATACTGAGACACTTAGGATTATTTCTACCATCCAAGCATATGATGGTGTTAGACTGTTAGTGCAGATAGAAATTTGTTTTGGCAGGAATATGCAAGCAATGTCATTCTACAGTCAGAAAATTAATGGATTAAAAATCTAAGGGCGAACCAGATTACTAAAGAATAAGTGTTTCTCATATAGAAATTTGCTATACATGTGGGGTCACATTAATCTTGTAGCAAGACGAATTAACTTTTAATGAATAAGCCTCTTTGGCACGGGTTTTAAGAAGTCTAGTGCATAGCTCTTTCGACCAGTGATGATGTTATATTCTCCAGCCCAATCAGTAGAAATACTCTTTCTGTCCGTCCAATCAATAGTTTCGACTTAATTTCATTTTTCAATAACTTCCATTCTTACTACCTTATTATGAGCCCCACCACCTCATAAATATACTACCACCACCTTATTATGAACTGGGGGGCCTCAAATGAAACTTTATGCTTATTGACTTTCCTAGTTATAAAATTGAAAAACACCCAGTCCACTCCACTAACAAATGCAATTCTAAGACAACTCATCAGAAATGTCTATATTTTGACAGAACTTCAACCTTCATCTTTGTAATTTAAATTCCTCATTTGTAAATTACACTGTATAGAGTTATTCAATTTGAATTCCAGGAAGGAAAAAAAAAAGGACATTGTTGTGTTTTTACATATCTAGTTGCGTGCATCAGTTTATCGACATAAACCTTAAAAGCAGCATCCTTCAGTGTCTGTAGAGGCTCCAGTTTCAGTTTATAGGACTTTATTTCCTGAGCCTGATCTTTATGAAGTTTTTTTATAACCTCTAATGCCTTTGTGTACCTAGGAAACAAATAACATAAAGGAGTAAAACACGATCTTTGTCTTGCAAGAACTCCAGGAAATTATTCAGAAGCAATAATAATAAATATGGAAACACTAAATAAGGGCTTTATAAATTACAGAACCACATTCAAACAAAAATATAGAAAATTAAGAAACTAAGAACTTCTTAGTACGAGTATACCTTATTTAACTAATTGTTGCCTATTAGGCCCCTCTTGTAATTGGAAGATTGTCCTATAATTAACAGGAATAAAATAAAAGATTATTTTAGCCAAGAAACCTCTGCAAAGAGAGTATTTAAACCTCTCCTCATAGAGTATTTAAACCAGAAAATTCAATCAATTGTCTTGGTTTCCAGCCCTTATTGATATGCTAAGTAGAGCCACTGATGAAAAAACTTCTTTCTTGTTTCCTTGTTGATGCAAATTCCTTTGGAATTCCGTTCAAAGAATATTTTGTTACTTTTCTGTTGTGATATTTGCTCATGGTTCAGGGGATAACCTCACTAGTCTTCTTTTCACACTAAGGGGGCTGAATAAGCTTTATTCTGTTAGAAAACTTCTCATGCTTTTGGCAAATCTGTGAAAAGATAGCTGTGTAATATGATCATTCCTTTTTCTACTGCAGAACTTGCCCAGACACCCGATCCGCTTGATCCACCAAAATTTCTGAAAGGAGCGGGCCTGATCTTCAACTTTTACAATATATATTCTGGTCGAATTTATTTAACAAATGGACACAGGTGCAGATACTGTTGCATTTAGCGTCCGCTCGTGTCCAAGACGACTTTCTGCTGATTTTATGAAGATGGAATCAACTCATCAAGTATTTGCAAACCTGATTTTTCTGCTGCTCTCTTGACTTATTTTTTACTCCTAGTTCACATAACTACCAACAATTGTGAGCATGTGGCAGAGCTAAGGCAAGTTCTCCTGCCATACTGTGCATGTAAATCAGCAAGTTATATTAATTTTGCAAGAACTATAAGGGTGAATGGCGAAACAACTCGAGGCTCTAGAAGCTTTTTAGGCGCCCACGCCATTCCAGAACCAGATTGCCCCTTAGGGCAGATAGAAAATGGAATTGGAGCATCGGCCATTTTAAGTGTATGATATGGCATGCAATTTAGGGCAATCAACATTTTTTCGGGTTGATGCTGAGAATCAGTAGAAGTTCTTCAATCATGGAAAAAAATTGAAGAATAAAGACAGCTTCTGTCTCAGAAATTATTCCTGGCTGCATTATTTGGTCTTTGTGGAGGAACAGGAATAATATAGGCTTCAAAAACATTTCATACTTGGGAGGAAATTTTCTACTATTTGTATCTTTGACCGTTAAAATGTTGATTTGATAATGTAACTAGCACTTCTATATTAGTGCAGCTGATATGTTTTGTTTTCTTCCTTCCATTTCTTTCAGATACACAATTCAGGCAAGCCTTCATGTAATATAACAATAAAATGAGTTTAGGATCACTAATTTTACGCAAGGAGTTACAAAGCACTAAGATGATTGCTATCTATCCCTGATTTGATTTCAGTAATAATGTCAGTAAGGAAACTAAGTATTGCGCTGGCTAAAACTACACAGATAATACATTTTGTGCATATCTACGGACCTATTTCCAAGTAATTACTGAAGTGGAAGAAGAATTTCAAGTACGTACTTGCATTCAAAACAACCCCACCCCATACTTTTCCAGGCTGGCCTTATAGTTTATGCTACGACTCCACAAGAATATAGCCTTTATAAAGATGAAGTTGAATGTTGAGACCAGGCCCAGCCTTACATGCTGGCAGCCTGCTCAGGGCCCCCTATTTTGAAGGGCCCCATTTTAAATTTGAGATTATGTATATATTGATTTCCATACAATAAATAATCATTAAAATCCATGTCTCCAATTGGTTAAGTCTATATCTACTCTACAAAAGGTCTTGGGTTCAATTCATGAAGGTGTAAATATATTTTTTTTTCATTATATTATTTTTAGGGCCCCAATTAAAATTTCGCACAGGGCCACCTAAATCTCCGGGCCCGCCCTGGCTGAGACATACATAGATCTCTCAAAGTCTCACTCAAAACTGTATTAAATCAAAGGGAACATCCAACCATGTTGAAGGTACCAGAATTATTCAAGATTTACCAGGTTTTGGATCAAATATTTCCGTCTAAATCAACTTCTAAAATATACAGCATATTTATAAACATGAGCAGTTCTAGCAAATGATAACACATCAAAATTCATTTTCAGCGCTGTTAAGAGATGAGTGTAAGAGGAGGCACAACACTAATACTGATGCAGAGTGGCTGTGTATAAAGGATAGGATACCTAGTAGCAGAGAAGATATCGTCAAACTTCTTTTTTAGTGTTGATGGATCTTGCAGTGGCCAGTTTGCCTCATCTTGATGAACAAATATTACATTCTCAAGTATAGCCTTGGAGACACCCATAAGAGCAGGGATTTCTCTGTCCATATCAGCACATCGGTAACTTAAGCAAACTTTCTGTCAGAAGCATAAAAGCTAATTAGAGAGATACTCAGTTAACCTTACCCTTCCAATCCACAATGTTGAAAGCTGACAAGTCCAAAGGCCTTATGAATGTGCTACACTATCCTTCTTTGAGCTAATGAGGGATGTATTCTGATAAGCTATCATGGATAATCAAAAATATGCTTAACCAAGACCCTCCTGTTAGTGTCAGAGCAACCCCGTTGTTACGTATGTGGTGTGCCTTATTTGTGGTAGAGTCATACCATAGAATCATTACTTATAGCAAAACTTATTGAAAGAAGATCAATTCCTTGCTGCAAACAATACATTTACTGCAAAAATCAAAATATTATAGCCTTAAACGAAACAATACATTACATTCACTTACTCAATGATGCGAGAGATGTCAATGCATTTCATCAACTTTTTATTTCTTGTACAATGGTCCCGTCTGCTATGCTACTTGTGAGCTTCTTTTAGTGCCTTACTATGCACGCACTTTCTCCATCCTTTAACTTGGTAATAACAAACATAACTTATAAGTCCAACTTCCTTTCAAAAAAAAAAAAAAAAAAAAATTATTAAGTCAAACTTAAGACGCTCACAAGTAATAGAAACTCCAAAGTTGGATGGATAAAATTAGAAAGAAACTATACATCGTAGAAACCTAAAATCAATTCACTAATATGTACTTAGTATGATAACTTCATTTCAAAAAACTACTTCGTCAGGAGCTATGGTTCCCATTTAGTTTTGTTGATTATTCCATTTGACCACAAATTAAGCATATATCATACCGGAAAGTTAATAAAGAGTATTATATTATTAAAGTGATACTTACATATTATAATCTTTATAATTATTTTTCCATTAGGATTTAGGATTGATTTAATTGTCAAATGGACTTTGAAAAATAGTCACCTAATCCAAGGGAGCTTAGCTCGGGATGGAGAAAGTATCATGCTTAGTAATGCACTAAAAGAAGCTCATAAGTATCATAGCAAACGGACCAAGACAAGAAACTAAGAAAGAGTAGAAAAGGTCGATCAAATTCATCGACATCTCTCAGATCATAGAGTGAATGAATGTTCCGTTCAAGACCATAATATTTTGATTTTTGCAATAAATATATTGTTTGCATCAATTGATCTTCTTTCAAATAAGTTTTGCAATAAGGAATGAATCTGTGGTCTCACTCTATACAATAAGGCGCACCATACGTACAACATATGGTTTGCTCCAACACTTGTTGGACGATCTTGGTTGCATATTTTCTCAATGATCCATGATGATCTTTAGCGTAGCTTATCACAACACATCCCCATCAGCTCAAAGAATGATAGTGTAGCACATTCATAAGGCCTTTGACTTGTCAGCTCAACATTGAGGATTGAACTATGAACCAAATTTTCAATGCCGAGCTCAGATCCAAGCCTAAAGGAAATTCCAATGTTTAATTAAGGTGCAAACACTTGACTGAAACAGAAGAAAAGAACCAAATTTTTAGAACTTTATCAAGTCCAAAATTAAACAATATTATCATCCATGCACTTATAGCTACAAAAAAAACTTGCCATTATAGTTACAACTGTCTTATCTCTGTTTATTTCAACCATCTCATTTAAACATGACCTAGGTGCACACGGGAACTTCAGATCGATCAAAACCACATGCTCAAGTCTTCAAGGCCTCTGACCTTATAGGAAACATCACGCAAGTTATTTCTCAGGAGACTTATAAGTAAGATGAAATTTCATCTGGTTTTTAATGACAGCACCAGTCAGTTAATTTCTTAATTTGGATCTGAATGGTGAAGAGATGAAAAATCTCCACCACTGCGCTTTTCTGTGCAACTTGCACGAAATATCTGTCCAATATCTTCCAAGTCATGCAAATTAACGATAGAAGAAGACACCTATAACAAAAGACCAGAAAACCATCTTTGGGCTTTGTTTGTTTCCTAGTACCTAAGAAGTTAACAGGTTCCTCCTCCGCCCTTTACCTTCTAAAAGCAATCACATCCTAATGTAGTCAGATGGTTTCCTGGTTTCCAGGAACATGACAATGTAACAAGAGAGAGTACAATATACTGATATCTTTCCAAGTCATGCAAACTAACGAAAGAAGAAAACACCTATGAGGAAAGACCAGCAAAACCTCTTCCAGTTCTGCTTGTTTCCTAGCCTAGCAAGATAACAGGTTTCTCATCCACCCATTACCTTCTAAAAGCAATCCCATCCTAATACAGTCAGATGGTTTCCTGGTTTCCAGGAATATGACAAAGTAACAAGACAGTACAATATACTGAAGTAGGGCAGCAGGAACTGAAATTGCTGCTCATGAAGGAAAATATATTACTCAAGGAGTGTATTAAAACTACGAAGAAATGGAATAGGGTTCGACTCTAGAGGACTGAACAACTAAAACAGTGTCTGTGAAATAGAATGCTTCATCTCAAACTTGGAACACCAGGTGTCGCCAAGTATTTATTGTTCCTCCATGTACGCCAAAAATACACCCCAGGATCATATTCTAAAAATATAACACATGATCAAGCAGGGGCAGATCTTATTATAATCGTAGCACATGCAGATCATATTATAGACCACAACGCATGCAAGCAAGCAACACACTGCAAATTCAGCAAAGCCACACCCCAGGAGCAGCTAACCAAAATTCATTTTTGCTGTGCTAACAGGTTGGTCTGCTGGTAACAATTTTTAATAGAACTTCGATGTGATTAATAATTTCTAGTCTTCACAAACTATAAGTCATGTAAACAAAAACCTCAATTCTAAACAAAAATGACGAAGATAAAGCCTTGTACATTATATGTTCCTATTTATACATAGTATTACCTCTCCAGTGTGAGGGTTTATAGTCTGGAGAACAGATTCAATTGCCTTGTACTCCATCTTAGTAGCCTTCTGGGTCAGCTGAAACGACCTTATGCAGACCACATCCTTCCTCGCAGCTGTCTTGAATCTCAGCTTTATTTGACCTTTTGTCTCCGTCTCTCCAGCAACCTAAAGTCAGCATGACCATCACAATTCAAATGTTGAGATTATTCAGTATAATAATAATATATATATAAGTGCACACATGCACAGACAGAGTATTTACACACCTTGGGGTCATGAACAAAGCTGTGACCAGATCGTGCATTCGGAGGAAGCTCACCAGTGCAGGCTACTTTCAAGCACTCAATTACAGTCTACAAAATAAATCCATTATTATATACTTATTGACTATTTCCTAACAATTATAAAGAAAGAACAGGAAAAAATGGACAAAGGTGAAGCATGACTAAACCATTTATGGACTAAAATAATACTGGTGTTCCAATTCTTTACATAATGTCACACCGAGCATTACTTTAAGTACTCATTAACACATTAACATTGAACAAACTTTCAAGTTTCAACTAACTCATCACACAGAACAAACTATTCACTATTTTTATTCTTATTTGTTAAAAATATTTTTAATCCTCGAATAAACAACCAATAGAATTGAGAATGTTACTCACACCACAAGGTGCACATTTCTTTTCAGAAATTCACCCATAAGAACTTAGAGTTAAGCATATTTTATCTGGAGCAATCTTAGGATGGGTGACCAACCGTGAATTTTTCCAGTGCGCACACGATCGGGGACAAAGTGCGCAAGAAGGACATATATTGTTTTGTGGGGGCAGCATATCACCCGCAAAATAGTTCATGATTAACCGCACCAGCCCAAAGGGTTGTACATCGGCCCACAAAGGGACGGGGTGTTCCAAGTGGATCAGACAACCCCTAGCCCGCAAGAGATGCAGTTTGTTGGTCCGGGCAAAGCGCAATAATGACATCAAGCATTTTAAAAGGGGTGAATGTAATGCCCTAAAATTTCGTGAGAGCTTAAAGTCATTGAGAACGCTACTAATACCAACATGGTACACCTTTCTTTTTAGAAATTCATCCATAAAAACTGCACTGTTAACCGTACTAGCTCTTGATCAATGTTGGTCTGGGTGACCCACTGGGAATCGAAAAGTGTGTGTGTTTATTCACGGACCAAAGATATCACCAGATAGCAATCCATGAGTAACCGTGCCGACCTGAAGTTTCAGGCCTCCGCCCACAAAAGGATGGGGCATTACTCTAATTTATTATTATTATAAATTAGAGTAAGATCGTCTGATATGTTCTCAGATGATAGGATTGCAAGTTGGAGATTTCACCCTGGGCAGACCTTTAGAAAATAAATAAATAAATAAATAAATTCAAGATTCTACAAACTTTGATTGTCATAAAAATCCTGATAAAAAGTTAAAAACAGATTTTGCCATTTATGTCATGACAGGGCAACAATGTGTTCTCACCATAGATGCTTATACAAAAGGAAACAGTCTACTCGTTAAATGATTGCCTCGTCCAATTAAACTGCAGGGTAAGAATATTGACTTCACTCCTATAGCAATGGCATTATTTAATTTACTGTATGTATGTTGAAGTATTCTTGCGTATTGTAAATTACCCATGATTCGTTGCTCGAGTGAGTAAGCATCTACAAGCTTTTTACATGCCTTGAAAAACCAGTTCATTGTTAATGAGCTCTGTGATATGAAATACACATAATTGGTATTTGGTGCCAGTCCACCTTCTATCCTCCCTCTGTCTTAGATGCCTGCTTTATCACCTCTAATTCCTTCTCGGTGAATTATTTAGAGCCCTCTTGCGCCCACAGTGAAGCTGTGCAGGCTAGAGCCTAGAGCGTGGTGGAAAGGTCTATATTTATGCAGGTATCTTCACTTCAATACCCAAAATTTTCCTATGCTCGAAAGTGCTCGTGGACTTTTTTTCTAATCAAGCTTCAGAAGATGCACCCCTATAACCAGATACTGCAGAGGCAGAGATCGAGCTGCTTATATTTTTCATGATAATCTTGCATGTATTTCAATGTCAATTAGCGCACTTCCATTACGCCAGAACAAAACTCCTCAACTCCACAGACCCACTTATATATGTCCATAAGTTCTCATGAGTTCAGCCATTATTTTAGGTGTTTAACTTCCTATCATATTTTTTACACAGGGAGTTACACGAATCAACCTTTGACTCCATACTACTCTCCGCTGCCCTCACACATACTTCCTACTATTCCTTTTCTAGGACCCTTGACATGTTTTCTACAACCAGTAACTTCTTCTCTAAAAGCATCATAATAGCAGACACAGTTTTATTAACATTTGAGATTCAGCAAATTGAATCAGTGGCTTGCTACAAGTAAAACATCAAATGCTCACCGTACAGGAAATCAATCAAGTCGAGCAGGTTAGAAACAGGTAAACACCCCTAAATCCAACTCTAACAGGTGGAAGAGATGTAGGTAGGGAGATTCAGGTTTCAGCAGATTGAATCAGTGGCTTGCTATTAAGTAAAACATCATGCTCACGGTACAGGTAAACAATCAAGTCGAACAGGTGACAACCGAACACCCATAAGATACAGAATGCGCAACTCGCATAGCCTAAATGTACAACACCACAGAATACAGAAAGCTAAACAAACAGATAGTAACAGATGGAAGAGATATAGATAGGGAAATGGAATTACAGTTTTTCCAGCTCCATTAGGGCCGACGATGAGAGTGAGCGGCTTGAAGAAGGTGATGACGTTCTTATTTTCGGGGTCGAAGTCTGAATGCCCTTTATGAGCATTTTATCGACGGTGCTCATTTTGTTTCTGATTCTACTGTTTATCTGTGAGACTGATGCAAATAGAAGAAGCCTTGAGTACAATCTGGCGATTTGTCTGTCAATTATCTGATTTCCATTGGAGAGAAACAAGGGTGTGAATTGAATTTGCAGCAGTAGGTTTAAGGAGGGTTTTATGGAGAAAAGGGAAGGAAGGAAGGAAGAAAATGAAGAGTAGTGTACTCAGCGGGACCCTTTAAAGAGTTGGATTTGGTGAAAATGTAATTTACAATTTTTTTCCCAACACATCATTGTCCCACTGTTTTTATAATTTTAAAATTTGACCCAATAAATTCTTAAACAACACTAGCAAATTCTATGCGAAAAATGTTGATCTTCTATACTTTCGATCTCCGCGACGACTTTATGGGTCGGGGTCAAAGTACTTCTTCTATCATCTCTCTACTTTCTTCATCCATAAACGCGCGCGGGGAGGGGGTTAACAAATGTGCCACGCGAAAGTATGTTTGTAGAATAATAATTTTTGTTTGCAAATGACGATACCATCATGCTGTTATAGGAATCGGTTGAAAAAATAATTGTAATGCGAAATTACGTTTAGATAATATTTGTTTTCAAGGTGGTGTAAACCATATTACCACCGCATTGTTTAAAACAACCATATCGATATTGTATACTTTCAGATTTTATTTTGCCCGCTTGAGGATAAAACTTAAAAAAAATGTACCATTACATTAATTAATGTGCTTTATGACCTCGCTTTTACATTTTTTATAGTTAACATAAATAAACACTCAATGATATAATATTTGATGAAAAAGTACTACCGACCGACACCACGATCAACGTTGTTCACATAAATTTGACTATCTTATTTTCTCAATTAATTTATTTATCATTTCATTTCTATTTATTATTAAAAGAGTTTATACCGCTAAGATCGCCACGCTGTTACATTTAAAGAGTTTACTAAGACGCCATGACAATTACCGCCAGCCCAATGCCCAGGGGCCTATCAATTTTTTTTTAAAACAAGAGAATTAATATAATTAATAATTGTGATGAGATGACAACAGCTATCCTCCTCTCACTTACTCAAAATAGCATAGCATGTTTCTCATCTTCTTCAAATTCTTCCTCTTTTTTCTAAAAAACTATTAACTGTCCTCACTTTATCCATTAAATCTTCACCAATTCCCTATTTTATAGTAAAGTGTTTCATGCTTTCCAATCAATTCCGACCAAATTTAGTCATTATCTATTACGAATTTTGTTATTTTTGTGTTCTATAAAAAATATTTTTTACTATTTTATTATTAATCGCCTTATTTTACATTTTCAAGATGCGCCTCATACTCTGTGGCTCCTGAATCTCAGGTCACTTCTGAGTACTAGTAAATTCTCAAACTAACACTAGCAAATTCTCTTAGGCAGTCGTATCAGCTCAGGCTCAATTTTATGTGACTGAGCTATTCATGAAGCTCCAACTGTTTATGATCCTGGACTTTAAGGAATGAAGCTCGGTAACGTTGACAGATGGTATGATGCCCTATACTTAGACTTTAGTATTATATAACAACAATAATACTGTAAATATCGAATTTTATAGTACTGGAGCAACAAGGGTTTAATACTACGGGATAACATGAGCCTCTTAGAGTATACCACTGAGCGTTGTACTGGTTACATGTTCTTTACCCCTAAAAAATTAGTGTTTAACTAAATTTATATTTCAGTATGTAAAATGTTTCTACAAAAAGATTTATAAGCGTTGGAAAAAAGATCATTTTGAATTAAATGAAACATACAATTTTAAAATATGACATATTTAGTGTTACACACACATTACAAATTTTACTTAATTCATTCATATATATTTAAGACGAAACGTTAGTCATTCAACTGAAACCCTACGTTTGAAAACAAGACTGTGCAAACCCAATTTAAGTTTTTATTTAATCACTTTATTTTAACTTAATTTTCCGATATAAAATGCACTTCATCTGTCCAGAACAAATATATCGTGTTAAATTTATATTTGTCCCATCATATATATAATGTTTCAAAACAAATATATCGTATTCAATTTATATTTGTCCAATTACGAATAATGTTTATTTGATTGAACTAACTTTTATTTATATAAATTGTCAGTCTGATTAAACTATTAAAATCCAGGGCATAACATTAATATAAATACATGCAATTGTAAGACAAATAAGCTTCGGAACAAGCTTTATTAAGATTTTTTCATTCCTCCTCGTACTACGTGTCATAACATGACCCTTTTTTTTTTGGGCAAAAGTATTATGGGTTACAAAAACATTACATTTGCACGTCGCCCTTGAAAACTTGAGCCGAATTTGAATCTAAGATAGCCTGCTTCATAAAAATACACACCAAAATCTAAATTTGGTAGAATGACTGTGAAAGAAATAGATCATCCAGTGCGACCCAACTTAAGGTAAAAAAAAACTGGGGTAGGAAGTTTGATGAATTGTAAGCATTCAAAATACGAAAGAAATTATTTAAAATAATGAAATAGTAGAAACTTCATTTGACTAAGATAGTGGAATTGTTATGTTTTGCTGGTATGAACATAGTTAGATTGGGTAAGACGCTCAAATTGAAATCAGTTCGTATTAGCCAGTGGTTGGAATCCCGGTCCAGTTTACAAATTATAATGCACGATATGCTATTGTATGTGGAATAAAGAGCTGGAATTTATTGAATCATCTAGTTCTTTGGAACTGACAAAAACGGACATTGTAGAGTCATTAAATTTCCTCAGACCCCTTAAAATTTAAGTCGGACCTGCACCTGCATTCAGGTCGGTGGTAGGCGAACATAAGAATATAGAGGTTTTATTTCGGAATGTCACTTGGTGTCGATGTAACTTCACATATGTATACTAAAACGTGAGAATACGATGCATAAGTTATCAGAAAGATTTAGCTACATATAATAGAATTAGTGTATGAAGGTAAGTACCATCGCTGTTTCGATAACGATTTGTCTTTTTCGAGTTAAATTACGGTTTTCGTTAGTGCGAATTGATAATTAACTTAAACTAAATAATTGCACCACTCCAATAGTTGTACACTTATATATAAAAAATATATATATATTGTAATATAAAAGAGAGTGTGATCACAAAAACAATCCTTAATTGAACATAATTACATCCACTTGATTGACATTGTTAAATTATGATAATCGATTGATATATGCTACTGGTACATTGTCCTGGACACCGAAAAAAACTACTTATGTTATTTATGGGAGTGATGTGCTAAATGAAATGTATTTATATAAAGATATTTTTATATCCTCGTCTTTTGCCCTAGATGCAATATTTGTGTCGTTTTATGATCAATTACCAACTTAGCGTGTTTATGTAGGTCATGATCATGGTTTTGAGGATTTGCACGATTTCAGACACCAAAACGGCATAATTGTGCCAAATCGAGAGAAGGAAGCAAATACGCCGGATCAACCATTGCACGAAGTTCGATGAGTCAAAATATATCATGCGACCAACCGATGCGAAGATAATTGAAGGAAGAACAACTTTGTAGAATACCACTTTTCGGGAAACAAAGTTACGGGTTCAAATTGAAGAACGAGAAAACATATTCGAGCTCAGATAATCGAAGATCATGGGTCATTATGGTCGCCTGCCGCCTCATAGTTCACAAGATGAGGCCCGCATTCCTAAACCTTCCTTATTGAAGAATGGCGGTTTGGGGGTCGAAATTTCACCTATAAATAAGACCTCAGGGGTCTCAGATTTCACACAGCTCACAAAGTAGCTCTCCTTGAGAGAGAACCAATCCTCGGGGAAGTGAAACCCCAACCCGCTGACCGTCAGGCACCCAGAAGGAGGAAACCCTTGAAGCAGCAGCATGGAGACATCAAGATCATCAGATACTAAGCTTATTCTTCCTTTATTCTTAAATTTCAATAATTGTTCTTCAATTACTATGAGTAGCTAATTTCCTTTTGTAAAGGCGAACCAGTAACTCGCTTGCTACTTCTTTACATACTGGGATATGTTAATGTAATAGTTATTTGACATAAATCGTGGTTAATACAACTCTATACATCCTTCGTGGTGCAATGTTTTGTTGAGTGACACAGTAGTTTCATCAATCGGTAGGGTACTTTGCCGATCGCGCTTTAGCACCATAGTATTATGCCTCGTTGTCGTTAGAGGTAATTACGAGGATTTTAATCGAAGTCGAGAGTAGCATAGCAAAGGGAGGTTGGGGAACCTTTATGCAGTCAACTATTGATTTACAATAAAAGTAATTTAGAGTTTACTGCGAACTGATCATTATGTGTGAGTTTAAAACTGTTTACTTTTCTGCATTCAATCACAACGTTATTTCCTTGTTCCTATGATAAGTGTCCGTGGAGAATGACATCCCGAGTCAACTTTCTGCTATAAACCGTGGATTTGAGGACTTTTGACTTATAAATTTAATCTTGATTGTATTTGGAGATTACAGGTTCTATGACGAAAAACGAGATCTCTAAGTGCACATCAGGGAGAAACAACAAAGGTTTCCTACATGTTGCCTTTAGATATGTAGATTACACATATAGTAACATTGCATGAATTTCACCCCATGCACAAGGACTTACATTGTCCATTAAAGGTGCATCATCCAACCCATCTGATGTGGGGTAAAAATGGATAAGTCGTTAGTTAGTTCGTCGACGCCCTAGATGGATGTAGTTCTTGCTCGAACGATGATATTAGTTAGCGGAAGTCGAATAGTCCTTGGTTCAAGTCGCCTTTACTTTGATTAAGTTCGTGACTTCCAAGGTCGGAAAGTGTGCGGACGAAAAGTGGACCTAGACACG
Source organism: Plantago major (assembly GCA_026545765.1). Classification (NCBI taxonomy): domain Eukaryota; kingdom Viridiplantae; phylum Streptophyta; class Magnoliopsida; order Lamiales; family Plantaginaceae; genus Plantago; species Plantago major. The sequence continues at coordinate 156,607 of JAIFAC010000057.1, forward strand.
CTTAGGTCCGAGATTGAGTCCGCTTGGTCCTCCGCTATCAGGCCCTCGGTGGTGTCCGCTGCTGATCTGCGTGATAAGAAAATAAGGGTTAGACTTTTGGGCCGGGTTTGCCTAGGACAACCCGGTATTTAGATTCAACTAGTTAATAAGTCGGTCGACTTTTCAATCTAGGACTTAAAACTTCGATAGTAGATTTTCAAGTAGTTGCTACCGCTTACGAGGAGTAGAGGCCTCAGATTTATAGTAAGATTTGTTATCATCCTCTCGATGAGTGACAAGTGTACGGTCCGGATTCGCCCATGCTAGAAGTTGGGCTCATGGGCCTTTAATGGGCTTGGCCCATTTAAGTCGATGAGGCTTGGATTGTAGTCCAAGGTTGAAGTATTAGAGGTCGGCCTCTTGATTTTGGTGTAGTCGGACATTTTACTTTGGTGAGGTCGAACTCCTCGATATCATTGTCCCGACATGATTAAGTCTTCTTAGTTCGGAGTAGGACTTAAAGGTACATATCATAAGTCCCCCAGCTTCCAAGTATCTTAGTAAAAGATAGTTGTGAAATTTTTCGAGTTGAGTCCCATATCTCAATTCCTGGTCATGATCTTGTCAAAACGGGCTTCTTGTCTCTACTTATTTTATGTCCCCATTTTGTTCTCAGTTCGAGCCTAAGCCCATAAATGGGTTTTCCGCTTCGCCACGTGGCGCCATCCGATTGGTTCTGTGGACTATACATACGCATGCCTTCTTCATCTATTAGTTCTCTTATTTCTTTGTCTCTCGTTTACTCATCCATCTTCCTCGTCTGTACCGACACAAAATAAATTCGACGCTCTCGTCTCGGCAAAGTGAGGTTCGATATAATTTATTTGTGTCAAACTTTTTCGATCCGATTTTGTATCAAACATCTTGTACCGACAAAATAATTTCGACGCCTCGCTTATTCATCCATCTTCCTCGCCCTCCGAAGTTTCCAAATATCTTAGTAAAAGATAATTGTGAAATTTTATGATTGAACCATATTCTCGATTCACATTTATACCGTCATTGTCTCAATGTATGGGCTTAGTTGCCCAAGGGCCTTGGTTAACCCCATTTTACTTCTATATAAATGGAATTTTCACCTTCATTTACTTCACAATTTTTTCACCCAGCCATAGAAAATAACTGTGACGGTAGAAAAGGAAAGGACCGAGATTTTGAAGAAAATAAAACAGACCGAGAGAAAAAAAAAAAAAAAAAAAAAAAGAGAGCAGACCGACGTGGAAGGAAAACGAGCAGACCGACGTTGGAAGAAAGAGAGCAGACCGGCAATGGCGGAAAGAAAAGCGGACTGAGAGTAAAGCGAAGAAAAGCAGACCGACAAGAGGAGAAACAGATTTGAAGACGGAAGAAACTTGGAGACGGAAGAAACTTGGACAAGAAAAGGCAGACCGACATAAGAAGATAGAGCAGACCGCACGGAGAAGAAACTGCTGAAGCTCGGTACTATTTCCGAGTTACTGTTCACTCAATCTTTTTTTTTTTTTTTTTTTTTTACACTGTATGCTCCATGTATGTTCCATCTATTATCCATCTATGCTCCATCTTGCTCTTTAAACTCGAATTTATATTATTATTGTCCATATTCTCTTCTGACAAATGAGAACTACTCTGTATGCTCCATCTTGCTCTTTACATCTGATTTCATATTATCATCGTATTTATAATGAACCATATTTTCTTTCGGCAACTGAGAACTATTTTTTTTTTCAATAGTAGACGCACCTTCATACGCAATGCTTTGAGAAGATGAAACGATCTTTCTGTTCCAATAGCAAAATATTGTTATGCTGTCACTTGCCATTCTTACGTGCGCCTGATTCACTTTCAGATTTTTGCCGGATTTGGACCAAGGTTTGATTATTGGAGGCTGCTGTTCGACTTTAGACTTCCGAGATTCAAGGCTGCCACCATTGCGAATTCGAGGAGGATAGGAGGAGAAAACCGAGAGTTGATCCGTTCCGAGATTCGAGGTAGACCGAGTTTTGAAGGTGGCCCTCGTTGGGTGATTCCGGGACGGGACCGATATTGGGAGAGACCGAGGTTTGAGAGAGACCCATATTGGAGGCCGAGGTCCCGTGATTTCGATCGTTTTCGAGATTCAAGAAGGAAGGCAGATTGTGGAAGTAAGCTTCTTGTTCTGCCTTTTCATTTATTCCATCGGCATGCTTCATGGTTGCTCGGTCTTTGTGGTTGATCGGTCTTTTGTTGTTATTTATCTATCTTGAACTTGTTTGGTGGATCGGTCTTTTGTTGATGATTTTATCTATCTTGAACTTGCTTGGTGGATCGGTCTTTTGTTGATGATTTTATCTATCTTGAACTTGCTTGGTGGATCGGTCTTTTGTTGATGATTTTATCTATCTTGAACTTGCTTGGTGGATCGGTCTATTTTGCCTCGTTGTTCTGAACTTTGCATTTCTTAGAATCGTCATCAAAAAAATGTTCTCCACTTTTTCTACTTTAATTGGTATCCAGCTGGGGTAAAAACTTTTTTAACTGGTGAATTCCTTTGTCTTTGATGTATGTAGATTTTTCGCTCGGATCCAAAAATTAAAAGAAAACATGTCTGGGGTGAGGACGATCTTGGTGAGGTTTACTCAGTGACGGGAAGAGGTTCACCGCCATGACAATATGGTAGTTCGACGGATTCACCAATCGCCTGATATGGATGAGTCCGGCACACTTGGTAACCCGTAGGTCTCCTCGCTGTGGGTACTAGGCATCCGTCCATCTATCTCATTCCGTGTTGTTAGGTCCGAGGTCTTGCCTCCTTGTCGTGGAACTTCCGCCTATGTATCAGATTCGTTATGGTTATAGGGTTCTGCTGAGCCGATGCCTTTATCATCCTTTCCAATGGCGGAACCCGAGGTTGTCGGGTCTTTCGGGACTCTTCCTTGTAATCGAGTCCTAGAGATAGATGATCATGTTGAGGCCGTCCCGATAGGAGAGCCCGAGTCTTCTTTGTCTTTTGACTCCAATCCGCCTAGAATCCGAAGCTGATTTATGGAACTCAGACGGTTTTATCATCCCCAGCCCGAGGACGCTATGTGAGTGATCCTTCTAGTTCTGGCTCTTCGTCTTCTTCGTCCGGAGATAGTGATAGTGATAGTGATGAAAGTTCTTCTGAGGGAGATTCTGATGAGGATGGGAGTGCTCCGAATGATGGGGCGGGTTTGAGTGAGGGGGCGAGTGGTGGTGACAGAGGTGAGTCGGAGGAGGATGTTGACATCACGGGTTCCGAGGGTGAGGATTTAGACCGAGGGAGTGAGGTTTTGGTGTTCGAGAATTCCGAGCGCACCATTGTTGTTGCTCTTGATGCTTCGAGGTCCAAAGGTCGTAGGAATAAAAGGAAGCCCATTAAGACGGCAATTGAGTATAAGATTTACCGTGTTGATCCCATCACATTCGAGGGTCGATGCCGAGGCCAATGAGGATCAAATCATTCCAACTTGTTCGACGACTCTTTCTGTGTCGATCATCTCTAGACTTTGTCGCCGTTTTGAGATCCCGGATGATTATGAGATTATGATCCCTTCGTCGACTCAGACTATGTACAACCCACCCGCGGGTTATATGGCATTTCACGTTCGAGCTTTCAAGTGTGGGTGGAGGCTCCCGATGATACCCGAGATAGAGGAGTTGTTTAGAGACGGTTTATGTCCTAAATGATTCTTCCTAATGCTTTAGGCACCATTATGTGTTTTGGAGTGATCTTGGCTTTGAAGGGGAGGCTTTCAGATCAAAAGTTTCTAGCGGCTTTCAACATAGCCCTTAGTCCCTAACGCATTCTTTACTCACTACCGACGAGGTTATAAATTCCTAGACGGGTATGAGTCATCCCATTCTTCCAAGTGGTGGCCTAAATATTTTTATGTCAAACATCCTTCCTGATTGGAGATTACCTAGCTACTTTTGTAGAAAGAAGTTTTCACCACAATACTTAGGAGAGTGCCCGCTGGTTAGAATCACTTAGCCGATTGTCATGGAGTCCGAGGGGGGAAGACCCACGCCCACTCATAGGGACGAGGGCACTACTTTAAATCATGATACCGATCCTGCATTTTTTAGAGAAGGCCGCTTTTGGGGTTGTTGGAAAAGATCCGACACTTTATTATCCGACGGTTGGTTGCAGTAACCTCACTTGTGGGCCGGATTGACTAGTGTCCCGGTCTATTGTAACGATAGGCCCAATTTGCGTGAGTAGATCATATACTTGGTAGAATATCTTTTTTATTCTCAGCTTTTGTTCTGATATTATTTCCTCGCAGGTTACTGGATCATGGAGTCCGCCACCAAATTGTTTGAGCAACGTAATGCCGAGAAGTTGAAGGCCCCAGAAGCCGAGGGTCAGAAGAAGAAGAAGTACTCTCCGGGACCGCAAAAGATCCCTACGACCGAGCCGACGAATCATGCTTATGTGCTCAAGCCGCCGGCCTCAGGTGGTTCCTCGGTCCTAGGTGGTTCCTCGGTCCTAGGTGGTTCATTGATCCCTAATCCGCAGGTACCTCGGTCTAAATTCTTGCTTTTTGTGCCTTCTTTTTCTCAATTTGTTTTACCTAACGAAAGTTCGTTTTTCAGAGCAAGTGAGCATTGTGGCTCAAGTGAAGCCGATGCGCAAGAGAAAAGGGAATGCACCGCGGATAAGGACAGGCTTCTTCTAAGAGGATCCGAGTAGTGACGGATCCAATGGTGCCAATGTGAATGATACCTCCGCTTCGTGGTATGTCTAGGTCGACCTTGTGGGAGACTCAAGTCTTTGTCGGACTTATCAAGAATCATGCCGATGATGTAAGTAACTTTTGTATATATTGCATTTTTCTCACTGTCATGCTTCATTTCTAATTTTTCTATCTTAATGACCATCCTTGATTTGTAAGTAACTTCTTACTTCCTTTCTTAGGTCACCGTCATGTCGCAAATTTTTCGACTTAGAAGAGTCCGATATTACCCGATCAAGGAGGAGATCGAGGCTTCAAATGCGGTTGGTTGCTCGTGAGGCCGAGGTTGCCAAACTCAAGTCCGAGAGAGTTTTGTTGACAAAAGCTCGGAAAAGGAGAAGATTGCTCATGGCAAGACCGAGAAAGCATGGTCCCCGATCACGCGTCTGGCTAAGATGGCCGAGGCACTTCTCTCCAAAGCGAAGACCACTCAGATCGATGCCGTGGAAAGATTTCCTTAAGTCTAACTCCTACTATTTCCTTAGTAAGATGCGAGAGGGCGACGTTAGGGGGGGTGCCTTCTTTGATTGTGTGAGCCAGTTGAAGGACGCCGGAGTTTTGAATGACTCCATTACGAGCCAAGACGCGAACCTCAAGATAATGGGGAATCGTGATGGGAGGCGCCTGAACCAAATTGAAGTCCCCACGCCTGCTTCGATGAGTTTTGGTCCGTGGTTGCTCCTTTCGCGATTTTACCGTAGGTGAATCTCCTACCCCTCTTGGTTACCCGATGTCTTTTATGCCTCTAAGATTGGTGGCGGCAATCCTCCAACCGCAATGCTAAGTGGATGGATCTCCGGTCCCATTCTTGATCATGAGCCGCCACGCTTTTGGAGGAGGTTCAAGGCAAGAAAGTTACGCCGCTCGAAGAGGTCCGAGGCCTAGACTTGATTCGATCCAAGGGTATGCCCTTGCATATTTTTGTAGAGTGTCGACTTATTCAACACTTATTATGACTTTGGTAATATTTTGACTAGCTATCCTCGCTTGTGAGGGTTAAACTCGCATCAACATTCGACATTCTCATTCGGCCATTCCCGGATCATCCTCGCATTTTGGGTTTTAATCAGAACTTTTGTTGATCCAGAGTGACCGATTTTAATGCAATGGACTTGGGTTTTATTTTCATTCATCTTGAATGTTTGTACGCATGTCTTTATTCTGTTATCTTATTGATCTTCGGATCCATACCTTGCTATCGTGATATTCAAACTTCATGGTTTTATACGTGAACTAATGGCCCAAAATCAAACAAATTCAATATTGGTCCGAGGCTTAGATCGGGTCGAGATTCGTCTCGTGGTGTTGGTCCTTGATTGTTCTAAGACTCTTTGGGTCCTAGACCGGAGTTGCATTTTTCGTGCAAAATTCGCCAATGTTGGGTTCTTCCAATGCTTGGTCTTGATGCTTTTCGTTCGAGGATTTTAAGATAATTTTTGAGTTAAGGCCGATATACCTTGGACACTTTGGGTCCGAGACAATCCGCACCTCAATCTTTGTTTCTTAGGGAGTTTCTTCGACACTTTGGGTCCGTGAAACTTTAAGATAATTTGAGTTGAGCCGAAGGCTATACTCGGACACTTTGGGTCCGAGACAATTCGCACTCAATCTTTGTTTCTAGGGAGTTTCTCCCACACTTTGGGTCCGAGGAACTTTAAGATAATTTTTTTAGTCGAGTTCGGACACTTTGGGTCCGAGACAATCCGCACCTCAATCTTTTTTTCTTAGGGAGTTTCTCTCTGACACTTTGGGTCCGAGGAACTTTAAGATAATGTCCGCTTAGTGGCGCTGCACGGTTCTTCTTGCAAATAGTCGATGTAAAAATAAATGCTTCATTATAATCGACGGTAGGATTACATGGTAGCCAAAAGATGATATATTTCAAAAGATCCTATTACAATTGATCTAGGCATAGTACTTCGCAAATTCTCATGCTCCAAGTACGCTGAGCGGTTTGTCATTCATGCTTTCCAAAGCGTAGTTCTATCGACATTTGCCTCGCGACTCAGAGGGACCTTCCCAAATGGGTTCGAAGTTTTCCGTTGGTTTTAGTATATCACTTTCAGAGCACCAAGTCTCCAACTGAGATCCCTACTTTTCACATGTTTGTTGTAGCCCTTGCCATGATAGCTTGGTATCCTAAGGTTCGAAGCTAGGGCATTTCTTTTGGTCTCGAGCATGTTGAGGTCATACACTCTTTTGTCGTGGTTGTCCGAGGCAACGTACCCTTGGATCCGGAAGGTGTTGATTGAGATTTCGGACGGGATTACAGCTTTGGATCTATACACCAAACTGAACGGAGTTTCCTGTGTGGCCGTTCTTGCCGTGGTACGATAAGCCCATAGTACTCCTTCTAATTCATCAACCCAATCTTTTTCAAGGCCTCCTCTTCTGAAGATTGTCGACGATGGTACGATTGGTTACCTCAGTTTGTCCGTTGGCTTGAGAATACCCAATGGAAGTGAAACGTTGTTCGATCCCCATTTCTTCGCACCAATCTTTGAGCTTGTACCCGGAGAACTGTCGACCATTGTCCGCAACTAGTATTCGTGGTAGGCCAAATCGACACGATAATTTCCAAAGGAAGTCCATGACCTTATTCTTCAAATGGAGGCCGCTTCGCTTCTACCCATTTCGAGAAGTATTCTACTACCACAATGAGAAATTTTTCCCCCACGGTCCCAGTGGAAAGGTCTCGATGTCCATGCCCCATAGATCGAATGGACATGGGATAGTTGATGGTATCATTGGTATGGCAGTCAATGGGGATCCTTATAACCTTCGACATTCCGAGCATGATCGTGAGAATCTTCCAGCTTCCTTTTGCAATGCCGGCCAATAATAGCCATTTCTCTGAATTTTCTGGGCCAAGGCTCTTCCTCCTGAATGGTTTCCGCAACTTCCTAAATGGATCTCCTTCAACATCAGACCGCCTCATTTTACCTGTGCAACGGAGGTGAGTTCCATCATAGGAATTTCTATATAGGTCTGCATCGTAGAGGAAGTAGCATCGATCTTCGTTGACTCTTCTAGATTCAAATGAATCACGGTAGAATCCTGCTCAGAGATAGTTCATGATGTCGCCATCCAAGTGTTGTCGCCATATGACGCCCATGTTCATTATGACCTCGTCAAGTGAGGGTCGATTCATCGGCAATATAAGGACCACCGTGACGGGTGTCAATAAATTCGAGGTCAGAGCCCATTTTGATAATCCGCTCAAGAATGGTGTTTTTGCTGCTGATCTTGATCGACTAAACATGTCGAACGCTTTTTCTAACTCTTTAACTACCTTTAGATATTTGATCATCAAGCACTTTTTGTCGAATTTGCCCTAGTAATGCTCGTGACTAGCCGAGAGTCGAGTAAGCTTTGAGTTTTTTCGCCATGACCGATTCGCCATCTTCATTCCCGCCATCGAGCCTCATACTCACCTTCATTGTTTGTTACCGAAATGTTAAGCGGATAGCATATTCCATCCGGCTAATCAAGAATAACCCTGCTCCACCCGCATGAGCGTCGATGAACCGCCCACATAAAGTTCTATATGTCCTTTTCTTCCTGACCGAAGTTCTTCGGATAAAAGCCACTGTAGGTCGGTTTATGTTTTAGGGCCACGGGCGCTTTCCTTCCGTGGGGAGGTAAGCTAGACTTTCTTTTCAAATATAATCCATTCCGCCACGTGATCGATTTCGATTTTTTGATTATCCAATCCACTTCCGCTGTTAATGTCAAACCGCTTGTTGGTGAAATGTCTTTCGGTTTCACCGGGGCTTGCTCATCTTTATCTTTTCGAGGTTCCATGTTCCCTGATATTCGCTAGGAAATCACCAGACTCGGGCTTTTTTCGCGATGGAGCTTGATACTGATCGTATGATCTTCTAACTCAATTGTCCATTTAGCCAACCTTCCCCGACTTCAAGGCCACCTAAGGCTTGTTTCATCAATGGTTCGTGAGGACCATTATCTTGTGGAACTAAGTACGGCTTGAGCTTCCTGGAGGCCTCTACTGCATAATAGGCATACTTCTCTATTTCCTTGTAGTTTTCTCCGCCATTCCAAGATTTTGCTCAGTAGTACACCTAAGGTGTTCGCTCTTCCAGATGCGTATCAGACGGAACTCACCACTTCAGAGTGATGGCGAGATAGATGTACAAGGGCTCTCCTTCTTCCGGTTTGGAAAGTAGAGGCGGAGGATAAATAGAGCTTCAAGTTCTCAAATGCCTCCTTGCACTCATTGTTCCATTCAAACTTGTCCGCTTTTCCTTAGATTTTGAAAAAGGGAGGTTCTTTTCACCGATCCGAAATGAAGCTGCTAAGGGATATAACCTTCCCTATGAGTCTCGAACGCCCCAGTTTCTCCGGATGTGGAAGCTCCAATACGGCTTTTATCTTTCCTGGTTTGCCTCGATCCTCTCAGGTCACCATGTACCCCAAGAATTTTCCTCCGCCATCTAAATGTGCATTCGCGTGATCGAGTTTCATTCCAGATTTTCTTACTATGGCAAAACATCTTCCTGATGGGGATGTGATCGATGTCTCCTCGCTTTTTACTAGCATGTCATCTACATAAACCTCCATTGATCGCCAATCTCTTCTTTGAACATTCGTTCACCAATCTTTGGTAGTGGCGCCAAGATTTCAGAAAGTCAATGGCATGACCTTGAAACAAAGATACTCCCCGCAGTTGATAAAAGCGTCTTTTCGATATCATGCTCGCCATCTTGATCCGACAGAAGCCTTGAAAAGCATCCATGAAACTCAACAAAGGCACACCCAAGAGTCGAGTCTACCAATTGATCAATTCTCGGGGATAGGATCCTTTGGGCATAAACGGTTGAGACCGGTGAAGTCATTGACATCCTCCATTTTCCTGCATTTTCTCTACTAGACCACATCAGATATCCAATCGTAGTAATGAACCTCCTCAATGTGTCCCGCCTTGAGTAGTCGTTCACCTCATCTCGCGATGATCTTGTTGTGGACGGACCATGGTCTCTCTTCTTCGTCGAATGGGTCGGATATTTCGATCAACGTGGAGTTCGTGTACCATGACCCGAGGATCTATACCGCCAGATCTTCGGGCCCTGTGCAAAACATCGCATTCTTTCTTAAGAAGGCAATCATTTTGATGGTTGTTTATGCGCCCATTTCCGAGTCGATTTTCACCGTTTGGGATATCCTTCTTCAATCGGGACTTCTAAGACGCCTTCATGGGGCCATCCGATTCTCATGAAAGAAGCTTTTGGTCCATGCTTCACCAGTGGTTCGTGGGGATGACTTGATATTCATCGATTCTATCCTCAGACTCCTCGCCGCTGCCATTTTCTTTCTCACGCCCATTTTCAACCGCTAATCCCTTTCCGGAGGTCTTTCTCGCCTCTTCCTTCGCTTTGTTGGATAAAGAGGCATTGTTTCTTTGTTCTCCGCCATCTTCTTCTCTCCTTATATCATGTTCACTCCTAAAAGGTCGTGACGCCTTCTAGTAGAGAGAGTGTAGCATTCCCATGCTCTTCTCCGATCTCCACTAATTAGGATCCGATGCTCACAATGGGAAACTTCATCCTTAGTGGAAGGTCGACACCACTACTTTGAATTGATTTAGAGCCGGTCTCCCATAATTATGTCAGATTCGCAACCCGCCTCTATGACAACAACAGGACTTGGTGAGTAACCCCGAGTGGAGCTTTGCCCATGGAAACCGAGAGATACAGGATTCCTCTTCGCCTAATCCGGTTTCCTCCGGCCAACGAGGTCCGTTGTCACCCCAGAATAATCCTCTTAAACTCATTTCCATTTTTTCTGACAAAGGCTCATGAAGAGGATGTTAGAGGAGGCACCGCCGATTAATACCTTTGTGATCTCATAACCGCTATGTCCATTTCCACCACCAAGGGACATCCGGTCATGAACCAATCCTTCTCCCTTGCATGGAGGGGTGCTTTATTCGCCAGCAGATCACGCTGCCGGAGGCACCATATCGACGGATTTCTCGTCCAATTTCTCAAGGATCTTGCCATGGCTTTCGAGCATTCCTACCGCTCCTCCAAAGAGTCCTCCCAATGCTAAGTATTCTCCCAAACGGACCGTTATCATCTACGTAAGTCGTTGAGTTTCGACGATGCTACCCTCCTCTTCTCGTGCGGACTTGGGATCTCCTAGCCTCTCGGCCCTCTGCTCGGTGGTCCGTAACGATCATTCTTCGGGCTAAACGAACGCCTCTTGATTGGAGCGGCCTTTCACCTCCGTTGCCTAGGGCTAGACTCTCTAGGAGGAGAACGACAGAGATGCATTTCTCGTCCCTTGCACCACGCTCATCGATCGGTACTCTTCGCCTTCCAGATTGGTTTGCGGGCTTCCTCATGATGTATTCTTGCAAATATCCCATTTCGATCAACCTCGATTTCGCCGAGGTGTGTGCATTTTCCTGGAGTGTCCCAGATGTCGGTGGAAGTGAGATTGCTCGAGTTCCCCGCAGGAACTGGTTTCGCTTGGGGGCCACCGATCGGGAAGCCTCGATTTTGCATGATGGTCAAGATTTGTTCCTCGGGGCTTTTAGGTCAGAAGTTTATGTAAACTTTTCGGGAGATCTTCTTCTTCTCAACCCTTCCTCTTCTATCACCTTTCCGCTTTTGCTCGAAATGTTAGTTTCAACCTTGTGTTATCTGCATCGGTTTTCTTCACCTCGGCCTCACTACCATTTTGTCGAGGGTTTCATGTGCTCAAGAAGTTTTGATTACTTCATTCAACTCTCGCTCGGTGGTTATTCTGCATCAACAATCGTAGCGAATGAAGCATTGTTGTGTTCTCGCCCATGTGGAATACTCGATCTTTGATGGGTGTGACTCAACGAGGACAACCGCTTGTTCAAACCTTTCGACAAACGATCTCAAGCTTTCATGTTCCTTTTGCACAATTTCGCCAGTAGTCGATCGATGAGCCGCTTCGAGGAAGTTCTCAATCGTAGAGTGAATTTCGCATCATCCGTCCTGTGATGTTATAGTGTCATCAGAGGTGCTTCCACCAAGTCATGGCGGGTCCGTAGAGGGTGTTGGGAAATAATCGTTTTTACGCTGTCCGGCACTCATGCCTCCTGTGGATGCCTCAAAACGAATTCGTGATCTATCATGTGATTCCCCATACATTTCCTTAGAATCCTGGCACTCCTCCCCGAGGGAGTTCGTGTCCCTCATAGCTCGCAAAGAGGATTCAGTCCTTCCATATTTAATGATATCTCTCGATGGGTAAGTGTTTCTAGCTCGACCATTCCAATTCTAGGCTTCATGGATCCTAACTTGTTCTTTAATTTGTTCGCTTTCATCCATGTGCCCGTCCCCCATGAGTCCCGACAGATCTCGACCGTTCGGTTTCGATGATGTTCACTTCTATCTCGCTTCCCTTATGTGGTCTCGATAATCATCATTCCTAGTCATCCCGGTCGATCGATTCTTTCATTACGGAATCGCCCATGGTGGATGGTTTTGGGTGGAGGTCGCCTTCGCTGAGAGTCTCGCTCTCCTCGTCAGATTGTTCTCGCTGTCCCTTCTCCGCCATCTTGATGTTGCTAATTTCGCTGTGGTTCGAGAAGGAGCTGGTCACGACGTGTTCTCTCGTCGACTCTATGTTCTCCTCTCTACCGCCCTCCGATTGTTTCTCGAGTGCAAATTACTCGAGCCCGCGATTTAGCATGTTTCGTAAGTCTCCGGCTCTACGGCTCGAGGCTCGAGACTTTCGACCGATCGGTATTTCGAGATTCGGGTCCTCCGGATTCTACCACATGATCCGTTGTTACTGGGTTGATTCGATCGCACACGGAGCGCTTCGTGGTGCGTGAGTCAGTTCGGGAGGTTCACGCCGCCCTAATCGAGGTTGGGTCCTTAGTAATGGCGGCTTGCAAAGTCAATTTGAGCTTCATCAGATCCGGCCAAGATCACGCCAAGGACCGAGGTATAACAAATCAAGGCTCACGGTGCCGGAGTCGTGGATCGGGAGGCCGTCTCCGCTCATTGCCCGTGGTGGAAAGAGAAGCTTCGAGGCCATCCCTATCATCATGTTCATCGATCCGCTGATTTCGTGAAAGGATCGATTTCCGTAAGTGCGGTTAACTTGACTTCGGGCCCAACATCGGGTTGTTGATCTAAGGATTACCGAGTTGTCCTTCTACGCCTTCTAGCTAGAGCCACGGCTTTTTGTAATCGAGTGATTCCCTGCACGGCGCCAATATGATGTGGGGTAAAATGGATAAGTCGTTAGTTCGTCGACGCCCTAGATGGATGTAGTTCTTGCTCAACGATGATATTAGTTAGCTAAGTCGAATAGTCCTCGTTCAAGTCGCCTTTACTTTGATTAAGTTCGTGACTTCGCCAAGGCTCAAAGTGTGCGGACGTAAAAGTGGACCTAGACACGCTTGTGGTCCGAGATTGAGTCCGGGTCCTCCGTCAAGGCCTGCCGGTCCCTGGTGTCCGCTGCTGATCTCGTGATAAGAAAATAAGGGTTAGACTTTGGGCGGTTTGCCTAGACAACCCTTGATTAGATTCAACTAGTTAATAAGTCACGACTTTTCAATCTAGGACTTAAAACTTCGATAGTAGATTTTCAAAGTAGTTACCGCTTACACGAGGAGTAGAGGCCTCAGATTTATAGTAAGATTTGTTATCATCCTCTCGATGAGTGCCAAGTGTACGGCCCGATTCGCCCATGCTAGAAGTCATTCATGGGCCTTTAATGGGCTTCGCCCATTTAAGTCGATGAGGCTTCGATTGTAGTCCAAGGTTGAAGTATTAGAGGTCGGCCTCGATTTTGGTGTAGTCGGACATTTACTTTGGTGAGGTCGAACTCCCTTGATATCATTGTCCCGATATGATTAAGTCTTCTTAGTTCGGGAGTAGGACTTAATTAAAGGTACATATCACCATCGTTGAAAATAATTCTCTTTATTATGTACGAGGGGAGCATGTTTCAATACGCGTCGACTAACGACCTGTCCACGAGATGCTAACAATCTAACTTATCCTGTGAAGTTCGTTTTACTTAGGGCTGGGGGTTTGGTATGGGATATTGGGAAAATCTTGATCCCGATTGGGATTATCCCGAAATTCACGATCCCGAAATTCCCGATCCCAATTGGGATGAGTCCCGATTTTCCACATATATAAATTTGGGATGGGATTGGGATTGATTCTGCATCCCAATTGGGAGTTGGGATCCCAAGTGGGATAATGAATAAATGATTGATACTGCTATATATTACATATAAACGACAACTCTTTTATGATGCAACTTTTTTTCTTCTTTAATTATTCCATTAATGCTCTGTTTCTCTTCGTCTGCACTGAATTGAACTGAACTATAGTATAAAATATAACTAAGTTCGAATCGAATCGAACTAAATGGATTTGAATCAACTTATCGAGTTTGCGTATCAAGAGAACAATGCCTAAGATTGATGTTGGGTGGTACTTGTTTATCTAACTATCTGTTGTATGTTTAACCTATGAAAAAACAAACAAAACAAGTAATTTGTGATACGAGTTGAATTCGTACTAACTTGTAGATTGTTTGGGTTGTGCATATAGAGGTGTAAGGTATTTTTTAATGTCATTTAAAAGTAGGATTACATAATTGTGAAATTATAAATGCTTGTCCAAAATTATTAAGAGTGTTGTAAAAATTCTTCAAAATATATGGGATCCTGCCCAAATCCCAAAGTCCCAATCCCGAAAAATCCCGACATTATTTGGGATGGGATTGACGTGAAAATATGTCTCAATCCCGAAATCCCAATCCCGAAATCCCAAAATCCCAAAAATTCCGCCCGACCCCAACCCTAGCTTTACTTATGCATTTTCATTGCGAGTCAAATAACTTAGTTGAAGTCCTGGTGAAAGTAACTTGCTAGCATGTTCCAGGATAGTTGATAGCCCTAATTTTAGCTAACTTATAAATTCGAGTAGTATAGTTCGACGAAGTTGATACATTTTCACATGTTTGGAATAGTCATCCCCTTGATTACTATATGCTCGTTAATGAATAGTACGTATTCCGATATGGCCTCTACCCTCTACTTTCCGTTTCACGTCCTGGTCTTTTCCAAAATCAAATTTCCATCCCTTACATTAAAAAGGTCTATCATGCCTTATTCGATTTCCCTCACACTCCATCCACTTTATTTCTTACCTTCTCAATATTTTTATTACATTATTTACTCCACCTCCTAATTCATCCGTTCCGTCCCATGTTTTCCATTTTGACTCCCTAAGGCATCATAATATGGTTTAACTAGTCTAATTGGCATCAGTGGAAAAGAATGTATGTTTTGAAAGGTCAGACTATTTGGACAATTCAGTCCAAACAGCAAGATAGTGTTTGGTGGAAGACTGTGCTAAGAATCAGGGATGGTTTGTTACAACATTTATCTGATTCTGATAGAGCTTTGTTGGCCCATATGCCTTCTAAAGTTCTGGTTTCTCATATGTATGAGCATTACTGGCAACAACAATGTTATGTACCTTGGTGTTTTGTGGTCTGGAATGGTACTTCAATTCCTATAGTCTCCTTTTGTGTGTGGCTCATTTGTTATGATAGACTCCCTCTCAAGTCCAGGTTGAAGAAGTGGGGGTTAGTGGATTAATGAGGAGTGTGTTTTGTGCCATCAGGCAGTGGAGGATAGAGCGCATCTGTTTGGAGCTTGTACAGTTACTCAACAAATTATGGCTTATTTTTCTAACTTGCCTCACTTAACCTTCTCATATTGATAGTTTTCATGATGTGTTATATTTGTTTGCGAATTCTTCTAGGAATAATTCTCAACTTTATATGGTTAAAGTTGTTTTGTACTGTCATGTCCTTGGCTTGTAGAGATTCGGAGACTCAGAAATGAAGTTATTTTTCAGCAAGCTCCCATTGATGTACCAAAAGTGGTAAGGGCAGTGTGTTCAGAGTTTATCTTTGTTCCGGAAGGTAAATATGGGAAGGCAACTAGGGTTATAAGACAAATGGTGGTTCAGTTGCAGAGTACTCAGGCTTCTATTTTATTTTTTTTGTCTTTGAGCTGCGTGTCTTTGTGTGAAGTTTGCTGGTTTTAATGGACTTTGATTACACAGTTATGATGTTAGGTATTGGTTGTTGTTTTGTAGGTTTTGTTTCTTTGCAAATTAGGATTGGATGGGGTGGTGTTTCTCAAAGGGCAGGTTCATTTCTCAATTGATTCTGCTTCTTTCTTTCCCTCCTTTGTCCAGTTAAAATCTTCAAGAGAGCAACTCAACACCTGATATTTCCTTCTGCTGCACTGGCCTATCGAAGGGTGATCACGGTTCTATGCCGGAGTCATGGAGTGGTTAGTGAAAAAGCTCTGTTGGTCTGGGATCATAGCTTTGTTGGAGTCCTAGATGGAGATTTGTATGATTGTTCTAGAGAAGTTTAGATCTTGCTAGTTGTTGTAGTTATAGTCCTGACTAGAGCTATTTCACTAGTTTGTTGAGTTTTGTTCGGCTAAAAGCTTCTCAGGCTTTTAGATCTTGATAGTGTTGTGTTTTGTTCTGGGGCTTGCCTCTCATTGCTGTACAAAACACTTTACAGGTTTTATTGGACTTTAACTTAGTTCGAAAAAAATATGGCTTAACTAGAAAATTTACATTTGCGACTTAAGATTAATTCATAGTTCAAGTTAAATACGGTTGACCGAAAAAAGTTAAAATGGTAAACACGAGACAGGTGGGAGGAAGTATTACTTTATTAAATATCATGTTAAATTTGTATATCCGGATGTGCGAGAAGTTGAGTATACAGATTATGCATTGGCCGTAGTTAGATCATGCACACCGTGATTCGGGATTGATACGCGTAAAATTATTACATGTACTGCGCTCATCATTAACTCATGTAATTGGTGGAGAATGATCCGGCTCTCTCTCGCCAAGATGTCGATTATTTCCCTGCTTTTAATGCCAGTACTGCATAACATTTAACGATATAGACAACACATTAAAGACTGCGAGTGCAGAAAGAATACGTCAGGATAGAAAAACCGTAACGATCCACATAACTCCACATAAACATTTAAGCTGGGACATGTCTATTAAATAAGTGATATTGGATCAATCTACACCATACTATTTATGAATTACTCCTCTGTTTGAAGATTCGTTTGAAAAAAATCTTTCCATTTTGATTTTGACCATTAATCGTTTTCGATTGATCATGATTATTTAAACTATAATAGTAAATAGTTTTATTAAATTATTTACTATTATAGTTTAAGATTAATTTACACAACCCATGCATCGTAAAATAAGAAACGAAAAGATTTATTTAATCGAGATAAAATTATTTCCTATTATAGTTTAAAGTAATTCATGAACTGTAGTTGATCAAGATAATAGATGTTCGTCTTAACAAGCTTACTTTGATATTAAACTTTTCAATTCGACTTGATTAATGAATGCAAATGTAAATGTTCAATTTTTTTTTATATAATGAAACTTTAGGGGCTAAATTTTCATTATATAATTAAATTTAACATTTTACATTCATGCTTAATATTAATTGCAGCTAAAGTAAAAGCCACTATAAAAAGCTAAAGTTTAAAACTTATTCCTATTTTATAAGAAATTAAATATTTATTTGGTGGGGAATGTAATAATTTTCAGTTGCACCTTTTAGTCGTACCTGTGGACACCGGAGAACCACACCAACTGAAAACACTGAAGACTGAACCTCATTTGAAAATTGGTGAAGCTGAAACACCCGCCAATCGAAACGCAAAATTCGAAAATGAATTAGGGGAAAACTCACCCTTCACCTCAGAATCTGCTGCAATGGCCGACTTCGATTACGACTTTCCTCCTCTCACCGACGAAGATCTCGAAGCCATCGACGCTGCACTCCTCGCCGCCACCTCATCCAAAAAGCGCCACCTAGACGCCGCGCCTCAGTCCCCTCCCAAAATGCGCCGCCGCTTGCCGGATTCTCTCTTCTCGCTTTCCTCCTGCACCACTAAGAGATTGCTTACTCCTACATCTCATCTCCAGAGTAAGGAAATCTAATTTTCAGTGCATTTCAAATTAGGTTTTATTGTTTATTCTTGATTCGTCAAATCCCAATCACTCGAGTTAACATTCAATTTCGACAGACTCGATGCGAGAGTTATTCTGAACAGCTACTATTTTGCTTCTTTTTACGTTTCAATCAGCTTGATTAAATACTTGGGAGTTTAGATTCTACTCGCTTTGTGAACAAATGCAACGATTAGTAGTTTAGTACTATGTTCAGATAAGTCCAATGTCGATCTTTCATACTGATTGTCTCACTTTATATACTCACATTAGTCTCTGTGACCAGAATTTGATATGTGGTATGGTACAGAGGGTGTGTAATTTACTCTCCCGTGTAGTCGTGGGCGTGAAAAGTGACATTGACTGATTAAGTTGTTATGATAATGCTCTTGTAATTGTCAGGTTGTTACATCTAGTTTATTTTTTAAAGGACTTATGTGTTGCTTGAACCTGTACTAACCGCCTTGGTTTCCAGGTATAAAATTTGGAGGTCGATTGTGTATAGCAAAACTGTAGTTGAGGTTGAAAGAGCTGCGCATGAGCTTGTAAAGTTTGTTGAAGCTAAGAAAAGAAAAGAGGGCCACTGCATCCTTGGCTTGGATATTGAGTGGAAACCAACGTTTGCAAGAGGTATCCCTGCTCTACATTAATTCTAAGTGAAGCTGAACTAATAACAAATTCGTAATAACATAGGGTGTTGAGCCTTAAATACTAGTTAGAGGCTTAGAGCTAAATGAGAGACACATGACAAGCCTCTCTCAAGCAATTTCCTTTTCACCAGTAATCCATTTTTTGTTCGTATTGCATCCCAAAATATATGTCTGAGTGATTCTATGTGGAGGTAAATGAATCTTTATTTCACATTTGAATGTGCACTTTTCTTTTTTTTTGGCTGCTTTTCCTATCTTCATTCCCATCCAAATTTGCACCAGATTCTTAATTTCAACTTTGGTTGGCAGCCTGATGTATCTATTATGTCGGCATCGCATGTGAAAGTCATGTCATGATGTCATCAACTTATGGAGCACGTTACAATAGTTCACTTATTGTCTGTTGTATTCTCTTATTATCTAAAAACATCATGTGATGCAATTGCCGTTGACTCTTTGATGA
This sequence comes from Plantago major, assembly GCA_026545765.1. Taxonomy (NCBI): domain Eukaryota; kingdom Viridiplantae; phylum Streptophyta; class Magnoliopsida; order Lamiales; family Plantaginaceae; genus Plantago; species Plantago major. Next base: position 175,529 of record JAIFAC010000057.1, read on the forward strand.
TATTCCCCTCCTTAATCACTCTTGTAAATCTGTCAACCCAAGGTCTCCTTCCACTGTCTGACTCATAGAGTTCTGATTTATTTGTGATGATGTCTTCAAGTAGACTACTTTATCATGTTTCATGTTTAGGAATTTCTCTCACGAAAGAGAACAGTTTTTTAATCGGTTACTGGTGGAGGAATTCCCATAATCAATGTCATAGCTGTGAAATTTCCTTGGCAGCATCATTGTTTTATTGGCTTCTATGGTCTCCTTAGTTCCATCTCCTCCAGTATTGTCTGTTTCCACTCAGGATGTTCGGTATATCTTGAATATGTTATTATGCTTGTGATCTCAATATTGGAATTAAAATCACCTTGAGTAGGCAAGGCATTTAAACAGACAGATGCAGAATTGATGTAAGCAATACCTGGTTCTGTACTGATTATGATGTACAGATGAACATGAGCATATTGAGATTTTAGAATCACGTACATGTTGGATCTTTGGTCCTTGAAAGTTGAAAGTAAACTCGGTTTTAATTTCTCTAATAAGCAATTGACTCATACTGTAATTAAGCAAATATCACTTCCATGCAAACCTGAAGTCAGCTACTCAGCTTTTTCTGTTAGGGTTTGTCTTTATAGTTATGCATTCCTACATTTTGCATGAACTCGGTGATGTGTAAAGGTGTTGCACATGGGAAGGATGCAGTGATGGAAATATGTGGGGACGTCAACTGTTGCCATGTATTTCACATTAAATATTCTGGAATAACTAAAACATTACAATGTCTTGTTGAGGATCCTAGTTCTCTAAAGGTAAAGCTTCACACAATTCCAACGAACAAGCAATCTCATTTATCTGGATTGCGTTTGAAATTGATTAATTCATTACTTATTAATTGTGGTGAATCTTTATGTTAACTGATGAACCTTTTGATGCGTGTTTAGGTGGGTGTAGGCATTGCAGGATGCTGCTAAACTGCTAGATCATGATGTATCTATTGAGAACTTGGAGGATCTGTCTTATCTGGCAAACAAAAACTCGCATAGAACCAAAAAATTGGAGTCTATCAAGTCTGACCGAAACTCTCATTAGCAAAAAGGTATTGAAATACCCCCTCAGAGAAATTTCTTGTCATAATTTACCTTGCTTGAAGTCTTCAGGTATGTTTTACGATAGATGCGGTTTCCGTATCATTTCTGACATGGCCATCGCCACCATTTCCCAGTTTTAGGATGGGTGTGATTTTCATGATCCTTCATGTGATTAGGTCGACTAGGCTGTCTTTTGTTTTTAACCGAGTGATTTATGTCTTGTAGCTTCCCAAGCCTAACAGAATCTGATTGGGAAATTAAAGTCAATCCTCTATCAAAAGACCAACTAAACTATGCTGCCACAGATGCATACATCTCTTGGTACCTTCATCAGGTTCGAACAGCTCTAATGAACCCTTTACTGTATATACTCTCCGGATTCTTAAATATTCCAATAGAATACAATCTTCTGCATGAACACAGGTGCTCATAAGCCTTCCAGATTGTGATGATACAAAAAGTGTGGAACCAGTAGCTCCCTGTTGATAGTACGTATTAATCTGGATATAAAATGCAGCTGCATCCTCTGCACGAGGTATTGGTCAATACCCAATTATTTTCATTTATCCTTTGGTTGTTACCAATGGTTACAACTACTGATCCATTCCTGAAGTTAGTCTCACCCACAACATATGCCTCCCGCTTGATGATTGTTGAACCTGTTAAAATGCTGTGTTCATGGTAATTAAACCTGGCAACGGAGTAAGATGTTGAGCCAGAGCTTGTTTTACGCACATCTCCCATGCATTCTCTGATGTTCACAGCTTGTGACCAAGTTATCATTTAGGGGCCAAAACAGTGTAAAGTTTATCTTCTCCACCATTGTATTGTTTCAGTTCCAAAGTTTGCCTCTCATTGTAGTATAGCTTTGGCATCTTATTGGACTTAATTTGTACTGAACATGCCGTTTAACTCTTGTGAAATCATGAACGTTAATTTTGCACAGAGGCCTAATTTTGCAACATAACTTGTCCCTCAGTTTTTCTTAAAACATTCGCTTTGTAAATGACGCAAAATTAAAGATAAAGAGTAGAAAAAAATGTGGAATATTATAGGTGGTAAATTTTGAAATGTTATCCATAGCGTGCTCATTTTAAACTCATGGGTCATAAGTCAACAATATTGGGTCAACTTGCATATTCGATGAAAGTGTAGGGACCATGTATAAATTTCACCCACATGAAGTTGTATTTGCACGTTAGGTAAAGATGTTAGCATACGTGTCACAAGTTTTTGAAGGTATGGTGTAAAATATGCCGCCGGGTATTGCCACGTGGAGGAGCAGATATAGCTAGTTAGCAACAGTTGCAAACGTAGCAGAATAGAATGGAATAGTACATGTGCTGTTTGCCAATGGGATTCGTGGTGTCAATCGTTTCCTCTCGTAAGAAATGTGTCATCAAATGATTGCTTATACTCTCAACAATTTACAATCCAATTTGATTTGAATACTAACTACTATATATGTCTACGTAAGACATTTTAGTTATAGTATAGAAATATGGACGACCAGTATAAAACACAACCACTGATTTGAATCAGAGACCCTGCTTGACATGGGCAAGCTGCAATAAAGGGTTTAAATCCACTCCACCATATCTTACTCGCAGGGTTTCACTGACAAATTGGCACGACCTACACTTGGAAAGGATTTTAACATCATCATATAGGTAACTTTCGTGAAACCACAAAGTGTTCTCTAAATAATAACCTAGTATGTTTCCGAAATAGCTATCGCCAATTAATGCGTAGTTGATATGGTTAATTTATCAAGCGATCGATACTGTGTAAAGTGTAAACTGTACCACGTGTTTCGTTTTCTATCACGACTTAATGTCCGACTATTTCACTTGTGTCACATAATGTATTTGGACAAAAGTTTAGCTTTTATCTGCTCGATTAGCTCCCACTTTGAAGTTTCATTCAGATACTTTAATCAACATTTTACAATCATGGCTTAAGATCGATTCATACCAAAATTGAAAAAGTTTGATTGCAAAAAGTTAAAGTGTTAAGCTATTTCCGGAATGGAGGAAGTACAATTTTATGGTGTTGGTGCTTCAGTCGACTAGTCACAATTGTAAATATAGTTGAGCGATGCATGTCATGTTTCCCAAATCTTCGTCGAAATTTTTTTAAAAAATATCAATTGTCAACGCTTTTAAACATATATAAAGTTTCGAGTTGCAGAACATCATAAAGGGAAACAACTAGGCAACATCTTTATCTTTATCTTTACTATTCTAAAAGAGAACTACCCAAAGTTAGTTATTACACCAATCAATTTAATTTTGACCAATTGATGAATTAATTTTGACTCCAAATTTCACCTATAAAAATAAAGTTAAAAAGGAAAAGAAAAAAAAAGGAAGGGAGTTGCACATCATCTCCCACTACTCCCACCTATTATAATTACAAAAAATTATATTTTTATTAATAACTCATATGACGTATATTGTGATTGAATTTATAATTAACTAACTATAATTTTAAATATATATATATATATATATATATATATATATATATATATATATATATATATATATATATATATATATATATATATATATATATATATATATATATTATTTTTCGTCTTATTACCCACTTTGACTTTTTCCAAATAATAATGTTTAATTGACTAAATAATTTTAATCAAGAATGTAAAATGTTTAATTAAATTAAATTATGAAAATTTAGTGCTTAAAGTATTCTAATATAATTTAATTGAACATTTTACATTTATCGTTTAAGATTGATTCGTAGTCAAAGTTGAAAACGGTTGATCGAAAAAAATCAAAATGGGTAACATGGGACGGGACGGAAGAATTATAATGCTTATGTTATGCATATTTAATTTTATTATGAGACACCCATTTATTTTTTCACGTGCATAATTTTTCTAATGTATAATAAATGGTATTTCATCACTTGCAGTATTAATTTTTGTGTATAAAAAGTCCATGCATATTATATATCGGTGATATTTCACTTGAATACTACAACCAGGCCGTTTGGTTTGGGGTGTTTTGTAGTATTTTGAAAACACCCTATGAAATACCATGTTTGGTTGCACAAATTTGAAATACCACAGCCCTCAAAAAACCCAAACTCATCAAATACCGTAATTTCTGGCCCGCACGATTTGTACTTCGAAATACCTTCAAGAATAACCATCCTAGAGTGGGTTATTGAGATATGGTATTTTGATCCCAAAATACTTCTTACATGTAATTACACATTTGACCCTGGAAAATCAATCATCATCATCAGGTCTGATAAAAGAAGAGAAACGATTAAATCATCTTCTTCACTGTTTCACGCCTTCACGCCATTCTTCTTCATCTTCTTCACGCCATTCTCGCCGTCGGCCGTCCCGCCACCAGGAAAATCGTTCAACTGAGGTTATTCTTAACGTTTCTTTTTCTTCTTCACATCGATTGCTTCACTCTTTCTTCTTCACGTCGATTTCTTGTTTATTCGTGAATTGCTTGTTATTGTGTTTGGCTTGATTTAATTTCATCTCCTTAATTTACATATACTCCTTTTTAGAATCTACACGAAGTGCCTTGTCTCATATGATTTAATTAAGTTAAACTCGCCCTGTTATAGGTAATCTACAGAAAGAACTCCCTTAACTCCTGTTCTCCTCTATCTATAATATATAAGATTTGGTAAGCGTTGATAAGGAAAGATACAAGGCAAAGAAAAAAGTACTCACTAACCAAAAAGTAAGGAGCATATAACGGTAGGAACATAGTATAACGGCTTCTTGCTCCGTTGTTTCAAGCATGTGAATTGATAATGTTAAATCACTTTTGTGATTCATTATAATCTTTACATACATCCATGAATTGATAATGATGAAAGTCGATTATGGTCAAAGACGGATTAATCGTGTATGTTCTATGTTGATGTTGAAATTATATTCATCGAGTCCGAGATTATTGTTTTGATATTATCCTGTTTATTTCAATTAGACCGAGTAGACGGATTAATTCGCTAAAATAGATTTTATATGTTGTCAGCTAAGGACCATGGCATACAGAATGAAGTTGCAAGAAGACATGTTGAGAAGTCAAATAAACAATGTTTGATTATTTTGTTAACTTGGTACTACCTTAAACATATTCGTCCGCGTGTGTTAAAAGCTAATAATAAGAGAACTGGTCCTGTTAGATATAGCTTGATATCCAAAATACCTAAGGTATCGAGTATATGGATAAAGCTCACCGACATGAATGACTGATCGTAAGGATGTCCTTAGATGAGCAAGGACTCATAGCTTGTCAGAATGGCAAAGTCAGACACCCTGCACTCCAAGAGGTCACGGGTTCGATCCCCGAAATGGGTGATTATTTTTTCCATATAGAGAATGATTGAAATGTTATTAGAGAATTTATTGATGGTAAAGTTGTCCAATACTAAATATTGTAATTGTAATATTGTATCTAAAAAAAAATATAATAAATATTTAATATTGCTCCTTTCATTTAAAATGAAATTCATAGCTATTAAGATGTCCAGTTATAATTTTGACTTTACGGTCGAAAGGTAGCCCTAATCTAGGTTGCCGGAGCCAACCTCAGAATTACACATTTGTTTTTTTCGGTTCGAGGGTACAGCTTTGTTAAGAACGTGGATCGCCATTACTTAATGTGTCCGCACGGTACATGATCCGATATAAAATTACATGTTATTAACCCGTCAGGTCCTGAACGGGTTCGGGTTGGATCATAACCTTGAAAAGTATATCCGTCATCATTATTCGTACCATAAAAAGACGCGGTGATATATTATTGAATGAAGAAGGACATGAGGGCAATAACATCAATGATTTTATTGACAGTATATTTTAGTCTCTTGATAATTTAAATAGAGATGGTCTCTCATAATACTTACTCCAACCTCTATACTCCTTTGTCGTCCGACATAACTTCATGTTGGTCCGGGCACAAGTTTTAATATAAAGTGAATAAAATAGGAGAGATAATGAATGAAGTAGCAAAAAGAGTAAATAAAGTACTCAAATGGTGTGATTAAAATATGAGAGATAGTAAATAAAATAGGAGATATGTCAATAAAGTAGGAGATAGATTTTCTATTTAAAGAGGGAGAAATTTAGTTTGAACCAAAAACGAAAATGGAAAGTTTTGAGTTCGGGCGGAGGGAGTATATGACAAAAATGGTGAGTTAGGCATAGAGACGATCTCTTACAAGATTTGCATGTTTTCATCTCGGCTTATATTTCACTACAGTGGTATTTCGTTATTTTACTTTTAAACGGATCGAGTTCTATCTAACCCAATTCAACTCGTCAAATAATGATGTTTAGGTCCGGTTTGACATATACTCGAACCCGTTCCATATCTTTGTAACAAGATCTGACCGCAACATTTTATGATTAATTTAGTAAAAACTATTCACTCCGTTCCGCAAAACTTCATACATTTGTCATTTGTAGCCGTCCCGTAGAACTTTATGCATTGCTAAAAAAGGAAGCTACCCACACCCAACAAATAATAAACAGTCTAAATTTTTCACTCAAATTACACACTTTGCCACTAAAAGTACACTTTATCCCACCTTTATATATTATATTCTATCAATACTTTAGCTTTTCACATAAACTGCCACAAATTTCTAATGTATAAAGTTTTCCGGGATGGAGGGAGTACATTTTTCTTGCGGGTGGGGCGGGCAGATACTCTCTAGGCGGGAAAACTCTCTTCGATCTCGTCTCTACTTTTTTTATCCATAACGGGCCCCGGAGGGGGGTATCTGATACTCTTTAGGTGGGGAATCGATCTTCTCTCTACTTTCTTGATCTCCATGACGGGTCGGGGCATATACTCTCTAGACGGGGAACTCTCTTCGACCTTCTCTCTACTTTCAACATAGCTATAACATGTAAAAATTATATTTGTACATTAATAATTTTCGTGTGTGTGGTGGGGTGACCATATACCACCACGGGTTGTTGGAAAAAAACCTATCAACCACAGATACCTTTTCAGATTTTATTTTGTTCGCTTTAGGATACAAATTTTTAAAAACATGCATCTCATTAATTAATGTGTCGATACTGAGGACCAGATAAAATATATGTTATCAACCCGTCGGTCCCGAACGAGTTTAAGGTTGGATTCTACCCTTTTTAAAGCATATCCATCATGATTAGTCGTACTTTTAAATTTTCTATAGTTAGCATAAAAAAAAAATTCAATGAGATAATATTGGATGAAGAAGGACTACCACCGACACAACGAACAACATTGTTTACATAAGTCTGGCCATTTTATTTTCTCGACTAATTTATGTTGTCATCCTTTTTTTATTTATTATTAAAAGTAAACTATACCGTGACATCGCCACGGGTTAGTACTAGTACATTTAATATTTACTATATTATATTATAAAAAGAAGTTAAATCCAAAAAAAGTTTTTCATAATATAAAAATATAATAATGTTTATAAAAACATACAATTGCTGATTAAGAATATGAATGATTTTATTGAGAATATAATCAGTGTATCATATGTATTAGAGAAGGTTTGAATGAATTGAAACGAATTAAGTTGAGAGAGATTCTGTTAAACGGACTGTACTGCGAGCGTGAGCTTAGTTAGTTCCGATTATACACACATTCAGCCCGAACATGTACCTATCTGTGTGTGTAATCTCTCTCTCACACATGGATTTTCTCTCTCTCTAAAAAGGAGCACATAAATAGTGAATGATCCAGTCCATTGTATTTCCTTTTCTTCTCCTCTCTTCATTTTGCCCAATTCTTCTCTCTAGAGACAAAACCACTCTTCCTCTAGTCTACCCCAATCTTCTTCTCTCTTTCATCCTCACACACTAAACCAGCAGCTGCAGTTGCAGTAGCATGTAAAGCTCAGATATTTATTACACAACACACACATACATACAACAGAGAATTGCTTGCCCAATTCTTGTTTCTTCTTTCAGTATTTTTTATAACAAGGAAAAAAAATCAGAAAAGAAAAAAACTGAGATCTTGTCCTCGTCTACAAATGCTCTTCGTTTTGTAGCTGGGCCAAGGTATAATGCACAATATTTAATTTCAATTTTGGAACTGATTTTGGATTTTGATATGAAAAAGATTGAGATTTTCAAATCAGGAAGCATATTCGTTTTTTCCTCTTGATTGAATGAGTTTTCTGCCTTTTTACGAAAAGGAAACCGAAAATTCACTTGGTATAATTAAATTGGATCGGAAAGTTGCTTTCTTTCTTGCCTATTTCGAAAATTAGGGTTTTTGCTCTGAGATTGGTTTACTGATGCTGGATTTTATCTAGGGTTTTGGATTCGGATCAGATTGGGACTGGTGGAATTTTTCGTTGGAATTAGGTTTCCAACCAGCAAATTCAGATACTGATTGGATTGGATTGGATTGGTTTGGTAACTTTTTCTCTCAGGTGCTGTGCTGTCAGAAGAGCAATTCTACTGCAGATTGGGAAAATTGATCAGAGTAGGCTTTGATCTTAAGGAACTTGGCAATCACTTCTGTGCAGCATTGTGATATGCAAGTTGGTTTTCCCGTAAGAGTATGATGGAGCAGGACTGTTCGCATAACTAGACTTGTAAATGTCCTTGAATCGGAACATAGAGAATCAGGCATTTTTGAGGGAATAATTTCTATTTATTTCTGTGATATCAGTTGGTAGTTGGTGCTATAAGGTGGAAGTGGTAAGGGTTGTGATTTGAGTGTTCTTGCCTTAGGTCACTTGTGCTGAGATATTCAACTGGGACTGATCGTCTTTTTTAGAAATCTTCAGAGTTGCTCAACTTTTCCTGAAGAATCTTTTGCCGCAACAGCTATAGACCCTAGTATTTATATCAAAAGTTGTTGAGGTCAGAGCTTTTACGCCCAATTGCAGTGAGATTTAGTAATTTCATCTGAAGGTATTATTTTAATAAACATCCTAAGTAAAGCGTGAGCTGGTGGCAGTGTGCTTTGGACATTTGGGCCTGGGGAAGGAGTTTCATGGATGAACATTGAAGCTGGAAATCAATGTGGGTGATGGTGCATGGGCAGAATCATAATCACCGCTCCTTTCTCGCTTTGGAACACGGCTGTCGCTTTGTAATAATCCAAGAACTTTGTTTTCTTGAGCATATTTATTTTTCTTCTGCTAGAGAAGGGCACAATGTCTCGCTGCTTTCCATTCCCACCACCAGGATATGAAAGAAAGCATGAACCTGAAGACTTGGATATATTGAAAGAGGTTTGTTCGCTTTAACTCAGCTTTTTGTTATATGTAATCTTAGTATCCGGTGTTACCAAATCCCCCACAAGATACATAAGTTGAGCCTGGCTTATTTACAACATTGCTGAGCTTGTTTATTATATACGGTCGTTTTTCAAATTTCAGTTTCAGGAAGAAATTCATTAGTACACGCGGGTATCCGCGTGACAATATTCCCTGTTCTTAAACAGTAAACCTGGCATTTTAGTAGGAGGACATGTCATTTTAATTAATTGACCTCTCTTGATATAACCAGTTGCTAGATCAGATCATCTCCTTTTTTTTTTTTTAGTCACATGAGATGCCTTTGGCTGTGCAGTGCTGTTATGGACTTGAGTTCTTTTGCACCATCACTTGAGTTTTATTCTGCATCGAGTGACTCATAGATCAATACTTCTGTTCATGTGTTCACAATTTTCTTTACAATGAGTTGGCTGATGTGAAGGATAAACCAAAGTGGAGCTAGAACTAGCGTATGTTTGCAAATGCTGTTCCGAGTTAAATTTAACTTGCTTTTCCTGAAGTTAGTGTTTCGTATTTTGGTAAAAGAGTTGTTTAAAGTTGCAATATCAATTTTTTTTGTGTTGGATTTTAATTTGGAAAAGCGGCAGTTGTAGTAGTATTTTAGTTACATTAATGGCGCATCCTGCTTGAAGCACTCAAAAAAACCCTTGACCTACTTCCTAGCTTTTGTTATTAACATGCTTTTTTTAGAAACGTTATAGCAGAAGTTATGAAATCAAGCCTTACATTAATGACTCTCTACTTCAAAATAAAAAAAAAAGCACTCTTCACTTGCATTTGCAAACAGATGTTTAGTGTTCTTGATTCGTACAGCTTTTGCTTTTCAAATGTGTGCAAAGATAACTCTGCCTTTTTGTTCTTACCATGAAAGTGATCTCTAGTAACGTAAAGTGATTTTTTATTTTTTATTTTTTTAATTGCAGTCTATAGCGAGTATATAATGTACTATAGTGAAGGCTTAGCACTTTGCAGTATGTGCTTACGCTCAGTGAGACTCAGATGTTATTCTCAAGTTAACGTAGTCCATTGTAATTCATATGCTTGCTATTTTTAATTTCAAGTTTATTAATGAATCCTTACCTCGAGTCCTATTCAATTCTTAATTAGTATATAATCAAAAAAGGAGAGTTTTGGACAAAGAAACCATATGAGCAGACACACTTTTACTTTCACATGGAGGATCTAGACAATAATTGACTGTAGTTTATTTTCAAGTAGAACTGTTGAACAACTTAGTGTAATGTTTGGTCTTTTACATTCTGAAATTTGAATCTTGAATTTTTATTTTATTTGACTTTAATAAACAGATGAAGGTTTTGTCAAACATGCATTGCTTATTTAATGTTAGTAATTGCTAAAATGGCTGGACTGTTACACTCAAATTTATACGTGCTTGGGCTCTATTTTTAGATAGCTCTAGCTTTTCACGCACTATGCTCCATAGTTCCACTCTGTCTTTGCACTAGATTGCACTATGGGTCATCAACAAAATAGTTAGGCATTTGTAATGTAATGGTTCCAACGCACATTTGGATACTTTGCATAATAAAGTATAAAAAACATAAATCTTTCTAGGATCGATACGTTAAAGGATCCTTGGTGCTTTTCCTCTTTCTAGGCCAACCTCCCTTCGTTTCAAGTGGGCATGAGAAATTAATGACAGATTACATAGCAGTCCTTATATTCTCACTGATAGAAGGACGGGAAGCATAAAAGGAATTTAATCTTTTCAATATGACTTACGCACCCAAAAGCATGAGTTATAGATCGCTTCATGATCTGAGGTAGAAGTAATGACGTACTTTGTCGAATCCCAACTCTTCAATGCACAAAATAACTCATTTCCTAATTGCTGCTCCAAAACTCGTGTTTGCTGATGCATATACTGTCTCTCTTTCTAATATCTTCTTCTTCAAGTCTCATAGTCCTTTATAGCATTATTCTATAACCCCATATCCCTACTGCATGATTTTTTATGCCTACTCCACTCCCTTTCTGAAATTGATTCATAATCTTTCTTTACTCCCTTTTCTGAAATCGATTAATAATCTTTCTTATTGTGCCCATACCCGCATCTTATGTCTGTGACTAATCCTTTCACTTCAAGGAAGAGCTTCTTTTATTTATTTAAGGTTTTAAAAATGTAGTAACGTGAATAATTTATATTTTTTGTGGTTTTACAGAGTAATGAGCAATCTCTAAAAAACTCTACTCCAGAAATCATTTAGGGAGTGATTGGCTGAGAGTTTTAATTCAGAAAACAGGGTTAAAAACACCTAAATTTTTATGAAACTCAAGGTTTTAACTTTATACCAATCACCCTCTTAGTGTTCAACCACCAATTAAAAATAAAGAAGATAAATAAATGAATTCAAGAGTCCTCTTCACCTTTTCATGGAAAAGATAGTTAGTGCAACCCATGCAAGTTCATCCTCATCTTCATTTGTGCTGTAGAAGGTTGCCATTAAAATTTTTGGCAGCAGATCTTTATATTAATTCCTTCCTGTTTTTGGAGCATTAGATGGCATTCAGTAATCCCTCGGAAGTCTTCAGGTCAGTATAGCGATAGGCAAATGCTGCAGCAACTAGAAATCATCTAGAAACAATTCATTCAATTGCTAAAAACATCCATATGGCTGTATTAGAAGAGTGCGGAGCAAGATAGGCATCATAAAACGTGGTACTATTACGTATGTGAAACACACACACTCCTAGATAAGTTGGTTAAACTGAGGCTGTAACACCTCATAATTTTGAGGTCTTGGGTTTGAGTCCCCATATGGTGCATACCTTCTCTCCGTTTGTCTAAAATTGTTTTAAATGTGCTTTGAGAACAGCCATTGCTTTATGGGGGAAACATTTTTACTAAGTAAGAATAATTAAGAACACTCTTACACCTGAAGTATTGCTATCTTTTTTTTTTGGGGGTGGGGGGAGATGCAGTATCAAACATCTCGTGTTTAATGATGTAATGGCACTTGGAAAACGACCTTCATTTTGTGGTACTCTTATGCACATACTTGGTGAACGACCTTCCCGTTATAAATGTTCCTAGTTTTACCTGGTGATTATTTTATAAACTTCAGATGTCCTTTGATACCGCTTATCTGTATAATAAGCTTCTGTACTGAGGAAAACCTTGGGTTAGGCATGCATTTGACTGATTGGAAATTAGTTCAAGTAGTGAAATGGTTGAACAATTAGACTGTCGTAAGCAGAAAACATATTACTCATGACATTTGTCTAAATTCTGCTTCAGTTATGGACAGTGAAGGTTTGAAGTTAGGTGACATAGGGCTTATTATATTGGCAAATTTTGTGTTGTAAATGATCAGTAATGGAGGTGGATAAAGTGATGAGATTAGCTTTCTTGTGGATGATACAGTTGTAAAGCATGTTTGATTTCGTCTGAAACCTTCTCTGTTATGCAAGTAAAGTACACAAATGATATCATATTCTTGGATCAATCACAAACTATGTCGACCAAAATATTGACTGTATACGTAATGTTTGCTTTTGTACTTGGGCTTAGTTTAATTTGGGATTTGGATGTCATTTTCTGAGAGGTTTTAGTTGGGTGTCATATACTCCCTCCTTCCCACTTAAAAACTTTGCATTTTTTCGTATGAGTGGAGATTAAGGAAGTATGTATTATATGGTAAATCACTTCATGTTGGGTATACTTGTGAAGTAAAGAATTAATAAAAGTTGTAAGTGGGGTTTTGTTTAAATAGAAAATGAATATATATTGATAAAGTGTGGTAAATTCATACATGTGTGCTTGTGTTATTTGGGTGGAGAGATACTATAAAAAATGAACGGGGAGAACGTGTGCATGATTTGTGGGCATATTATACAGATACTTGATATTGCATATATGGTAATCTATTAAAGCCTTTCTAGGTCGGTCTTCATCTTTTGAGCTCTTTCCTTTTTGTTGGTCAGAATAAGGGGGTTGGTGTAAAGCTTAAGTTTTTGCGGAAAGCATCAGATTATTGGGCTCTCTCAGTTAAAAAATGTTAATATATTTGGTTAGGGAATCTATCAATCTAGTAATGCATTTGTGATACTACCGTTTATGTGAGTATGCTTTAACATATTTGGTCAGGGAATCTTTCAATCTGGTAATCCAATTGCAATACTACCGTTTATGTGAGTATGCTTAGGCAAATCTTAACTATCAATTTGTGATTTACCATTGCTAGATGTGGATTTAAACCATTAGATTTAAATTCGTTCCCTGAAATACAGTAGCTGCATTCAAATGATTCATATTAATTCCCTATTGAGTAACACCATATAATCGACAGTGGCTATGTATTATAGTATGCGTTAATGTTATATTTTCACACATCCATCTAGACCAGGTTCCATTTATACACTATTGAAATGTACATGCACCTGGTCATCCCATGGTCTTCGTGATAACTTCTGTAGTCATTCATGGTTCACGTGGTATCTAAACTGTTGGCATGTAAGCATGATGGATAACATAAATGCAGCCCACTAGCCCATACATTGAAAGGTGTCTATAATTGGTTTAGACGTGTGTGGTTATACTTCTAACCATTCGTATGATCTGATGGACTCTTCTACGTCCTTATCTCTGATCTGCTGTCCAATTCTCTGTATCTGTAAATGACATGCTGCAGTTCTTACACGCACCTTGTTTTATGTTTTGACAACTTTTTGGCACACAGATCATAAGAGGCCTGCTATTTATGAAGTAGTATAATTTATCTTATACTCCATAAAAGAAGAAAAAGAGACCTGGTTTATGGTTTTGTACACGTTTAGTGTGCTGCATTTTCTCAACATCCATTACTGGCATGCCTGTATTGCTGTTTTTATACGTGCATATGAGCCCAGGAACATTTTGTCCCCTCATGCGCGTTTCTTGGTTAGAGAGACTTGAATCTAGACTTTGCATGATTTTCATGAGAAGTCAGTGTCCATTAATGCAAGAGATTTAAACTCTTTTAGGAAGTTCATACAACATGCTTTAAAAAATTTCTCGCTTGCTGAGAGTATGATTTTCTTTAGTAGTTTGGCAACATATTTGACACTAAAGTAGTTAATATTTCAGTAATGTAAGATTTTGCAGATTTTCAGTTCTGGCAAATATGCTTATAATTTTATTATGTTTCAGGCAAGGCGCAAAGAGAAAAAGCACAAAAAGGAGAAGGACAAGGAAAGAAAGAAGGAAAAAGAGAAGGGGAAAGATGAAAGTGATGAGAGACAGGACAAGAAAGATCGCAAGAAGCACAAGGACAAGAAGGAAAAACACAAGGATAAGAAGAAGGACAAGGAGGATCGGAGCAAGGACAAAGAGAAAAGAAGCATCTCTGATGAGTCCACAGTTTCTGGTGTGAAACTTGAGGACAAGCACGGGGATAAGCCTCATCCGGAAGGGCATAGCAACAATAGAAGCCATATCGTGGATGCAGGGAAACCTTCTACTCTCTTTGAGCGGCAAAATGGTACGGGGCCTTCTCAAATCAGCTTGCCTTTGAAGGGAATTGATGAACCAAAACTTGTGCCGGCCTTTCCAAAGCATGGGGATAAGCTTCATCCAGAAGGACACATGAAAGATAGAAGGCATGTTGTCGATGCTGGGAAACACTCTGCTCTTCTGCAGGGGCGAAATGGTACCGGGCCTTCTAAAGGCGTCTTGCCCTCAAAGGGAAATGATGAATCAAAATTTGTGCAGGAATTAGGCAGGAGGATCAGCGATGATGGGGCCAGAGGGAGCAAATTACTAGACAGAGCTACCCCTGTACAGGAATGGGATAGAAGAATGGGAGCAAAAGCTGCAGCTGGGAATTCTTCCTTAGTTCTAGGAAAAGAAAAGGGTAACAACAGAGATAAGGGAGTTGATGTTAAGAGCCTAGATGTAGAGGTACCGACAAATGTGTCTCGTGGAAATGCTATGGTCCCACAACACCTTCCACCCGTCGATGGGGGTGAAGTTGGTAGGATTCTGAGACCACTGGACGATCAGAGTAATGGGACTCCGGGAGTTAAGGAAAAATTGAAGGAAACCGATGAAGGTAAGAGGGGAGACAAACGAAAAGAGAGAGATAAGAAAAGCCATGGGAAAGAAAAACATAAAGACAAGGAGAAGAAACGGTCGAAGTCTGAAAAGGATAAGAATGTCATAAAGGTAAAAACTGAAAGACAGAAAAGTGAACGGGCCAAGTTGGATGCGGCAGGGGTGAGTGCTGGTGGTGGTGCTGTTGGTAATGAAAGCACAGGTGCAGTGAAGGAGGTTAAAAGCAGTGGATTTAATGAAGGAAATCTCAGGAAGAGAAAAGATATGCATACAAATGGTTTCATCCATGGTGAGTTTTTCTTGTTAAATTCTTTACCTCTGAATTCTTTGTTTGAGGTGTGTTTTATGTAATGTTTATATGAATCTTTAGGAAGAAACACTGCTGTGCCTGTCACCTCTGCAGTTTGGGCTTTTGCTAATTCCTCCTGAAGTTAAAATAATTTGCTTATGTACTTGCCGAAGCTAAAATATACTAGCATATACACCTCACTGGAAAAACTATTTGGTAGGGGGGTATAAGCTGTATTTAAAACTTAAGGGCTGAGACAACCAATAATTAACCCCGGAGTGGTTTATGTATATGTAAAGTAGAAAGTTACTGAAGTGATGAATGAGTCTGTACTTTTATTTAGCCCTTCTTATGGCTGATTATTGTTACTTGTTCTACAGAGACTGAAACCAGTGCTAATAAAATGCCAAGGCATTCTCCTCATCAGTTGATAGAGAATGGAAGCCAACCTAAAGCTTTCTCAACTCCTACTAAATCTTATGATGAGCATGCTATGCGAAACAGTGTCGCTGTGGATTGTAATGGCCGGTTGATGAATGGCATAATTGAAGCCCAGAGACCGTTTCCATCTATATCTAATCATTGTTCTATGGACCGTGATCAAGTTGCTGAAGTCTCTAAAGGAACTAACCAAAAACCCATTCCTTTGAAGGAGATGCCGACGACACCCAACCAGAAACCCATTCCTTTGAAGGAGATGCCAACAATGGTACCCAACCAGAAACCCATTCCTTTGAAGTATATGCCAACAACGGTACCCAACAAGAAACCCATTCCTTCGAAGGAGATGCCAACAAAGTTACCCAACCAGAAACCCATTTCTTTGAAGGAGACGCAGACGTTACCTAACCTGGAGGATGTCATTGCTGAAGTTCCCAAGGCACCTGAACAAAACCCATTCATTTGAAGGAGATGCCAACTAAGGTACCTA
Source organism: Plantago major (assembly GCA_026545765.1). Classification (NCBI taxonomy): domain Eukaryota; kingdom Viridiplantae; phylum Streptophyta; class Magnoliopsida; order Lamiales; family Plantaginaceae; genus Plantago; species Plantago major. The sequence continues at coordinate 192,181 of JAIFAC010000057.1, forward strand.
ACCAAAAATCCATTCCTTTGAAGGAGATGCCAACTAAGCCACCTAATCAAAAATCCATTCCTTCGAAAGAGATTTCAGCTAAGGTACCTAAACAAAAATCCACTCCTTCGAAGGAGGCGTCGACAATACCTACACTTGAGGATCTAATTGCCGAGGCATCGAGTAGGCCACCACATCCTGATTCCAAGTATTTGTCTGAAGCACTAAGAGTTCCCAGTGTGGCTGACTTGGTTGGAAATGATGACCAGGAGTGGTTTTTTTGTAAGAGAGATCCTTTAGATAAGCCCAAGACACAGCCAGTTCAGACTGACAAGGAGCTACATGTATGGTCCGAAGCTGTACGGATTGAGGAGGCTGATATTTGTGCCTTGCCTTACGTGATCCCATACTGATTGCTTTACCTTAGGACACAGTTGATAAACCAAGAAGCAGAACAACTGAGTTTCGTAAGTCATAATTGATCAGTTTGATGCGAGAATGACATGTTATAATTGCTGGATACGTATTCACCCACTGAAGTTTGTTGGTTATTTCATGTGCCCCTTGAAGTTCAAAAGTTACTTCCAATTCAAAAGTTACACATACCTTTCGACAGGGGATGAATGTAACAGTGAGGAGGTATCTTTAACCTCCGGGGAATCAACAAAAAGGACCGAACGTCAGAGGGCTTATATTTGTACTCTACTTGGATCGTGTGGTATCCTGCAACCCCCTCTGTCTTTGTGGTGATACAGGATGCTTATGTGGCAACATGTATGTGCTCAGCGATGACTTTTTACGAGGAAGCAAAAGAATCTCTCTCTGGCCTTGCCACCTCTCCGAACGTGCATTCATAGGCTAGGTTTGATATTTGTGGTTGGCTGGCTCACATGGAAACTTTGAGGATCACATGGTAACTTTGAGGCAATTATCAGCATGTGTAGTGAGCCACAGTGCACATGGTATTTCTTCTAATTGGAGTATAACTGTAGCTCTAAGTTGTCGTCCCTGCAATTTTGGTTGGTTTGTGACATACGACAGACGATTGTATACATGAAATGTATGATAGAGGGAGGGAATGAGGTTAGGTCCCCATACGGCAGTTATGATATGCTACTATTAGTCTAGTGCTGGAAATTTTCTCTTGGTGTTTTTGTTTTTGACTTGTTGGATATATATATATGTGCTCTGGATATCCATACATCTGTGATTGAGAGATTTCTCTCGTTCTGATATCATCGATTTCTCTCATTCATATCATTTGTGTGCGTAGATGACAGATCGAGTAGTTATCCGTTCTATTGCCTGCATGTTGCAACTACTCTGTTGGTTGATCTTTCTGTAAATTTGAATTGGTTGGCTAAGGGTTCTGATCTGGTCATTCATATAGATAACATGTACAGACTGTAATAGGGAACCCGTGCCATAGTTTTCATTATTTGGGAAAATTACATACATACCCTCTAGAATCGAAAATTACACTCCACGGGGATGCGGTATGTACACACTCATGCCCATAGAAAGGTACTACTAAAATGAACCTTTTGATCGTAGTATGCAAATTCTGCAAACCAAGTCGATCTAGTTTTAGGGGTTTACACTAATTTTTTGTTATGACGTAGACCCGGTATCAGTATTTCTCGATTTATGGGGCACGTAATGATTACGCGGGATTGGTTACAGCAGAGTTAGTTGGCAGGTCCATGGCAAATAGTGAACCAAAGTGATCTTGATGGGTATTAGTTGGGCAAGCAGAGTTTTATACTTGAATTTCATCAATCCAAGGCTAAGGTAACACAGTGCATGATTGGATTGAATGTTGAACTAATCAATGCTAGCTCAGCTGTAGCATATCACTAAATGCACAACTAGTGTACCATCACTACACACAACTACCATGCTCTGTGTCCTGCAAATATACGGACTTCATTTTCCGACTTCTTGCCATTGCTACTAGTAAATGGTAGCAGCAGTAAAACACTGACTTCTTGCGTCATCCAATTGTGCATCTTTAATTTCGACAATTCATTCATATAACTTCAAAGTGAAAATTGTTGTCCATATCAATTTTAAAATCTTTGGTTGAGTTGTTGAAAAGTTTCGTTATGTATGCACGAGTAGGAGCATAACCGGGACGGAGACAAATTTTATATGTTATATTTTGGATAATTTCATATTTTGTCCCCTAACTTTCGAAATGTATATAATTTTGTTCCATCCGAACTTCAAATTCTGTGCTGTCACTGTACATGAGTGAGTATAAAATAAGCTACTAATGGTAGTGACTAGTGATAGTTAGTGATATTGCCTTATAATCCAGAGAGCAATTACTAACGTTCACACTAGTCGGCGCCCTACTAGTCGTACCCTAGCTTATAAGGGGACGGGACGTTGGGTGTCATAACAATGAATAACTTGTGCCAAACATTCAATTATCGAAAAATATAATATTGCCAAAATGTACATAAATTGTGAGGATTTTTTCGAATGATTTCAAGAGTAAATCCTTGAGGAATCTAAAGTCTCGAACCAAATCAAACAATATCATATCAACAAAATAAGTGTGAGCCCGTCATTAATAATTATACCCGTTCAGATGATCATGTCTCGATCGAGTAATATTCAATTGGTTGATCCTAGGGCAAATAAAATTTTAGCTTGAGAGGTGCAATGAATAATAGAACAATTTGTTTACCCTATTAGTAATATTTACTGTTTTTTATTAGCAACTTGAATAGTTTGGTGATTAGGATTATCACATACATGTGCAGTTGTGAATGTTCTATTGGTGATTTTAAGTTAATTACTCGATCCAATGGTTTACTTGTATTCCTTGGTGGAGTTTACCTCAATCACTGCAAGTACAATGACCGTTGCTATATTTTATGCTTTGCCCAAGATTGATGAATGTTCTACATATACAAAGTTACACACTTGCTTCTGTTCGGTTTTTAATAAAAGACGTACACTGTTAAACTAGTACACGAATTTTAAGACTAAATTATACAAATAATTAGATTAGTTAGATGAAGTGTATAAAAATATGAGAGAGAAAACAAAAACATGTGAGATATTGAATAAAGTAAGATATATATTTTCAAATTAAGTTATGATAAGTTAATGTTGAGATAACAAAAAAGGAAAGTGAACAGTTGAGATTGAAACGGAAAAATAATACATTTTATATTTTCCCATGGAGTATTTAACCCCTGCAATATTTATAGATGGACAACAAAAATTATTGTTATAACCAACAACATTATTAGCTTTAAAAAACATCAATTAAAGCACAAAAAAAAAAGTGATTTTATTAAACAATAGATCATGTTTTATGGTAAGACACCAATGTGACCACAATGTTATTAATATAATGAAAATGAAATAATTGTTATTTCATAAAACATTATTAATAGTTTTTAAAATATTATAATTATATATTTAAAAACATGAGTCCGTCGTCAAGTCCTTCACTAGTATTGGATGTCACTTTCAATTATTTATGTTTAATAAGTCTCCTTCGGGACTAGATGGACTACAATGGACCGACAAGCCATAAGCATTTTGGATTTCATTAAGAACATCGATATTATACATACCCTAAAATGCACAAAAAAAATGTTCACTAATTAATAAGGTATATTATTTTTTAAAACATTTTACTTATTCTTAGTTGGTACCTCCCACTAATTCAAGAACTTTGTAATGGTAAAATTACCATTTTTTTTGTGTGTTTGCATCAATAATAATAATAATACTAAATCCTCTATCTTATTATTTTTTTCCAGATTTATGTGCCCTTGTACTGTTTGTGATTCTAATTGTCCCCTGGATCTTAATAACTACTCAAAATTAGATTTTGTTTTTTAAACAATGATAATGAGTACGTCTAACTGGTAATTGTTCCTATAAAAAATTAAAACAGACTGACAAAAATTACATTTAGTAAAAACATTAGATTTTAGTATAAACGTCGATGCTATACTACATACCCATAAAAAATGTTAATTTATACTAAGGATAATTAGTGACTTTTAAAATATTATTATAATATCATAAGGTGCTGCAGGTGCACCATGATCGAACATAGGAAATGCAGTTATAGATTGGTCGTAGCATATGAATGAGTATGATGCAAACCGCCACAAAGTTAGACCTTAATAGTTTAAACTTGGATAATCTTAAACTTGTCACCAGCCAATAAAATAAATCTAAATATGAAATTTATTAATAGCAGTACGAAGCTACAGCAAGGCATTGAGTGCCACAGAAACCTAAAAATAGCAAGATTTATACACAAACAGTTGACATTAATGATCTTGTCTTAAAAGCACACCTAATTCCCATCCAACTAGCATACCATCGTTTGGTTTGTTATACCCCGTCTTACTTTTTATTGATGCTCACCCTATCAACGTAATGTTGGAATTCTACAATTGTGGAATCGCTTTAGTGAGGAATTCACGTGTAAGACTGGGGTAGAATTTTTCCAAATTTTATCTCACATCTTAATCAATAATTACTCAGTCCTACAATAATAAAACAAATTATTCGAATAAACCGATTTAATGGTCACATACTATTATCAGTACATAATTATAATATTATAATTAATAATATGAATACTATGTTATTAATGAACATCGCATATTTTATGGTTGAATAATGTTTTAGTGTCAATCAGTTTACATGTTGATATTTTAATATGAAACATTATCCATTTAATAAAATCACCAGTGTTTAAAACATATTAATGTTTTAATATGAACATTATCTATTAAATAAAACTATATTTTTAAATGTATATTGTATGTTTTAGTGAAAATGTGTAATGTTTATGGCAATGATCATAATGTTTGTCGGTTCATTTTATGTGTATGTATTCGGTATTTCTTTGGCCCGTATTAAAAACTAAATAAATACACATAAAAATTTGCATTTTATGTGTACTCTGTGTGTGTCTATTGTTTATATATGCATTTAATACATTTTTAGCATATTAATTTGCCCGTGATTAAATAAAGATATTAATAACAAAATATATTCACTCCTATTTCTTTTTGTTTTTTTTGAGTTGAACTCACTCCTATTTCTATACACCGTAAGATGTTTTGAAGTTTTATCACATTTTAATATTCCAACTAATCTAACTCATGTTGTATAAAAAATCTTATTTATGTTATTAATTTAAGGTAATTATGGAATTTGAGCAATTAATTCTTCAACTAACCTAAATTCAACAAGTTGCAGAATTTAAGATGGGTAGGGGAGAAATAATTCATTTGAAAATGCAAATCGCATTATATCTTTTCAAATACTAAAAAATCTAAATCGTATTCCTCCATCCATATCTCAACTCTCACATTTTCATATTCAACTCAATGATAAGTTGAGTTTGTAACGTAGGTGTAGGTAGTATTATACTCCCTTCGTTCCGGAAATTGAGTCCGAGCACAAGGTTTAAGATAGAGTGAATAAAGTGGGAGATAGTGAATAAAGAACAAATAAATTAAATGAAGTATGAAAGTGTATGAATAAGTAGAGAGAAAAATTTTTCATTTAGAAAAAGGAAAAATTAAATTTGGGACGAATAAGAAGTATTAAAAACTAGAGAGAGTGCCAATGATTTAATATGTGTTCGTTCATTGTCAAATGTCCCTACCGTTTTGAGACAGGAGTAAATATCTATAATAATACTAATCAAATATTTAAAGATAGTTATTAGTCCCATTAATTAATTTTTCCGACTACTTAATTCATAGCATATGTAAAATCGTTCATCACTTAATTTCTTTAATTTGTGACAAGAATTCACCATATATGCTAATAGGAAAAAAAAAACTAACAATAGATACTTCACTTTGGCATTCTTACAAACTAGTCGATAAATTCACGTGCGCGAATCATTTTCTCGCAAAAAATGAAAACTCGAAATTTAAAAAGGTCCCACGTGGATATCCGCAGGTAACGAAGACTAGTTTGTTTAAATTTAGATCCAATCACATCCATAAACCAGGCTATTTAATGTTCATACACTCCCGTGAACCGTAGTATTTAAACCTCTCCTAGTAAATCCTTTTACTCCTACCAAAAAACTAGTTTCAAAAAAATAAGGAGATAAAAATGGTTTCATCTGATCAGGGCCTAGTATACAGCATCAAGCTATCTTCCGTTGGGCCGGGCCTGGTGACAACACCGGACTCGGTGTACGAGCCCGATAACTTGGACCTGGCCATGAAGCTGCACTACGTGAAAGTGGTTTACTATTTCGAGAAAGACGCATTTGAGAATCTCACGACTTTAATGATCAAGGAGCCTATGTTCTTCTGGTTGAGCGAGAACTCGATTGTGTGTGGACGGTTCCGACGAGACGAGGAGTCCGGCCGGCCGTATATCAAGTGTAACGACTGTGGTGTGAGGTTCCTCGAGGGAAAATGTGACAAGACGCTAGAAGAGTGGCTGGAGGTTAAAGATGCGAGTCTTGAGAAGCTTCTCGTTCCTGATGATTGTATCGGTCCCGATCTTCTCTTCTCGCCACTTCTTCTCGTACAGGTACGTTAGTTTTGTTGGCTCAATTGGTAAGAAGTATTAGTAAGCTATGCGTGACAGTTGGAATTAGAAAACTTGTCATGTAACAATTTCTACTCAAACATTATCAATAAGGTTATGAGTATGAAAATTCAAAATATATTATAAATATGAAAATATGATAACTTTTTGGATAAAATGTATAATTTGTTAGTAAAATTAATACTTTCCATTATTTGTTGATCGGTGTGAATTTTTTTTTTTTTTTTTTTAAGTAAGGAGTTATGTGATACGTATAAAAATAATAAACCAATGAAGGTTTCTAGGATGCAAATATAAGTTAGGAACGATGGGATATGAAAGAGTAGTTCGGTGACACTTGCCCGAATGTATTCCTCCGTCCCGTCCCATGTTTACCACTTTGACTTTTTGCAGTCACTTTTTCAACGTTAACTACGAATTAATCTTAAACGGTAAATGTAAAATATAAAATTATATTATATTATGATACTTCAGGGACTAAAGTTAAATAAAATAAGTTAATTGAACATTTTACATTTGCGGTTTAAGATTAAGTCGTAGGTAAAGTTGAAAAAGTTTAACTGTAAAAAGTCAAAGTGAGAAACATGGGACGGGCGGAGTAAGTAAGATATATGTTCATTCACGTTTCTACACTTGTTTTGGTATAATAGGATTACGCCAAATGTGTCCTAAGCCAAAAAAAGGTTTCAGCTGATCTTCTGCAGTTGATTACTGTAGGTAAACGAGAAATAGTAGTGTAATTTTAGTTTTACTTTCTTCATCTTACCTCATTATCTGTCCTTTAAGCAAATTAAGTTGGAGAGTAGTACTCATTTTGCAAGTAGATTGCCTTAATTGCTTGCTGGCTGCTACGTTGCAAATTTCGAAACTGAGAGGATATAGATGTAATTTCGTGCAATTTATGGTCCACCAGTAATTTTCATGGGCTCCAAATTGAAGCACTGGACTTTATTCGCCCTTTCTGACAAAGGCTAATTTATGATGAAATAGTTGCCGGGATAGGAAGGTAAAATATTAAATTATTATATCACAGGCTGTTTTTGGGGCGAACGGGTCACTTTGGCCGTATTGGGTCCACCCCGGCCTCATTGTAACATAATTATAATCATCCGTTCGAATAAATCTTTCCATTTCTTTATTTATTTCGATTAAGCTTTGACTTTTAGAAATTACTCTTAAACTATAATAGTAATAATTTAATAAAATCATATAATGAAAATTTAATAAGAGTAATTAAAATTGAAGTTGAACAAAGTTGGCCAAATCAAAATAGAAAGATTTCTTCGGAACGGAGGGAGTATCATTTTCTTCTAACAAAGTACATCACGATTCTATCTGTCCAGATTTTATTATCGTCCTCTTTCTCCCTTCCCAGGTCTCTCTCTCTCGTTTTATTTTAGGGAACATTTCTCATAGATTGTTTGGGATATAACACACGAGTTGTACAACGTGTTTCGTTTGTAACTAAAATCTCTATCAAATTATTATTCCACTTATATAAATCGAATGACTATTCATCTATTAAAGATATATTAAAATGAAGTATGTTATGTTGAAAGTTGTAACAGTCCATCAAAACTTTAAATATCATACTAATATGGTTGTGATACATACAGTACACGAAATTTAAATGTGGAGGGATGGCAGTGGGCCTAAGGTGGGCCCATGTTCTGGGAGATGCATTTTCCGCTTCAGACTTCATGAACAGATTAGTTTGGTTCATGGCTGGGAATAAGCCAGGAGAGTCTATGGACTTTGCTCAAAAGTCTTCAGTTCCTATGGGCCAGCCCAATGATAAAGTGGGCTCACTTGCGATCAAACAGGTCAGCCCAGTTGGAGACAACTGGATCCATGTCCCAGAAATCAAAATGGAGCCCTTTTCCTTCAATCTCACTCCATCAATACTGAGTGATCTTCGATCAAAACTAGGCAAACATGGAGCTCATGTTACTCCCTTCGAGCTCATTTCCGCGTTCATTTGGCAACGCATAGCAAAGATTCGCGGCAGAAGTTCGGAACCGAAAGTTGTAACAATATGCGAAAAAGGCGAAAGAAGGAAGACAGGTCTACTTGTAGGCAACAGTCAGGTTGTCAGCTTGGTGAATGCTGATTTTACGGTAGGAGAAGCCAAACTTGGTGACTTGGCAACTTTGGTTAAAGAACGGAAGGCGGATGTGAAGGCAAAGATAGAAGAGAGTCTGGAGAAGGAGAATGGTCTGACAGATTACATTATCTACGGGGCAAATCTGACTTTTATGAACCTTGGAGATGCCAAGTTTTACGACTTTGAGTACAAGGGCCACAAGCCGGTTAGTGTTAGCTGTCACATTAATGGAGTTGGAGAACAGGGAGCAGTTTTCGTGCTTCCGTTGTCCCATGAGGGTAGCAACAGTGGCAGGGCTGTTACGGTGGTCTTGCCAGAGAATGAAATCGTCAAGCTTAAATCGGACCTGGAAAAGGAGGGTATTACGGCCTAATGCGTTGAAGACAGTACATGGAAGCAAAGATTGACAGGAAGCAGTGAAATTAATGTCATGTTTGTATCCTGTATTTATGTGTGTTTTCTTCTCATTCTTGAATTTGGAAGTTGGAACCTCTGGTAATCTTAACTAGAGATTCTGTGATGAAAAACTGCTTGATTAAATAATACTACTGCAATGTTTGCCCGTGCATCTATGAGTCATAATTCATAGTAGTAGTGACAATTTTTTTCTTTACAATCATAAGATGATTACAACCAATCAACCAGATACATTACTCTCCGTTCGGAAGAGAAAATCATGTAACCGGATTCAAATCCTGTAGCTCACACTTACAGCTTCATCATCCATCCAATCTTCACCATTACCAAGTGCTATGATAAACTGCTTTAGAAATCAGGGAACGAACCAATTTAAAAATTGAGTCGATGGTATCAGCTGCTTTCGGACCACTCAACACAAACCCTAAATTAGGACTTGCGAAAATGACACTTGACCCTATCTTCTACGCCAATCTCAGTAGCAAAGTTCCAAGAAACCGAAAGTTCAACTTGTAGTTCTAATGTCATTATCACGAGTCCAATGGAGGTGGATTAATATCTGATAGAAACAAGAAACTACCTTTTCTTGTTTCCAAGCCTAACTTGTCAAATTAAATACGTGTCAGATAAGCTCTTACCATCAAGATCTTTATTGCTACTTCTACTTGGTTAGTCATGCTGAACAAAGACTTGCAGATTGGGGAAACCGTTTGTTCTGAGGCGGAATAAGTAAATTTGTTATCTGACAGGAGAGCCAAAAACTTCTAAATCGTCTAACTGATCAGCTAACAGCTAGGCAGTAATCATGCAATATACTTAATTTAGCTCTTTCATCCTCTAAAGAGTCTCTATCGATTTTGGACCAATTTATAGGTTCGATAAGGACACCGTGAATTTCATTCACTCAATTAGAGATGATCCAGAGATGAGGCAGTCATGTGTCTATCACAAGTTTGTCCAATACCCAGAATAGACACATGAGAGATCATTCTACACAAATTCTTCTCCTGGACATGAAGAATTTAGACTTGCATTCAAAATAAAGCAGACACAAGAAATATGAAAGCATAATCACAGAAGTTGAACTAACAGGCAGATATTTAGCCAGACATCCTACAGTTGCGTATCACGACCATACAAGTGTCAGGTCAACTAAAAAATGTTTTGGGTTAAGTGTTCATTTAATGTTAATAAGTAGAGTGTTTAGTTTAATATTAGTAAGGGGTGAGTTTATATACTGGGGAGTAAGTTAACCGCACCGAGTAAAAAAGCTGCCAAGAAGTGTGCGTCCAGCAAAACGACTGATGACAGGTAGCTTACTCAACTTAATTTCCGTAAAGGTTTTCTTATCAGTCCTGAATTGTATGTTAAGGTCAACCTATTGAAATTCATCAAATTGCCATAAGGTGCACAAGAAGGCGCAAATTGAGAAGAGGAAGCAACTCATATAACAGTAGTAATCATCGATTGATATTTGATAGTTAAGAAAGAACTAAGCATGTACGATGCAGCTCTATTGATTCGCTGCTTCTACTAGTAAAGACCTGAAATGCATTGAAACATGAAAGAAAACAAAGCTTATATACATACAATGCTTAAGCACAAGGAATCAAGGATTAGGGAATTCATGCTGATGCCTCGTCTTTTTGTTTGCGAATTCTTGCTGCCCAAGACATGGTACCACTGGCCTCTTTGTATGTGCTTCTTGTCTTGAGTCCTGATACTTGACACTCCCACCGGTCCTTCCACTCGCTCTTGTCTCCAGTTCGCTGTTTGCATACAAGAATTATCCTCATTAGCAACTGACTAGAATAGAAAACGGAACACACACAAATCTACAATGCTAATTCTTGCTCTGTACAGCCTTATCATGTTTATGGCTTATGGGCTCCAAATTAGCTACACGGAAACATCATTTACCAGTCACATATATTTCTCCAATCAGATACAACTCATTACATCATTTCTACCAACTACTATAAATTAGGATTAACTGTAATTCAAAACGTACCTCAACAACTTCATACTACAATTTAATGTCCAAGCAAAAAGGACAAGACAAATTAGATGTTTTTCTGCAACACTTCATTTAAATCATCTCCCAATTTCGAAACATAAGCAAGACACTCAAGACTGCCTTCCCACTTCATAAAGTTTGATTCTTTCCAATTTCCATCCGCAAACACCACCACATTGAATTGACAATACGTACAAGCACACATTCACATACACAAAAATAAATGCATCTTCAAACAAAAGACAATCTACAAAAGCTTTGTTTTTCCGGCTAAACTGTAACTAAACCATCTCCGCATTACATAACACAAGTTAAACACTCTAAACTGTCTTCCCACTTCATAAAGTTTGAATCTTTTCATCACCAACCAACACCTCATTGGATTGACAATACGCACAAAAAGAAAAAATGCATCTTCAAACAAAAGACAACCTACAAAAGCTCTGTTTTTCCAGCTAAACTCTAACTAAACTCTAAACCATCTCCTAATTACATAACACAAGCAAAACACTCAAAAATATCTTCCCACTTCATAAAGTTTGCATCTTCACACAAACCAAAACAACCCCACATTCAATTGACAACACACCAACAATAACACACTACAAAACAAATAAAAATCGAATCTTTAACCCACCCCAAAATCAAGAATTCGAAATTACCTGAGATTTTCTGGAACCAAACCCATATTGCAGACCCATCTTAATCTCCCGATCATACAATTCCCTCCTTAAAGGATCGGACAAAGTCTCATACGCCTCCTGAACCATAATAAAGGCCTGAGTATACGCCTCGACCCGACCCGGTGGAGACACATCCGGGTGGTACTTTCTAGCTAGCTGCTTGTACGCTTGCTTTATCTCCAGCAACGAACCAGTGTCCGGAATACCCAGCAGCTCGTAGAACGTCATGTCAGTTCGCTTCTCCGGTAGAACCGAAACTGCGTCGTTTAAGGAGCAGCTGATTGCGGATCCGGGTCTTGTACGGAAGGATACGAAACTTGGAGAAGTTCCGGGTCGGGTCGGGTGGAGATTGGGGGAAGGGTAGAGTAGTTTTGGTGCTACATAGTTTGGACAAGCCATGGTTGATTTTGATTAGGTTTGAGTTTTGTGTGTTTTTCTTTGTAGTGTTACAGTAAGTACAGAGATAGGTGGATTGTGTAGGTAAAAAGGAACCTCGTTCGTACGTGAAGAAGAAGATGAAGAAGAAGAGTCCGAGTTGGGTTTTATTTATCTATAATAATATACCTAGTTTTATTTTTTGGATGTTTTTTTCTTTTTCTGGATGTTTTTTCTTTTACTTGGATTTATATGTAGATCTGGAAATTTCTTTCTCTCAGAAACATACACGTATGTGGTTATGCATGAAATTTTGTCTCAATAGTACTTGATTCTTATTTCAAATTGGAACTTATCCATTTACCTTTTGCAAGAGTATTTATAATCGGATATCGTCTACAATAAAGATTACTCTATAATAAAGATTGATAAAGTTTGAAAACTTTGTATACTGAGATCTTATGATATTGAGCAACTTTTACGAGATACCAAATCAAACATTATACATATTTTATCACAAACATCGTGTGTTAAACTATAAACATCACATGTTAAGAAATGTATATAATACACCTATAATGCAACTTTATTATATATACGAAGTTTGAAGTTAAACATATGATATTTGTACATAAATATATGATGTTGAATTGGTCTCTTCGAGTGACGATTTCTCACAAAAGTTTTATGATATTTAGATGATAATATTGGTGTATTTTATTGAAAAAATACATTTTTTTAACAAAGGTATGCATATTGTTTTATAACATCGATTTTTTTTTAACAATATAGATCGGTATCTTTTCAATTAATACTTTGTGTTATTTAAATGGTAAAAGTGGATAAATATAATGCATAAAGCATGAATTCCGGATGCCTTTTCTAAGATTTTTATAATACAAAGAATGGAGAAGTATTGTATATTGAAAGTAGAAGTTGATACAAACAAAAGCGAAGTAAAATCAGATATAAAGTCCATTTATTGAAAACTTAATTATTTACAACATATTTAAATTTAAATTTATACATTCAATCATTTTTACTCCACCTATAACATACTTCCTCCATCTGATCCGATGTTAATGGTGGGAACAAAAGAGTTACATTTACTTTAAATAAAATAATAGTGGTGGGTTTGAAAATTTATTTTGAGGTCATACGTTTAGATAGTACTCTATGTAATTTATAGAAAAACTTGAACAAATTCCATATTGCCGTCGACAAAATGATTTTCAAATATGAAAAAACGAAGGGTTTTATTTGGAACGTAAAAAAGGGCACAATGAAAAACTCGGCTCGGGGCGGAGGAATTAATAAATAATGTTACACTTACACTTTACAATTAAATCACTTAAATGACAACATTTGCCCCCAAAAATACTCATTTTATCGCAATTTCATGTTTGATAATTTATTTTAACTATGAACTAAGTAAAAAGTTTTTCAAGACGGATGGAGTAGTACTCTTAACCTAGGATACTAGACTAGCTAAGAGATATTGGGCTTTTTTATTAATTACAAAAAAAATAAAAATCGAAAAGCCGAAGTTTATACATGAGTATGTAAAGGGGCGGAGCCAGAATACAAAAGCTAAGTTACACACCTTCTTACATGGATTACTAAAATTATTAGCTTTGAGTTTCTAATGAAAATATGGATATCTTCTTTGTTTTGTCGGATCAATTTAATTTTTAAAAAGGTGCTTTGGGGTTGGAGTTGTTTGTATGTTTTAAATTTTTTATTATTAAAGACATGATAAAAAGGTTTAATTGGCATATGCAAAACTTAACTAAAAATAATACACAAACAATGACATTTTTAAAGAAAAATAGAATTTCAATAAAAAGGATAAGGTGAAACGTCGAAATACCGTTGAAATTACAATTGAATGTTTTTTTTTAAAGAAAGGGGAGGGCCTACCCAATGTATATGTAGCTACGCCCTGAGTATGTCGTAGGTCAAATAACCCAAAGTAGCAAGTCTAAGCTATAAGGATCAACTTCTATCAGAGTCCAAGTGTAGTCTTTTGCTGGAATAGAGAGAGATTGTTAGTTAGTACTGTACGAGAATAACTTAGAAGATATGAGGACATAAAGATTACATCTAAATATATAATAAAATTGGTGGTGAACTATCTCGATAAATAAGTATCGCGTTTCGAAAATCACATGTGGCGTATACTTTAAATTTCATGGGATTTTATTCACAAAATTAAATAAAAAATAAAATAGTAATTTAAAAGTGTACTATATATTTTTGCGTATTAATTACATGGTTTTATTAAATCACATATAACTTTATCTTGCAAAACTCAAAAATATTTTAAACGTATATTTGAATTCAGCATGACAAGACGGATCCATAGACACCAATCTTATATATTATTATTAATTAAATAAATTATTTATATATTAAAATAAAAAATTAAAAATTGTTAAATGAGATTTATTGGTTGTGTAAATTCTAAATTTGGAAAATAAGTCATGCAACATTTTATTCTTGACAATACAATGCATCTTATAACTTCCACTATTTAGGCTCTTCTTCATTTGCAATTTTATCAAATCGAACTAAACTGAATTGTAGTATAAAATATAACTAAGCAGAACTGAACTGAACTGAATGAGTTTTCAGTTGAAGAGAACAGAGCCTTATATTTTTAGTATATATGTTCACTACATATATAGTTTTTATTAAATCCCATATAACTTTATCTGCAAAACTTCTAAAAATATTTTGAACATGTATTTGGATTCATCACGACGAAACGAATCCATAGACACCAATTATAAGATACAAATTGAAAAAAAAAATGCTGAATATTTGAATAGCATAAAATAGAAAAAAGTGTTGAATATTTGAATAGCATAAAATAGAAAAAAGTGTTGAATATTTGAAATTATAGGAGAAGACTAAAAGAAAAGTTAAAATAGAAAAATCATTATAAATGAAATAAAATCAGATAATCTTTGACTTTTTGGGTTTGTTGTAATTAGTTTCAAACTACATTATAAATTTGGAATCATTTGTAATTGTTTGAATTATGAGTACTAATCTAAACAAAAGACCATTTAGCAGTGGTCGATTTTGAAAAATCTGATATGGCTAAGTAAGAGATAATTTCAATTTAGGAACTCGATTCGAGTAAACGAACTTTATGAATGGGATAATCCAAACTTGGAAGAAATACATAAATTCCTCAGGAACTCAATTCAAAGGGTAAACACTAGGGCTACTCATTTCATCCGTATCCGTGGATCCGGTCCGTTTATCCGCATTTACGGATCGGATCGATCCGGTCCGTTGGCTAACGGATCGGATAATGGATCTGATTTTCTATCCGTTCTGAGCGGATAAAGCGGATAAATCCATGGGATATCCGTTATCCATTTTTAAAAATAATTTACAAGTATACATAATTACATATCTGAAATTCAATTAGGTCACCAACAAAACACACACTTTGTCTTACTAAGCGTCTCACTCTCTCCATACCAACACTTTCGGCGCTCTCGACTCTCTCTCAGATCGGAATCGGAGGTCCGCCACTCCCTCTCAGATCGGAATCGCCGATCTTCTTCCTGTCTTCGCAGTTCGCACTTCCTCTTCTTCTCGTGTCTCTGCTTCGTCTTCCTCTTCTCGTGTCTCTGCTTCAATTTCCTTCCTCCGCCGCCTCTCTGCTCCGATCTCCGCTCCTCCTTTCTCCGTCTCCGACTTCTCAACTCCGGCTTCCAGGTTTGGTCCACCATCTTCCTTCGACTTACATTTTATACGATTTGGTCCTTGATTCAAATTGTACTTTCTCTCCTTTTCTTCTTTATGTTGTTCTCCTAAAATGGATTGTTTTGTTGTTGTTGGGGACTCTTCTGTTGTGCAAATGTTGAAAAATAGAGTAGTTTTTTTTTTAAAAATTAAGTTTCATGGATAACGGATATCCGCGGATTTATCCGTTATCCGATCTGCTCTGAATGGATCGGATAACGGATAGACATTTTAGTTATCCGTTTGGACAGGATATCGATCAAGCGGATCGGATATATTTGTATACATCCGTTCTTGACCTTAGTAAACACACTTTAACAATGAGATAATTTTAACTTGAAAATTCAATTCAAAGGTTAATCTCAACTTTAAGAATGAAGTAATTATTAATTGAGAACTCCATTTGAAGGCAAAACAAGCATAAGGATAATATAATTCAACTCGGGAACTCTAATGCAAGGATGATCCATGCTATTTGAAAATGATCTAACAATGAGATAATTCGAATTAGGAATTTTGTTCAAGCAGTAGAAATATTCTACTATTGAAATCATTTAAGCGTAAAACTAAGCGTAAGCTACTTTATGTGGTAAAATACTCTAAGAATATGATAATTTCATTTGAAAACTCAAATCGAGGGGTAAACAAACTCTAAGATTGTTATAATTATAATTTGGGGACTACATTCGAAGACCAAACCATGCTATATGAAGAACTTATTCAAAGAAAGGTACTTCCAACTTATGGACTTAACTCGATTGGTATTCAACTTGGGAACTCTAATGCAATGATGCACCATGCTATTTGAAAATAATCTAACAATGAGATAATTTCGAATTAGGAATTTTGTTCAAACGGTAAAAAATTCTACGATTGAAATCATTTAATCGTAAAACTATACTAGAAACATAAGCCACTTTATATGGTAAATTACTCTAAGAATATGATAATTTCATTTGAGAACTCAAGTCGACGGGTAAACAAACTCTAAGATTGTTATAATTACAATTTGGGGACTATATTCGAAGACTAAACCATGCTATATGAAGAACTTATTCAAAAAAAGGGTACTTCCAACTTATGGACTCGACTCAATTGGTAGTATAAACTCAACTATAAAAATGTGGTCAATCTAACTTGAAAACTCAAATTGACGAGCGAACCAACTACAAAAATGTGATAATTATAACTTGGAGACTATATTGAAAGGTATAAAGCTCATTATCTGGAATAGTTAGTTGCACATTTGGAACCCAGACCAACTCTAATAATGAGGTAATTACAACTTTAGGACTCTATTGAAAGGGTTAATTACAATGTATGGAAATATTCTCTAAGAATGGGAATGCGTAATTTGAACTTGACAACTAAATTCAATGTATAAACCAACTTTGAAAATGAGATAATTACAACTTGAAAACTTTAATTTGAATAGAAAACCACGTTTTGTGGTAAAATCCTCAAAAAAAGGATTCCAAATTTGGAACTCAATTTTTTTTTTATATTTGCAACCTTGAAACTCAACTTTAAGAATAATACTATAATTTTAACTCAAAAATTTTATATTTGCAACCTTGGAACTCAACTTTAAGAATAATACTATAATTTTAACTCATGGTGAATTCACGCTATTTTGGTTTACAAGTAGGTGTTTAACAAAATTTGGAGGTAGCGTTGTGTTTGCGTTATTAAATTGTACTCCGTATTGCCTTCCATTTTTTGATACTCAATGCAATTTATGTCGTTGCATTGCCACAGGATAAGGCCTCCATGAATAATATAATTTGTTTTTTAGGCCTTTGACCATAATGTTAGAGAGGTAATGAGAGGTGCAAGTGGGGTCGATGAGAAACCATTGATGAATTAGTTGTCGTATTTATTGGACAAAACACATATAACCGATTATCTTTGAAGGGTAGCAAACACGATATCATGCCGCACCTCCTTGATCATTTAAAAAGGCGTGGTGAATTTCTCTAATATGTACTTATATTTGTTATTTTACAATTATGGTGAATCGAGGTCAAGGTTGAAATCATCGAAACTTATGGTTATTGCGTGTTGGAGAAATTTGAAGTCAATGGAACAAATGACGACGAGGTCCATATGAAATTGTTCGAAGAGAT
The DNA here is from genome assembly GCA_026545765.1 of Plantago major. Taxonomy (NCBI): domain Eukaryota; kingdom Viridiplantae; phylum Streptophyta; class Magnoliopsida; order Lamiales; family Plantaginaceae; genus Plantago; species Plantago major. The sequence continues at coordinate 210,211 of JAIFAC010000057.1, forward strand.
CCTAATGCATAGGACCCAATCACTGCAATGGTTAAGATCACGTATCTTTCGCCATTAGATCATGTTGGTGAAGGTTGATACTTCTTGAACATGGACAGTTTCAGCCCCGACAAAAAACTACATTATTATGTTAGTAATTTATTTTAATTTTTCACCTAAAATTACGCGCCCACCCTAATGCATTAAGTTCTCAATCGGGTGGATGGAGTATATATAGTTTCAACTAGATAAGAATATTGGTTATCAACCCATTGGGTCCTTAACGAGATTAGTTAAGGTTATTTTAAATGATTTAAAAGCTTATATAACATACTCATGAACATAAATAAATTTGAAAATTGAAAATAAAAGCGAGTTTATTTTGCTTATTTTCAAAGCGAATTGACGAGTTAATTTTAGTAAACACCTATCCGATGATTTACATAATAATTATCGTGTTCGTAAATATACATGCAAATGACCATAACCAACATGAATTAACCCTTTAGTTTCAAGCGGGTTCGATTAAGTTGGACCTTACCCATTTAAAAGCTAAACACGAAAAATATAGTGTAATTGGAAACGATAATTCTCAAAAAAAAAAAAAAAGGAAACGATAAGATTATGGAATCCCATTGGTTGCGTTGGAGATGTGCTTCTGTTTGAAATCAATGTCAAAGAAGGAACACCATACACTCATTTAATTGACATTTTCACCAGATTACACGAACTTGCTACAGGCCATAACCAACATTGTCTACAAGCAAAAAATTTTGCACCCTTTAAGGTAACTTAGGCTTCATTTGATTTGAGGAAAAATGTGAAAAAGAAAAGGAATAGAGGAAAATAAGATTTTTCAGGAAAATGTGCATCTTTCCTTATTTTGTTTTCTACTGAGTTTGAATTACAACTAATATATGAACTTTTTTTTTGCTTATCAGTCGATTAAATTCTATTATGAGCATGTATTGTTGTTGGTTTGAGTACTCTAATTATGCCGATTAAATTATCCTCTTTCTGGTATATTATTATAAGTAAATTATTAGTGGCGTTACATGGCGAGTTATCTAGTATTCTTAAAAATTTGAAGTTCAAATATATGGTGATCCTGAAGTCCGAACATAAAGCAAAATTTTGGATAAAATGGGTTGAATAGCGTGTGATATAGCGGACGAATGTTTGGATAGAATTGAGTCGAGTAGTAGGAGTATTAGATACTGCCTGACATTCGTCAAAAAGAAAAGGCATGGAGAAGTATCTTACTCCATCAAGTAAAGATTTACAACCTTAGATAGCACAATGAACATCTTAGGTTTAAATTCATACACACGTTTATTAAAATGCATTACCTCTAAATAGTCCATATTATTGCTAAAGATAGCAATGTGTAGAAACATCTGATGTCAATTCAATTTCTCGAAGAAATAAAAGTGCTCAATGTCCCAACAGGGCAAATGAAGTAGTAGTATATTCTGGTGTGGCTCTTCTTCAAACTTGTGCGCAAACATACATAATTTACCAATGGCCTTATTGGACTTTCATATAAGCCCTGTATTTTACTGCTCACTTGGTTTCATTTTCTTTTCCTTTTCCTCCTGAACGCAGGGATATTAACTCCACGTCTCCACCAATCATGGAGTACAGTTTTCAGATACATTCCAGTAATATAATCAAAATCGGCATACTTTGGTGCGACATGAGTACACATGAGTGTACCAGCGTGTACTTTTGCCTTTGTCAACAGACTCAACATGAGTCACATGATCGAGTGCACCAAAGCCTCAAAGCACGCTTTCAGGGCAAAAGGCATGTAGAGGATGCATGATTCATGTGACTGAGGTAGTGTTCCTAGCAACCAGTTTAGTTAAAAACAAAAAAGAAAAGGCAACTTTCCTTTGCTCTCAACACCTCAAAATCCTCTATGTAACAACGCATATTGCACATTCATCTCTCAGCAGTCTCTCTCTCTCTCTCTCTCTCTCTCTCTCAAATTGGGTTTCCATATTCTTTCGGTGAAAAACCAAAGTTGTTGAAGTACGAGTAATGAGGATAAGATGGTATGCACTCTTATATCACGTACATGGGAAGTGTTCCATTCATTACACATTCTCAACCACAAAGAAAGCGTTTTTAAAAACAAACTAAATGGACTTCTCTTCTCAATTACAATGAATGATCATCAACCTGATGACTTGTTGACCTACAGATCAGCGTTCCATCTACACATGCATTCAATAAACGCCTCAAGACTTCAATGTATGGTCATCGACTTTATGACCTCTTGACCTATAAAATCTATCTTCCAACAATGCACATTACATCGATTAAATTGGAATCTAAGGGCTTTATTGTGAATTTACAAATGCCTTCAGCAGCAATATGATGCAACAATCATTAACAAAATAAGAACAGCTGATATTCTAAGAAGTTAAGAATAGATCAAAGGAGATAGGGAAACGACAATAGCCACGCTACATGCATGTGTATAGAAGGTTAATAACTACTAATGATCTGCATATGTTATTTAGTATCAAAGATTCAGAATCAAAGTATGATGCAATATATATGAACCAAGCTGGTGCATATCGCAAGCTCTTGATTTGCAAAAGGGTGCGGGATGGGGTGGAATTGATCTCTGAGCCACAAAGCAGAATTTGCGAATACGAGGTTGCTTGGGTTGAAGTATAATTTGAGCCAACAGAGATGGATTTGGGCATGAGATTGCTTTAATCTTTTAGACTTCTACATGGTCCACGCATTTCCACTCTTCTATACCTTCTCTTTTTACTAGAAAATTTATTTCTTATTAGGGTCAACTAGCCATCCTCCCTTATCTCCTAAAAATGCATGCAACTGACAAAATAATAAAGCAAACAAAGTTGCTTCAATAATTAAATCTTTAACATATTACACATGGTAAGATGACTTCAGATCCTTGTGACAATTGAATCAGTGAAACCTAAATGACAAAAACAATAATATTTGAAATTTATATGTGCTTTTGAATGAAATATACTTACTCTATCCATAATACAAATTATACATTTTACTACAAAAGTGAAAAAATAGGACCCAGGACAATATTAAGAAATGGAGAAGCATGAGATTTTATCAGGTGAAAGACATTATTACTTCAAGCGTAACTTTTTATCTAGAATCCTCCCAGGAAGATTTTATATTTTCTTTGAAATCCTATTCTAAACTTTCAGCCTTTGTATTGCTTTTCCTTCTCGATGGACATGTGTTTCACACCCCCCCAAGCTGATTATTTGTGGACCTGCCCCATATCCATTGCTAGAGTGTGACATGCACCCTAAAGTACACTTTCATAAACCATGAATGTAAATCGTTTCTAATTTTAGTAATCTATGAGCTTACATCATTCTTAAAAAAGTAAAAGCTACGCAGTAAAAAACTTACATTTACATTTGCCACTGAAATGCCTTTTTCATACCAACTTCTTATGTTTATCATTTATTTTAAATTTTCACCTAAACTGTCGTCAACCTAATTTATCAAGTTCGAGGCGGAGGGTATTATGTTGTGCGTCACCATTTCCGCCAGCAGGTGGTCCAAGGATCCTTTTTCATAAATATACAACATTAAAAGAAAAGGGGAAAAAAGGAAAAAGATGGAGCAGCTTCAACATCTGAAAGGAAGACACATCTCACAGAGCATCTCATTGAGAAGTTCAACTTCTGAAGTCTGAACAGAGACAGCAGAGAGAAGAGGGCGTCATAGTGCTAGCAGAGTTTGGTGACTTGTGCTTCAGTTTCTTCCGTTTATTTAGCCTTATCCAGACCTGTCGTTTCTTTTATTAATTCAATTTCTTCAATTCTATATCGATAATTTGTTTTCTTCTCACAATTTACTTTGAAAAGACTGATAAAAAAATGCGACCCTGTGTTACACAATCACTGTAAATCACTATCAGGGCACATCTCACACTAACTAAGTCGGAACAAATTAACATGAAACAGCATTTAGGACTATAACAGATTTCGAAATGCAACTTCTGTACTAGGAACCAAATTGAAGGAGAAAAGTTCAATGTTCATAAACTAGCATCTAGCATATTTATTATTCACAACTGACAGCAAGTACATTTGAAATGAAGTTACCTGTAAGAAATGTTCAACTCACTTTGACCATGAAATTAACCATCGTTGACACTTGAGTTCAGCCGTAAGAATAGCTCCTGGTTCATAACTTCCAAGAAGAAGAAAGCGAAAAGGGCAAGGGAAAAGAAGAAAGGAAGGAAAAAAAAAAAAAGAAAAGAAAAGAAAAAGAAAGATGAGAAAGGGAGCACATACATTGAAAAGATAACTACTACAAAAGCAAAGAAACATCATATTTTGTTTTGGAAGCCTTCCCAAATTCAGTCAGTGTTCCCAATTCTTCAACAAATAGTATATTACATGCTCGGCACTAAACCTATCATTACAGCTCACCAGTCTCCAGCTGCATACCTTTTGTATGCAACCAGAAAAAATACAACAGCGTCAATACATCTGATGAAGCACCAAGAGTAGCAGCCAAAATACCTGCATCTTTATGGAATATAGCAGGCACAAAATAGATTTAAATAGAAATTGAAACATATTATTGCACATGTTAAATAAAAACTTCAATCCCAAGAAAAAGCACAAGCTCATCAATGAGGATATCATATGACTGAGCACCCCTGTCAAGTGGTACAAACCCATATACCTAAAGAGAACCAGAGTTTTTGCACTGAGACATGTACAACATGGGATGGTGCAGAAATATTAAAAGATCAGATAATTGAGATACATTAACATCAATGAAGAGTTGGCATCTAACGAAAATTTATAGAAATTAGACATTCTCAATTACGAACTCATAAAAAGTAATTTAGTAGAAAGCAGCGAAAACAAGAGACAAACTACGTACTGATAAAGAAGTTACAGTCCAGCATCTATCAAATTAGGTCAACAGAAAACTTTCACAGACGGGTCTGACATCAGAAACACTACTTGTACCGCATTCTTAACCACTCGGGCATAGCTTCAAACTCAATGATAATCTGTCAAAACCGACCTGCAAAAGAAACAGACACAGTACATTTACCATCTGTAGAAAGTCTTTCTTCCAACTCATCCCTGTTAAACATGGATTAGTATAGGCACTGAAGAAGAAACATCTCAGCTTCATAGGCATTCGTTCATTCAAGTTGTCAAGAGAAATTATCCTATGGTGCAACTGATCTCTCATCTGCTTGCTTTAATTCTTCAAGATTGCTTTCCAAATCGTTTATAATGTGACCATGCTTGCTTGACAGGAATTATTCCTTCCTTCCGGCTTGGGATCATCTGAATGTTGTCGAGAATCTGGAACATCTCCCGGCTTTATGTTGCTTTCCTTCTGTTGACCCCAATGCTGAGCGTTTTCTGTCGGTGTCTGGACTTGTCCTCTCTGCCCTTTCCAGTTTATCCTTGACTGGGTCTTAGTTTCCATAGATCGAGATCTAGAACGTCTTTTCGTCTGGATCTGCTCTCCTCCGTGACTCTACCTGGAGATCTTTTACCATGATTTTGATCCTCAGGTGAGCGATCTTGATTTTCTCCCACTCCGGTTCTTGGACTTCTCCCTGCTTCTCAAGTCTTTTTATCACTAGACTTATGCTTTGCTTCACCAGATCGAGACCTGGAGCGCCTTCTATGTTTAGATTTACTGTTGTCCTCTCCAGATGGCGGAGACCTTCTCTTATGATCTTCAGGTGAGCGTGATATTGATCTTCTCCCAGACCGGTTCTTGGATTTCTCTCTGCTTCCCGTCTTTCTTATCACTAGAAGGATGGTTGATTTCATGAGATCGAGACATAGCGCCTTCTTTGTTTAGATTTACTGTTGTCCTCTCCTGAAGGCGGAGACCTCCGGCTTATGAGGCCGTGGAGATCTTGAGTCATTGTGAGCCTAATTTCTTGGATCTCTCAGTTGGGCTTTCTCGGTGGCCTTTGGTGAGCTGAATCATCTTGAGTACGACTTCTTTGGTCTAGGTGTTACCTCCTGCTTCTGTTTCTCCTGGAAGCAATGACGCTTATCATATGATCTGCCAGAATCTAGCCTTCTGTTTCTGTAACTGTCATCCTTGCTATCCCTGTAGTATCTCCGCTCTTTTTCATAACTTCGAGTAATGGCGATAACTCACAGGTGATTTAGATCTATAACCTCGGCCACGCCTATTAGGTGGTGAGCGGCGAGACCTCCGTCTCAACCGATAATTTATGGGAGACAAGGACTTGGATCTAGACCCTAGATCTTGATTTTAAGCGAGTTACAGAAGGTGACCTGAAATGTAATTACGTTAGAGTTCACTTGATATTAGAGAAAAGTCAATATGAAACACCAATTTACAAAAGCACTGCATTGACGATGCCACAAATTTCAAAAATAGTAAATTGCAAGAATTTTCCAAAAACATATTATGTGCAATTTTTCCTAATACTAACATAAAAAGACTGGTAAACTATCCCAATCTTATTAGACTTAATAACTTGAGTAATCCACATGAACTTGCATAGCTACAACAAAAACAACATAAAGCTCTTGAATTCAAAAAAAAAAAAATCCAACAAAGCCAACCGTATCTACTTATAACGCTCACTAAAATGCCAAGGAACTTCTCAAGTGACAGCTTTCCATGCCTCATGCAAAATTTTGGCTGATAACAAGTTAATAATGACACTACGATTCTTAAATCTCCAACATCAAATTGCAAAATACATCAAAACAGAGAGGAAAGCTCTGCAGTCTAAAAACACGACTTAATCAGATGGCTAAACAGTACTCCCTCCACCCTATTCCTTTTATGGTTGTCCCGTTAATATATATACACTCATACAAAAATAGGAAAAGGGTAAACCCCAATAACCACTATTCTTGTTACTTTATTATCTATCTCTCACACCTTTTCCATTCTTTATCATTTCTCTCATACTTTAATACCACTTCACTAAACAACTTTATCATTATTTATTCATATTCCATCATCAAGTAGACCTTGGCTATTGATGGCCGTGATTTTTTTTTTACATACCCTGAAAAACTCCCATCGATCTCGTCTTCCCGGATTCTTTTTTGTTTGTCTCAATCTCATCTTCTTTTCAGATTATTGCAGTAGCACTGTTATTTATTTTTCTAGAATGATTTGTTGTTGGAAAACAAGTATGATCACGAATCTCGTGATGTTTCAGATGGTAGTCGCAATCAATCCGAATGATCGGGTTTTGTTTTTGAAATTTTAAGTCTTTGGGACTTATTTGTAAATTATTGAACTTTGGACTATTTTTGTAATTTTTCAAAAGTGTCTTGCGTTTAACAAGCCCCTTTCATTTATTCTCTCCTACTTTTATATGTTCCACCTTACATTTTCTAAATTCATCTAACTATTAACATCAAGTGTCCCAACTCTATGGAAAGTTGAGATGGGGACCAAGGTACTATTTAGAGTACGCGCTTGGGATGCATGTTCAAAACATACCTTCGATTTCTTGTTGACCCATTTTTCCTTTGCCTGATTAGTCCTTCAACAACTGCGCTTGCTTATTTTCTGCAGCTCTGGCTGCAGCTAAATCTATGTGAACTTCGTAACGTTGCCATCAGTTAGCTGCCTGTTGAGCACAGTCAGCGATTGCATCCAAGAGTGCCTGCTGAAATTGCATTTTGCTGCATCAACAGCAGCTTGCTGCATGAATGATAGGCTGAATTAAAAATTCTTGGGAGGAAGGGTTTTAGCCATTTCACAACATTTAAAAGGCGACCAGCAAGATCCTGTTGACCTTCGATGCAAAACGCTTGCAACTATCATTTGAGTATTCAATGTAACCAAGTGTTTGAATCTGTAATGGTACATTCAACAACTTCATACCCGTAAAAGACCAAATAGCTGTTTTCAATTGATCCAGCTGTCAGAGAAAGTGAGATTGCTCCACTTGTTTTTGATTTTCTTAAGTGAGATAACGTTTCTTCCTTCTCGCTGAGAACTGGATATACGCGCATCATAAGTTGGAGATATGACACACATATTCAGCATACCAAAACAGCACTGTTACTGTAGTTATTGAACAGGAGGAACACATATTGAGGAATTGTCCATATGTCAAATCAGTC